>JARBWK010000006.1:28887068-29443520 GCA_030556195.1 Anolis apletophallus | reverse complement strand
TTTAAAACTTTCTTACTTTCTTTTGTCGCTGCTTTCACTGCTGCTCTTCTGAAAGCTGTCCCTGTCCTTTTGTGTTTCACTCGGCGCTTTGGGCACTTTGGGCACTTCAATTAGCTCGCCCTGAATGGCATCCGGCTGTTCACGTCCTGGCGTCTTTGGTCATTACCGGGGTCCGAGGTTACTTCTCTCTCTTAGTTGTCTTTCCCCCTCTCTTATTTCCTTCTTGGTCTTCTTGGAAAGTCTGGGAGTATGGGATGCTGTGTCTCCTCTCCTCAATGGATGCGGAGACTGCTTCCACCTGCGGGCCCTATGCCTGAGGTTGCTCGCGGGGGGGGGGGTAAATCTCTTGCTCCTTCGGCTGGAACGGGGTCCTCCACTCTTCTATCAACAATCCTCGGCTTGGGTACCTTCCCCTGCTCCAGAAAGTATCGGGTTATAGCTTGAGCCACCCGGCCTAGCAGTTTGGATTGGGCTCTTCTCGGAGCTCGCCTCTCAGGCGTCCACCACCATGCTCTCCGTGACCGGAAGTCTGGTTCACCAACTCTTTTCATTGTACATCTCACCTTCCTGCCTTTCCGTTTCTATATATACACACAGTAGACTCTCAGTTAACAAAAACTTAAGAAACTAGAATACTCAAGTAACCAACAAAAATTGTAGAGATAATAGTTTAAATAGAAATATGTATAATACAGTAAAAGTTAAGTTTCTCTTTATTTGCTTCTAATTACTGCAGTTCAATATTAATAATAATTCAATACAGAGTTTATTGTATGGTGTAGTATGGTCACAGGTGTAGTATTAGTTAGGCCTATTTTTAACAGTAACTCTCATGCAACCAGAAACTATTTTTATTCCGCATTTCCCTGTGGGTGCTGGTTAACTGAGCGTCTACATAGTCACAGGTGTAGCTATGAGAGGGATTGAGGGCATTTCTTCTCGATTTGTAAGATTTCTACCCTCTAAAATGCGATTTCTTAATTTCCCTGCTTGCGTAATCATTTAAAAATAAATAAAAAGGAATTATAAAAAAGAGGGGAATTCCTGACATGAGAATGCTTCTGGAACATGGCCATACAGCTTGGAAAACTCACAGCAACCCAATGATTCTGGTCATGAAAGCCTTCAAGAACAACTTGAAGGCACTCAACAACAACATAAACCAAATTGTTCTCAGTGAGAGTGAGATCCATGATTCATCTAAAGTTGGATTTGTGGGCTACATCAACATTATTCCATGCATCAAAAGAGTCATCATGGATTTGGAAAAGCTTGGAGGACACTCATATAAGGTGCCCTCCTGAATCCATCTCCATCCCTTGGCATTTCTTTAGTCCTCAGTAATTTATACATAAGTCACAAGGAGGCAGCAATGGAGGAATAGGATTTCTTTATTTCTTTTCTTTTTTGCTTATTGGAGATAGGACTATACCTTTAAAAAAACCAATTGGAAGCTAAGAGCAACTTGTCACTTAACCTTTTCTAATACCCAAAGCAATTTCCTAAGCCAGACATACAGAAAAAAATCAAAACAATGCCAAACTCTACTGTTTTTCTTCAGACAAGAGTTCTTTCTCCCACCCTGGAATTCCACAGATATCTAAACCTCACTTGGCTAGTTTCCAACAGACTTTCACAACCTATGAGGATGCCTGAAATAGATGTGGGTGAAACGTTAGGAGAGAATGCTTCTGGAACATGGCCATACAGTCTGGAAAACTCACAACAACTTACTAGTAGTATTGCTTATGATCAGTTAAAGGCAGAAGAAACTTTCTACAAACAAGCACCCATGCAGTTCTAAACAACAACTGTAGATGGCAAACTTGAATAAATATTCTGCAATACTGACTGAATGAGGATAACCATGATCCCTTTACTTTGCCACATTTAATGCAGATTTATACAATAAGCATTTGTTCAATGAACTGTAGAATGAGTAACCCTAACTTGAAATGCTTGGAAGCAGAAGTCTTCTGGAATTTGGACATTTTCCCCCAGAGTATGGAATATCTGCATGTAGATATATGGACAACAGTACTAAAATATAAACATTAAATTCTTTTATGTTTCATATACACCCTATACACATAGCTTGAAGATAATTTTAAATATACAGTAATATTTTAAATATTATCTGAATTAAACAAAGTGTGTGCGCATTGAACCATCAGAAAACAAAGGTATCATTATTTTAACCACCTAGGTAGACAATGTTGGGCTTTGAAGCATTTTAGATTTTTAGATAAGAGATAGTCAACCTGTACAAATTACACAATTTATTTATTTTTTAAAAAATCAAAATGTTTTCAATTTTCAGCATTTCTCTTTGACAACACAGAACTCTAACCTGATTCACAAATTATATTCCATTGCCATTTCCCCCTTATTTTCCCTAAGATAAAGGTAAAGGTTTTCCGTTGACATTATGTCCAGTCGTGTCCAACTCTGGGGGTTGGTGCTCATCTTCATTTCTAGGCCGAAGAGCCGGCGTTCTCTGTAGACAACTCCAAGTCATGTGGCCAGCATGACTGCATGCAACACTGTTACCTTCCCGCCAGAGCAGTACCTACTGATCTACTCACATTTGCATGTTTTCGAACTACTAGGTTGGCAGAAGCTGGGGATGACAGCAGGAGCTAACCCTGCTCCCGGCATTCAAACATGTGACCTTTTAGTCAACAAGTTTAGCAGCTAGGCAATTTAACTCACTGTGTCATCAGGGCTCCTTATTTCCCCATAGGTCACAAAATAGAACAAACTGGTATACATTGCCTTAAAACTCATTAACATTCAGTCTGAAATGCAGGAGAAGAGAGAGAGAGAGAGAGAGAGAGAGAGAGAGAGAGAGAGAGAGAGAGAGAGAGAGAATTCCAGGTAGATTGATTCAATCAAGGAATGAATCCATTTCCACTTTAACAAATATATAACTGCATTATATCACACTGTAATATACATACCAGAAGCGACTTGCGGTTTCTCAAGTTAATCCTGACATGAAAGAAAAATTACACTGTAACTTAGCAAGGGATATTGTTATTACTTTAAGATATAATGATAATATGTAGTTACTTTAATATGGCAGAATATGGTCTCGTGGAGGAGAAGATATCACATTTTCCAGTGATTCATGAAGGTTACTTTTATGAAATTGTAACTAAAATGATCCTTGTTAAAAACTTTTTGAGCTATAACTATAGTGAATGGCCTTTTAAAAAAGAAATTATCCAAATGATTGAGTTTAACACTTCTTACTCTAATCTGAAATTACCTTTGATGTCTACATATGTGAATTAACATTCTTAATTTTAGGCCTTTCTTTTGCTCCCCAATATAATTGATACATGCTCTCTTTCATCCCAGTTTCATGATTGCCTGAGTATTAAAATGTCCCACATTTTGCAAGTGGCAGGCAACCGTTAATAAATAATAATAAAGCTTTATTTATATCCCACTCCCTCTTCCTGAGGGGACTCGGAGCAGCTTACAACAAGGAAAACAATATAAGTAATAATAGTCATATATATACTCTGGTATCATCTCTTCAGACGCCAAGATTGACAAAGAGATAGATCACAGATTATCAAAGGCATATAGTGCATTCGGAAGGCTTCACAAAAGAGTCTGGAGCAACAAGCACCTGAGACAAAGCACCAAAATCAGTGTGTACAGAGCTATCATACTGTCCATTCTCCTCTATGGGTCTGAAACATGGGTCACCTATCGCCAACACCTACGACTCCTCGAGCGCTTTCATCAGCGCTGTCTTCGCACAATCCTAAATATACACTGGACCGACTATGTGACGAATGTTGCTGTCCTTGAGCAAGCAGGGATCACCAGCATTGAGGCCATGCTATTGAGAACACAGCTGCGCTGGGCAGGGCACGTCTCTAGGATGGAGGACCACCGCCTCCCAAAAATACTACTCTATGGTGAACTCGCCACGGGTCAGCGCAAGAGAGGCGCCCCAAAAGAGATATAAGGACTCCTGAAACAACATCTCAGGCTTGGCCAGATTGATCACCAACAATGGTCCACCCTGGCCTCACATCGGGAGGCATGGAGAAGCACTATCCACAATGCTGCGGCCTCTTTCGAGAAGACACGCCGAATGGGTCTCGAAGAGAAACGACAACGCAGAAAGAACCGCAACTTGGAAAAACATCACCCAAGGAGACTTTCTGCTGCGCTTTCTGCAACCGAACTTGCCTATCTCAGATTGGCCTTTTTAGTCATCAACACGCTTGTAAAAAGCGTGGGATGAGTCCTTCCTGAATCTTCGTTCGCGAAGTAATGCCGAGAGATCTCTTCAGAGCATGTAAATCTTAAGGAATAATAGTCACACAAGCAATTCAAGAAAACTTAAACTTTTGGCAATAAGCAGTGAAAAACTCAGACTCATGATTTTGAAAGTGATAGGTGCATAACAGAACAGAAGTATCCCTAGATAAATGGGTGAAAATTTCATTAAGTGTGGTTTTGACTTAAATTTGGCAAAGTTCAAAAATGTCTTTATATTCAGGGTGGGAAAAATCATGGAAGAAACTGACACCAACAGAACTAATTATCCTTTGAGTACTTAACTCTTAAAAATCTATGATGGATTGAATCTGTACTTATTAAATCATGTTAGTGATTAATTTGATATACTGCTCTCCCTTCACCTTTTGCCAAAGACATTCCTCAACTTCACACCTATATAAAAAGCAGTTTGAAATGTTGTCTTTCAGATTGGATATAAAAATACTGATTGCCATAGCTGAGTAGTATTGAATAGGGATGGAAGAGATGTTCAAAAACATTCTTTAAATAGCTAGATATTTTTCAAATGTTGTAAAACCCTGCCAATCTTTTCAGATGTGAACCTTTGATGTAAATCTTCACAGTTCAGGACTTAATTCTGCACAAAATTAGCAAATGGTTGTTTTCCATGCAGATAACAGCCTTTTCTGCATAGAAAACAACATTTTAATACAGAAATGTTACTTCTTGTGCAGAAAAGGCTGGTTTTTTCCCCCTACAGGAAAAGTTGTAATTAATGATTCTGCATAAGATTTGCACATTTCCAGATTTACATAGAAAACAGTATTTTTCTGTGCAGGAATCAATATTTAGGTATTGAAACATTGTCCATGCAAAAAATTTTACTGTTTTATAATTTGGACAATGTTCTGAATGAAAAATTCAACTAACAAATTAATTTAAGAAAACCACATGTAATTTTTACCAAAATTACAAATAGCCTTTTAAAATGGTATGATGTTTGAAGACTGACTTGCACTAGGAAGAAAATTGCAGTAATTGTGTTGTCAAAGCCTTTCATGGCTGGAATCACTGGGCTGCTGTGAGTTTTTGGGGCTGCATGGCCATATTCCGGAAGCATTCTCTACTAATATTTCACCCACATCTATGGCGGGCATAATCAGAGGTTGTGAGGTTGAAAATCAATTTATTTTCTTTTTTCAGCAATAATAGAGTTAATAATTGAATTTCACAATTGCAAAAAGAGAAGGATTTCATGCCATGCATTTTTTTAAAAAAAAAACCAATTTCTTTATTTTATTTGTGTGTCTTCAAGTCATTTCTGATCCATGCAACTTATGCTCCACTCCAGTCATGTGAGGAAATATAATAGAAACCAAAAAATCCATACCACAAAAAATGTATTATTTGAAACCAGACAGTAGACTGCAATCCCGCAGACACTGTCTTGGCTCTGAAATATAAAGGACAAAGTTCAACTAACAAATTAACAAAGAAACTTAATCTAGCCTTAATCCCTTTAAAACCCAGAATCCTTTAAAACCTAAGGCATATTAACAGCACATATTTGAAGTTCCTTTGCAGCTGTTTAAGTTGGGCCCCCTTTATCTGCATATATAGAACTGGAAGTGTGGTCAGCTGAACTTTGTTCTTTATAAGTAACATGATAACTCAGGAAACACCAAGTTGTCCAGTCAGCAGTTTTCCACACTGCTGGTTGGGTACTGTAGGCAAGAATGTCAAACAGTAATATTCTGGGGAAGGTAAGAAACTGTTTGTATAAATACAAGTGAGGGCTGCAACCAACTGTGGAAGCATGGAAGGCTTCTGTTTAGGATGCCACCACTCTCAAAACTTCAGTTTCCCTTTTCTTTCTTCCTTTAGTCAATGGCCACAGAGCATCTTATTTCTCACCAGGCTGGAGGAAGAGGATCAACACTGGTTACTACCGTACTATATCAAAAGGGTCACTTTCTGCTTGACCAGGCCTGACTTTTTATCCTGGGTAGGATTGCCAGGTCTCAGAAGCTCACTTCCAGAAGAGGTTGTGACAGCTGTCAGCCTGAACAACTTCAAGGCAGGATTAGACAGATTCATGGATACCAAGTGTATCGGTAGTTACTGAAAAGGACATTCAAGTGCCACCTCGGAGTTGGTTGAGGTAGGCAGGATTTCCCTGGGTACTGGTTGTGGGGGGTCGGGAGCAGGTCAGGGTTTTGCCCTCCCTTCTGCTCGAGATCCCCGTGTACAACTGGTGGGCCACTATGTGATACAGAATGCTGGACTAGATGGGCTGAGGTCCGATTCAGCATGGCTCTTCTTATGTTCTTATGTTCTAAGCTGGAGCTGAGTCTCCAGTTCCCATCGATCATCTGCCAGGCAACAAATAAAAATACACATTCTACATTTTTGGTGGGCTCATTTCCCTGCAGGAGAAAATGACTGTGAAATGACTCACTTAAAAAGACAATGATGATTAGTGAAATGGAGGGTAGTACAAAAAGAGGAAGACACAAGACAGAATTCCAGATGAATAAACTCCACCACAGAAGCCATGGCCCTAAATATACAAGAACCGAGGTGACTTGGAGATCCCACCTTCATAGGGTTGCTATAAGTCAAAGTCAACTTGGAGGCAGTTAACTTGAAGGCAACAGATGTTGACTATAGTTTGCAAAGCTTCTGGGTTGGTTGCTTCAACTTGCAAAGAGTCTCAAGGCAGCCTAGCTTTCTTCCCCCTGCCATTTATGGTGGCACCAAGACTTGCCTTCCATTTTATTTGTGGCCACATTCTAGCTAGAAGCAAGTAGAGCAAGCCACATTCTCTTGGCCTCTGAGGAAGGCAAACCGTCCCTTTGACCAAATCTTAAGGAACTTTATGGTAAGTTTGCCTTAGGGTTGCCATAAGACAAAAATGACTTCAAGGAACACAACAACAAAATAGCTGAGGGAGGGGTGTTTGTTTTCTCCACAGAGATGCTTAGCATCCAACACAAAATGTAATGCTCAGTTGCATAAATTGTTTATTTAATATGGTCTACTTTAATGTTGAGTCTGTAGCCACTATTCTCTCTAGTTCATTTTCAAAATCTATAAAAGGGCCTTGATAAAGAGTTTTAAAGACTTATCTATCTTGAATAAATGATTTTTTTAAAAAAAAAACTCAATTAATGTTATTGGAGAATAAGATAAAGTAGAATGAGGATTATCTAAATAATTCAGGATAACACAGGGGTTTTCTGCTTTGTCTCAAATTAATTTATTTTTACCGAAGGTGTCGTTTCTACACCTTTGGTAAAAGCATGAGAGTTTGCGCATTCCCAATCTACATTGCCAGATAATCTGAGATAAATAGATAATCTGGGATCACATCCTGGGATATAGGGCAGTGTAGAACCATCCTAAGGCAGATACCCCATTGGCAAAAGGTCCCAACTTCAAGCTAAGAGGATGAAACTCTTGAATTACATACTGCAATATCCCCAGTGATGGAGAGTAGTAGTTCAATAACATAGCACCCACCCAGACAGGAAAGATCTTCCCTACCATTTGGTGTACGTCTACAATGTAGAATTACTCCAATTTGATACTATTTTAACTGCCATGACTCAATTATATGGAATTATGGGAGTTGTAGTTTTGTGATGCACCAGCACTCTTTGACAAAAAAATGCCGAAGAGCTTGAAAAACTACAGCTCCCACAATTCCATAGCATTGAGCCATGGCAGTTAAAGCTGTGTCAAGCTGCATTATTCTACAGTGTAGATTTAGCTTTATGCTGAAGGGGGTTAGAATACTGTCCTAGATGTATAAATATTAATAAAATGGACTAGTTAACAATAAGTTTTTCTTAGCTCTACAACTCCAGCATGGTATGGAAATTCAGTAAGCAAGGTGAAGTGCCATTTTATGCCTTTGGCAAATCTCCCTAATTTACTTCTTTTATTGTGCCATGATATAAAAACATATCCCATGTTAACCCACGAGCTGATCAAATTTCTGTGGTGGAAGCACAACTTAAGTCTTCCAATAAGCATAGCAATGCAAGGGAAAGAGTGTGCATTATTATTCATGTCCAGGAAATGATTAACAAAGCAGGGGGTTGTCAAAGGTCTCTTGAGAAATTAATGTCTTCTTCTAGTTCCCCATGAACAATATGGATCATCTCCTCCCCCTGGATGTTATGTTGTAAACCCTCTGATCTAGTTTTTTAAAATGTAATTAAATGGCTAAGAGCACAAAAACACAGCTGATTAAGGCTCTGGCCAGCTGGTTACAGAAAACTGCATTTTTCTTTGATGACCGGATGCAGACAGACCACTCTTAATCCACAATATATCTCAGTGATGTCTCCCAAGGCATTCTCTCTCTCCCAGTTAGCAACTTTTGTCCTTTGAGCTGCTGTGTTATGAAAAAGTTGCAATCCCATAGCCATCTACTTACAAGACCCATCATACCTAATTTCTGCCACAATGTCCATTTGTTCCTCCCCTGTGCCAAGAAGGAAAAAAACTTTCTAGTTTGTACTGATTAAGCACAATAATAATAGTAACAGAAAAATGTTGACTGACATTAAGAACAAAGGACTTATTTGTTTTCTGCCACTACACATGGAATATATCTTAAATATTTGGGTTGTGAATTCCCCAGCAAAGTAGAAAATGCATTCTTCTGTCTAAATTTATGTACCTGTGCGATGACGCCAAGAATAGATATGTAACCTAATACTTTATAGGTGTTTTGAACCAGAGCTGGAGCTTAGGATCCATCTTCATGGACCACAAAATAAGGCCCATCTGTACTGTCATATAATGCAATCTGAAACTGTATTATGCGAGTTTGCACTGACCATATAATGCATAGAATCATAGGTTGGAAGAGACCTCATGAGCCATCCAATCCAAGCCCCGCCAAGAAGCAGGAAAAGCACATTCAAAGCACCCCCGACAGATGGCCATCTAACCTCTGCTTTAAAGTATCCGAAGAAGGCGACTCCACCACACTCCAGGACAAAGAGTTCCACTGCTGAACAGCTCTCATAGTCAGGAAATTCTTCCCCATGTTTAGTTGGAATCTCCTGTCTTGTAGTTTGAAGCCATTGTTCTGTGTCCTAGTCTCCAGGGCAACAAAAAACATGCTTGCTCTCTCCTCCCTATGACTTCCCCTCACATATTTATACATGGCCATCATGTCTCCTCTCAGCTTTCTGTTCTGAAGGCTAAACATGCCCAGCTCTTTAAGCTGCTCCTCATAGGGCTTGTCTCCCTCCTCTGAAGACATTCCAGCTTGTCAACGTCTCCCTTCAACTGCAGTGCCCAGAATTGGACAGTTTCTCAGGTGTGGACTGACCAAGGGGTAACATGACTTCCCTGGATCTAAACACTATACTCCTGTTTATACAGGCCAAAATCCCCCTGGCTTTTTTAGCCACCGCATGACATTGTTGGCTCATGTTGAACTTGTTGTCCACGAGGACTCCAAGATCTTTTTCACACGTATTGCTCTCAAGCCATGCGTCCCCCATTCTGTATCTTTGCATTTCATTTTTTTTCTGCCTAAGTGGAGTATCTTGCATTTGTCCCTGTTGAACTTCAGTTTGTTATTTTTGCCCCATCACTCTAATCTGTTAAGATCATTTTGAATTCTGCTCCTGTCTTCTGGAATTAGCTATCCTTCCCAATTTAATATTCTCTGCAAACTTGATGGTCATGCCTTCTAACCTTTCGGTTTCAAACTGCATTATATGGCAATGGCAGGGTAGATGGGGACCTGAGTTGCTATAAAGAACAAAATATGATGAACAAATATGAAACAAATGTAACTTTTTGAGAGATCACTTGTGGAAAAATTAGTTACCAAAACTTACTTCATAATTTCCAAACAGCTCCCCCTCCCTATGTATTATTGTTTTATTCAGCAATTTCTGTAAAGGAAAAAGTTTCCTTGTCTGTTTCACCGTTTCTACACCCAATGTGTGTGTGTGTGTGTGAGAGAGAGAGAGAGAGAGAGAGAGAGAGAGAGAGAGAGAGAGAAATGCCTACTTATTCATTTTTTCCCAATATGGGAGAACTCTTCAAAAAATTAAAATGAAGCATCACTTAAACCTTCAGCATAAAATGAGGAGAGGGTTGATCATCCCATGTAGTAAACACCCAAGAAGAATTTGTGAAATAACTACCTGCTGCGGGTGCAGTCCCCACAGGGAAGGAAGGAAACGTGTTTGACTGTGAAAAGTGAAAAGACGGGAAGAAAGGTTTGTAATCTCTGTCCTTGGGGAATGTTTCTTTCTTTATTTTTGGCAGCATTCCAAGGAAATAACAGAGCCTGTTAGTAGCCACTTTCAAATAGTTACAATTAGCTACAGTTAATTAACATATTTTAAAACAAAATTAACATTAGATTACATACCCTCCAACAGAGGGAAACCAGGACACGTGCAGCAAAGCAATATCAGAGTGCAGTCAATATGGCAAAATGAAGAAGGCACCTGCTATAATAGGTTGCAGCGGTTTGCTCTTGCAAGGAAAGACAGAACTCTACCTCCTCCTGTCCTATTGCCCCATTGCTGAGATAACCTGTATACCCTCACAACCCTGCCTTCCAACACTTTAGCTGTTCCATTTTTTAAAAAATACACACACATTAAATTACCATAAAGTAAACAATAAATAGTTTTAGAGTAGCAATGAAAAGGAAGCAGCAAGAGACGAGGAACATCCTATTCCCTGTCATCACTTCCATGCCATCAAGCCAGCATATAAGTGAAATGGCCATATTCCACAAGGTAGGAAACATTACGGAATTAGAAGATATTAATGGTTTTACCTGTCAGTATACAGAGACTATAATCACATCATGACTGTCAATTGGATGTGGATGACATATGATGGGGACCCTCCTGCTTTGAAGCAATAGTCCTGCTTCAATGCTGGTCCCCCCCCCCCCTCGTAATAAAGTCCTATGACTTTAGCTTAAATGAGAAGGATCTCCAGCAACATAATGTGTTAAACTCTTGTGCTAGCTGAACTGCTGACCAAAAGGTTGGCAGTTCAAATCTGTGAGACAGAGTGAGCTCTCATCTCTCAGCTCCTCCTTCCTATGCCGGGACATAACAAGCCTCCCACAGGATAAAACATCCAGTCACCCCCTGGAAAATTTCCCTGCAGGTGCCAATTATCTCACACCAGAAGCGACTTGCAGTTTCTCAAGTCATTTCTGGCATTTTTTTTAAAAAAGCTTTAATGAGAAATAATTTTACTTCTTTTGTAGTATGATCATAGTTTTTAGTTATTTTCATAGTTTCAGGGTGTGTCCTCACTATACAGTGAATATCAGATGCCACCTCATACACAAGATGGACATACAATATGCTGAAGCATCAAGGTATATGAGAGGCAAGGATGGTCCATACTTCATATTTGTTATGCTATTAAAACCATTTATTTAAGTTAATTCTGTGCTAGAGAAGTAAGGCATGGACACTTTGTGGGACTTTTAACTATGGCCTGGAACCAACTGTTACTCCCAGCTGGAGCAGATTCTGTAACTAAGGTTGAATGAATGGAATTTATATAAGTATTGCCTTGCCAGGTTTCCACTGAGTCAATGGATTTATTTATTTATTTACAGTATTTATATTCTGCCTTTCTCACTTCGCAGGGGACTCGGGGCGGATTACAATGTACACATACATGGCAAACATTCAATGCCATAGACACACAACACATATAGACAGTCAGAGGCTATTTGACTTTTTTCTGGCCACCAGGGGAGCTGTCGCTTCACCGACCATCTGCGACACTGATGAAGTAATTCCGCATTCCCCGCATGCTTTTTGCTGGAGACGTTTTATGGCCTCGTACATTTGTTAAGTTAGCCTCCCCAGACATAGGTGGTACCTAAATTTCCTACTTGACAGATGCAACTGTCTTTTGGGTTGCAAAGACCGACAACGAGCTACACAAAATTGGCCAGAAGTTCACTCTGACCCGGGCTGGCTTCGAACTCATGATCTTTTGGTCAGTACTGATGTCAGGATTGGGGAACCTGAGCTTTGAGGGAGATCATGTTCCCAACCTGTCATGAAACTGCAACGACCTTTAGCCCAGTTCCTGGAGTGACCTTGGCCATGTGTGCTTGGAATTGCTGAATCAGCCTGGGAGTGGAGTAACTTCCAGGTGCCAGAGGGGGAAGTGAGGTAACTCCTCCTGGCATGGACATTGGACATTTGGACTCATGACGTCACTTATGTGACCCTGGGGTCATGCCCCTATGGACTACTGGGATTGCTGATTCATCGGTGCATGATGACACCCTGCTTGGACATTGCATTGGGTAGGGGAGGGGCTACCGGGGTATTTAAGGTGTGTTTGGGTGGCGGGCCGGCGCTTTAGCTTTACGGGTGGCGTACCTTCAATAAAATCGTGTTGGACCAAGAAGACGTCTACGTGTGTCCCTACCGTGTATTGTGGAGTCGTTACAGAAGCTAAAGCCCCGGACCAACTATCCCAGAGATGGCGAGGTTGGCGTGGAACGAAGAAAAGTATCTGGACAGCTGGATTTTGGAGGATAATGAGGAAATCCGGAGAACTCAGGAGTGGGAGTGGACCACTCTTGACCGTGTGGGAAGTCCAGATGAATCCCCTGAGATGACGGCCCAGGAGAGGAGACTCCGTGAAGGAGAGCAACTGTGGCAAACTCGGGTGGATGAAATGATGGCGAGCCGAGCGAAGGAGAGGGGTGAGGCTTGGAAATTGGAGGTGCGCAGGAGCGCTGTTCGAGCGGCGGAGCACCGAGAGGCTCGCTTGGAAGACCAGGCGGTGGAGTGCATAGGCGCTCGTCTGGAAGGGATCCAGGAAGATCGTGAGAAGCGGTCTCAGAGAGAGCTGTTGAACCTGGCAACAGGAGGTGGTAGTGAGACCACAGAACCGGAGCCACCATCTGAGATGGATGTGTTGAACTGCAAAGTGGAGGCAGTGGTGCAGATGGTAAGCCGGGTGACCCAGAGATTGGATGAGAGGGACCAGAGAGAGTCGATGTGGCAGGCCCCGGGAGGTGGAGACTTCACCTATCACTCCTGGATGGACGGGGCTTTCAGTGAGCGTCCTAGATCTCCTTCGGGAGTGAGGAACCAAAGCCGAAACCGAGAGAATCCGATCCCGGAGTGTCCTAGATCTCCATCGAGAGTGAGGATGATGGGAGAGGAGTGCCAGAGGAGTCCGGAGAGGGGTCCTAGAGTCCAACCAGCAGGGTTGGGAAGAGGTATTACTAGGCCGAGAAGTTTGCCTGGGCCGAGAGTGGCTTCTCAAGAGTTTGGAAGCCGGATGAAAAGGGAGCCATTGCGTGTGGAATTTGAGGGAGAGGCATCCAAAGTAGCCTTCTTTATTGCGGCTGTACAAGACCATATGGAAGATTATGGACATTTGTACCCCAGCGAAAGCAGCCAAGTTAGAGCTATTGGGGCTGTGTTTAAGAGTAGGGCTGCTGAGTGGTATGTGCAGTGCCACGATCGACGAGATCCTTGCCTGGGCTCGGTGAGGAGGTTCCTGCATGCCATCAAGAACAGATTTCGTGATCCTTTGGAAAGGATCAAAGCGAAGGAGGCGTTAAGGTGCTTGACCCAAGGTGCCAAGTCAGTGACTGAGTATGCTGAAGAATTTATGGGTCTTGCTGGAAAAGTGGCTGAATGGTCGCAAGCTACCTTGCTAGAACTGTTCAAAGATGGGCTGCGCAAAGAGGTTCTGGAGTGGTGTCTTCACCGAGATGACCCAGGAGACATGGACGGATGGGTTCAACTGGCTGGCAATGTAGAGGGGATCCTGGCACAGGTGCAGAGGCGGCGAGGCCAACCGATGAGGTCGCGAGGCATGGGTCGTGCTTGGAGTGAGAACAAACCCAGAAATATGGACGTTAAGCGAGTCAGCGACAGCCGTCCCAGTGGCAGCAAGAAGCCTACATTAAGCCGAGTCCGCTGTTATGCTTGTAACCAGTCCGGACATTATGCGTATCAATGCCCTCAGAAGCCTGCAGTGAGAATGGCTGCCGCAAAGGCTGCAATGGTGGACAATGTTGAAAACCAAAACATTGGGGTGAGAAGTAGTATCCAATGTGATTTGGGATTGATCAAGGGGATCTTATTGTAAAAAGAAAGCATTAGTAGATTGTGGATGTTCAGAGAATATCATGTCTCCGCAATTAGTAGAGGAATTGGGTGGTGACACAGAACCGCTAGAAACTCCAGTCACCTTTAAACAATTGGATGGGACTACAATTGAAGGAGGTCCTTTCTCTGTGGGGACGAAGGGGTTAACAGGGCGAGTAGGACCATGGGAGGGGGAGATTAATTTTGTTATGGCTCCCATACAAGGCCATGAGGTGGTGTTAGGCATGCCCTGGTTAGAGAAGGTGAACCCCAAGATCGACTGGAGAGCTGGGACTGTGCAATGTATCCCAAAGGTAGAGAAGGGCATTTGCAAAGAAGTGAAAGGGGTGCCCCAAGAATATTGGGATTACGCTGATGTATTTAATCCTAAGTTAGCCCAGAGACTCCCACCTATGAGGAATGTGCAATGTAGTATTGAAGTGAAGGAGGAGCAGTTTTACCTAAGCCAAAGATCTATGCAATGACGGTCAGGGAAAAAGTGGCATTAAGGGAGCAAATTGACGATTATTTGAGGAAAGGGTTTATCAGGCGTTCAGAATCCCCTTTGGCTGCGCCAGCGCTGTTCAGAGAGAAGAAAGATGGGAAACTGAGGTTGTGCATTGACTACCGGGGGTTAAATGCTGTTAGTACGACAAACTGCTACCCCTTGCCGTTGATAAAGGATCTGTTAGGATTGTTGGGAGGCTGTAAGTTTTTTACAAAACTGGATTTAATTGATGCGTTTCATATGATTAGGGTGAAAGAAAGTGACCAATGGAAGACCGCATTCTCGTGCCCCCTAGGGTTGTTCGAATGGCTCGTCATGCCATTCGGTTTGGCCGGGTCTCCGGGTCTGTTTATGCAGTTAATTAACGAGGTGTTGCACCCCCTTTTGTATAAGGGGGTGTTTGTTTATTTAGATGACATCGTGGTAGCGACCCGTACGAAGGAAGAGCATGTGAAGTTGGTGCGCGAGGTATTAGAGCGGTTGAGGCGAGCGAAGTTATTTGTTAAGTTGAGTAAATGTGAATTTGGTAAGAATCGGATTGATTTTTTAGGGTATAGGATTGGAGAGAATGGAGTGTCTATGGATCCGGCAAAGGTGGAGGACGTGTTGAGCTGGGAAGCTCCGCGCACACAGCGGCAATTGCAAGCTTTTCTAGGGTTAGCAAATTTTTACCGGACTTTTATTCCGGGGTTTGCGGCGATAGCCCTCTCGCTTACTGAGCTGTTGAAGACGAAGGGTAAAGGGGAGTCCAGAAAGGTCAAATCTCCAGGTGCAGTATTAGACTGGACTCCGGATTGTCAGGAAGCATTTGTTAGATTGAAGAGGGCTTTCACTGAGGGCCCTTTATTGCTACATCCAGATGTGAATCGACCTTTTGTAGTTCAATGTGACGCCTCTGCTTGGGCTTATGGGGGTGCTCTGTTGCAGGAGGATGGTCAAGGGAAATTGCGACCTTGTGCTTACTTTTCAAAAAAGTTTGGCGAGCATGAGCGTAAATGGCCTGTGTGGGAGAAAGAGGCATTTGCAGTGAAGAACGCGTTGGTGACCTGGCGTCAGTTTTTGGAAGGGCAGCGTTCCCATTTGTGGTTATGACGGACCATCAGAATTTGGGTTATTTACGTAACCCTCAGAAGTTGTCTCCAAAATTAGTAAGGTGGTCGCAATTTTTCAACAGGTTCAATTTTAAGTTGAAGCATATCAAGGGGAAGGAAAATGTGGTGGCAGATGCTTTGTCTAGATATCCGAGTGTAGGAGCAGATGGGCTGCACAAAGAAGGAGAGGTTTTTTCGAAAGAGCAGTGGGGTTGTGCAGTGCAAACCCGGTCCCAGAAGGGGTTAGAAGTTAAGGAAGAAGGAAAAGTAGTGGATGGATGGAGTCTAGAATTACAAGAAGGATATGCAGGGGACTTGTGGTTGATGGAACATGAGAAGGAGTGTGTGAAATTGAAAGGATTGTGGATGGTGGGAGGTAAGGTGTATGTGCCTCAGAAGTTGAGAAGAAAGGTGTTGGAAATGCATCATGATTATAAGACTGCTGGACATTGGGGGGTCACTAAGACCATGTTGGCTATTAAGAAGAGGTACTGGTGGCCAGGTATGAAAGTGGAGATCAGGCACCATGTAGCAAGTTGTGAAGTGTGTGCTAAGAATAAGGTTCCCTCTGCCCGGCCGCAGGGGTTGATACAGGTGGTTGCTGATCCAGTAAGGCCATGGACACATGTTAGTACCGATTTCGTAGGAGAATTACCGTCAAGTAGAGGATATCGGTATATTTGGACTGTTATAGATATGTTTTCTAAACAGGCTCATTTTATTCCGTTGAGGGGGTTGCCATCGGCGGAGCGATTGGCAGAGTTGTATGTGCAGCATGTTTATAGGTTACATGGTTGCCCAGAACAAGTGTTGAGTGATCGAGGTGTCCAGTTTACTGCTCGGTTTTGGGGCAGATTTTTGGAAGAGTTAGGGGCGCAAAGAAAATTGACGTCTGGTTATCATCCCTGCTGTAATGGTGCTGCGGAGAGAGTGCAGAAGTCTTTGGGGACCTATTTAAGGATTTTCAGTAATCATGAACAAAATAATTGGTCAGATCTCCTTCCTTATGCTGAGGTAGCCTACAACAGTTCCATCCATTCTTCTACTGGGAAATCGCCCTTTGAGATTGTTTATGGGCAAGAGGTGGCCCCTTTGCCGCAGCTGGTGGAGATAGAGGGGGGAGAAGGCAAGGGGGAATGGAGGGGCGAGCTGAAGGAGTGTGGAGAGAAGTGACGGAGGCGTTGAGGAAAGCACAGCGCTCGTATAAGCTGTTTGGAGATCACAAGCGGCAAGAGGGGGAGGAGTATGCAGAGGGGGATTTGGTGTGGCTGTCCACGGAGAATTTAAAATTGGGATACAAGTCGAAGAAATTAAGTCCGAAATTCATAGGACCTTTTAAGGTTGACAGGGTTGTAAATAAGGTGTCATATACTCTCCTGTTGCCCAAGAGTTTAGGGAAAGTACACCCAACTTTTCATTGCAGTTATTTGAAGAAATATGTGTGCCCATTCCCTCCACGGGATTGAATGATGTTTTGTTTCCCTCAGGGGGAGGATGAAGTGGAAGAGACCGTTATGTCAGGATTGGGGAACCTGAGCTTTGAGGGAGATCATGTTCCCAACCTGTCATGAAACTGCAACGACCTTTAGCCCAGTTCCTGGAGTGACCTTGGCCATGTGTGCTTGGAATTGCTGAATCAGCCTGGGAGTGGAGTAACTTCCAGGTGCCAGAGGGGGAAGTGAGGTAACTCCTCCTGGCATGGACATTGGACATTTGGACTCATGACGTCACTTATGTGACCCTGGGGTCATGCCCCTATGGACTACTGGGATTGCTGATTCATCGGTGCATGATGACACCCTGCTTGGACATTGCATTGGGTAGGGGAGGGGCTACCGGGGTATTTAAGGTGTGTTTGGGTGGCGGGCCGGCGCTTTAGCTTTACGGGTGGCGTACCTTCAATAAAATCGTGTTGGACCAAGAAGACGTCTACGTGTGTCCCTACCGTGTATTGTGGAGTCGTTACACTGATCTTAATGCAGCTGACTCCCAGCCAGCTGCACCACAGTCTAGTTCAGAGTAACATCTGGATTTAGGTCCCAAAATGTAAGCAACTTATTCTTTCCAATACCTTTCAAAGCTCTGGGAAATAAGACTCACATTGAGCATATGAGTTCTGCATATATCACCAGTATATGCAGACAAGGCTTAAAATGACAGATCATTCCTGGAAGCAGTGTTACAGGAATATTTTTCATCTTAAATTGTATGAATTAGCATATTACTAATGTGAGATATTAAACTGTGCCAAGAAGAATGCAACCAGTTAATACTAGCTGAGAAAATGACATTTCAAAAGGGAGTTGGGCCACATTTTCGTCTTAACATTCAACCACAATGGGATATTCAATAAAAACTTCACAAGAGATAACCATTAAAACAAAGAAACATTCTTCTTGCTAAAAATGATGTCAGTTGCTTACGTATTGGGAGTGCTCTGATTTATGTTCTATGCCATTTTTCAGTTATGGGATTTAGATTTATATACACCAAACAGAGCTGTTGTGTACAGGTTTGAAAGGATTAAGCCAACTCACTAAAACTTCAAACTGTAATTTTCACGCAGTTTTATGTGCTCCTATTGTTAAAGTTAGGCATATGCTTCAGTTAATGTTGTGAGGAAACCACCTTTCCCCCCCTCGGAGGCCCTTTATGGAAAGAACTAACTTGATAAATGGGAGCTATTTCTTGGACACGTTTATCCACAGTTGGAAAATATCACTTTGAGGCCATTGAGGTTTCCTGTGTAAGAGGCTTGTGCACATTGCTGTACATCAACATCTCTGAGGCCCATATTATGCAGTTCAAACTGCGTTTTATGGGTCGACATGGACCATATAATTGCAATTTTTATAATGCAGTTGAAACTACATTATTTGGCAGTATAGATTCAGCCTGATGTTACAAACGCTGAGAAGTGTGACTTGGTTCACGACCTCAAGGTCTAGAATGATCTTCTCCCTCCCAAGTCCTCCTCCCCACTCTCGGTTACCGACAGGATAGCCTTCAACTATCCTGATTTGACTGGGTCCTTACTTTTTCAGTTCGTTTTAAAATAGTCACTCTTTTCTACTTTCCCCCTTTGACCTCCAATTTCTCCCAAGTCCTGCAAACTCAGTTCAAAGTGAAAAGTAGTTTGCACTCAGTTCAACAGCAGGAAGATTCCTCAGGATTTTATTACATGAGGCAAGCAAACTGGCATTGTGTGGGACCCCAGCCTCCATTCCAGCCCAGGGGGCGGGGTCAGGCCCCGGGGGTGCCAATTGCTCTGGACCAAGATGGCAATGGTGAAGGGCCTGATGGGTATGAATCAGCTGAGGACAGTTTGCAATGGGGCGATACTTGGCCTCCTGTTTATTCTGATGATGAGGGACAGGAAGATTCCAGCTTGGACTGTGAGTATGAGAGACCTGGGGGTTTCGGCTCCCAGGAACGCGTGTTTACACCACCTGCTGAGGAGGCTATGGGAGACGGGGAGCTGATGGACTCTCAGGCTGATAACAGGCCAGATGGTGTGGTCACTCAGAACTCTTTCGACCGGAGGAGTGATATTGTGTCTTCGCGCCAAGATTGGAGACGGGGAACTGAGAAACATTGGATTCACAAGGGTGGGATTTAACTATCCACTCTGTGGGAAAGTACTTCAGATTGGAGGCCACGTCGTTACTGGAAGGACGCTTGGTGGTTGCCTGTTCCAGGAGCTGTAGTTTCAGCTAGCCTTGTTCCAAGTACCTTCCAAGAAACTTTGAGTTATTCTTATAGAACTTTGGACTGCCTTGTCTCGTGTTTGGATTTACCTTGCCTTGCTCCCGGACTTTGGTTTACCTGGATTGATTTCCTGGCCTTGGATTTACTTTGATGAACATTCCTTTGTTTTGATTTTTACATTTTGGATTCTTTTTGAATTGTATTCCTTTCACCTGCTTTTCTCTTATTGACTTGCAATAAATTGTTAATTGCCAATTGTCTGTGTGTATGATTAAGGGGAACGGCCAGGCCCGCGTTGTGACACATTGCATCTGGACTGTGATTTTTGGTGACAGTCCGTACATCCCACTAAGGCTGGATCTGCACTGCCATATAATCAAGTTCAAAGCAGATAATCTGGGATCTGAAACTGGATTTTATGGCAGTGAAGATCTACACTTAGGGTGCCCACTAGGCTTGTGTGCTAATCTGTTTTATCTGTTTTCTTTGACCAATCCAGCTTTTTAGGCTTGGTCAAAGAAGGGCCCATGGTTTCCTGTCCGTACCAGAATCTAGCCAGCGGAAACAGATTGAGGTTCAGCCAAACTGCACAAACCTAGTGCCCACCCCATGGTTCTCCAGTCTCTAGGTATTGGCAGGTAAACCTCAATCACTCCCTATACATACTGTAATGCAATGGATCACTTCTTCATCTGTAACAGGCAATAACAGGATACCAGTGGATGAAATCCTCTTCTTTTTCTCCCTCACTATTTCCAAGTTGGCTGTTTTTCTTTTCTTGTGTGTGTGTGTGTGTGTGTGTGTGTGTGTGTGTGTGTATTTGCATTTTTTCTTTTTAATGATGAATTTCATTAAAAGTACAAATTAAAAAATGAACTTCAGTAGCGCAGTAAGGCAGGATTATGATGGTGTGTGGAAGTATGCTGCAGGAGAAGCTTGGATTGACTAGCATAATTGTGCTACTGAGGAGAAATGTGATATTGAAGGTGATCAATTTGGTATATATCCATTATAATACCATTGTTGCCACACAATGGATTAGTCTGGTAAAGTCCTCAATAGGCTCAGGGAAAAGCAAAGTGCTGCAGCTTCTCTTGGTTTATGTATTCTTCCTCATCAATACTTTTAGACATTTTGATCACACACTGATGTTGCTTGGCCACACATTGGTTTTTATCTGTGAAATCTTATGTAATATTTTATTTATTTACAGTATTTATAGGATATTGTATTGTAATTATTGTATTTGTTTCAAAAGTATGTTAAATAGAGAGATGCTAAGAATATTCTGATTTAGAATTTTCTTAGCATGACTAAAGCTGTGAGAACCTGGGAATAGTGGCTTTTTGCATTATAGCTCCCAGTATTTCCAGTCACCATGGCTACTAATTTTCCCAGCCTGTGGGGACTGTTAAGGGAATCTTACAAACACTTCCCGGGCAATTCTCCACACCTTGACACTACCATTCCCAATACAACTCAAAACTCATATTTCTAGGAACCTGCTTTGCTGCTGACATGCTTATTTCTTTGGAACAAAGGAACATGATGAGCCAAGCATATCCCTTTCCCCAGGCATATGGATTGTGTGTGACTTAACCTTTGGCTTCTTCCTTGTTGACAGAGGTGAGAAGTCAAATATTTTGCAGTGAATTTTTGGCAGTGGTTAGAAGGTCTTTTCATCTGTTATCCATGAAGCCAGCATAGCCACATGAAGAAGAGGCGAACAAGCAATCCAGCTGTGTGCAGTTTGCTTGGCTTCCCTTTTGCTCACGCACCCTTGCTTTCCCTGGCCGGACATTTCCTTCAGACAGAAACAGGAAAGCTAGGACAATGGGCTGATCGATGCTATCCCCTCCGTAAATCTGTAAGTACTTGAAATGTCACTTCCTGCTTTTGAAAGCAGATATTCATGTACTCAATTCTCCTACAAGGCCTTGGGGGGGGGGGCATCTCTGAGAGGTTTTTTTTTAATAAAAAAGAATGTTACATTCATCCTATACAATCTAAGCACAGCCTAAAGTTTGTTTTGTAATGCATGAATGGTATAAAAGTTAATCTGAAGGCTGCTTGGAAAAGTCATCTACTTCCAAGGGAAGTTAAATATTCTGAAAAGACAATAATCCATTTCTGAAGAAGAGAACTGAATCAGACAACTTTTTTTGAGACTTCTGCATACATGACAACTGTCGCAATTTTTCAGGGCCAGGTATTTATTATTTATTGTATTTATTTCAAGCATTTGTATCCCATCTTTCTCAACCCCCGAGGGGGGATTCAGGGCAGTTTACAAAAGGCAATCATTAGATGTCAACAAACAAACAATTGCAATACAAACAGTTAATATTAAATATGACAACAAGATTATGAAATACATTAAAACATTGGCCACTAAAATATTAAAACACAACCAAGCCTAAGTCCGCAAATCCAAATTATTGTCTAAGTTCCAGTCCAAGATCTATTCATGGACAATTCCCATGAGTCATTGCAGTTGTTGCTCAGTCCCAAAAGCCAAGATTTAAACTTTTTTCTAAAGGAGAGGAGAAAGGGAGCCACCCTGATTTCACTGGGAAGTGCATTTCAAAAACAAGGGGCCACTACTGAGAAGGCCCTGTCTCACATTCCTGCCGATCGCACTTGCGAGGGTGACGGGATGGAGAGTAGGGCCTTCCCTAACAATTGTAAACTCTAAGGTGGGTCATAAAGGGAGATACATTTGGACAAGTAAACTGGGCTGGAACCATATAGGGCTTTATAGGTCAAGACCAGCACTTTGAATTGTGCTTGGAAATGGACCAACATTTGTGTATTTATTGTATTTATGTATTTATTGCATTTGTATACCACTTTTCTCACCACTGGGGGGACACAAAGCAGTTTCCAACATAGTCACGGCAAAAAATTAATGCCAAACATACATGTGAAAAACCAAAACATAAAAACATCCATTTCTGTCTAAAAAGTAAGAAGTTAGCAACCTGGACCAGTGCAAAAAGAGTGCTATTATCTCCAAAAATCTTATCTCAGATCCAAGGGTTTTTGTAATGCTGTAAAATGAATAGAACTGTATTATTGAATTAATAAATAATAAATAAAAGCAATAAAAGCAATAAATTGGTTTGAGAGGAATTCCACAGTCCTTATACAACTTATGAATTCATCATACAGGACAGTTCAAACTCGCTTCGGACTGAATCACACAATGTCAGTCTACCTATGTGCCTGAAGTAAGGTCAAACTGTTGCAAGAGGCAGTGCCAGTAACATGGTAGGCTTCTCGTGTTGCAAGGAGAAGAACAGAGAGAAGCCGGGTAGCGGCTGTGAGATGAGGTGAGGGGCAATGCAGGTGATGCAGGGCATGGGGCACCAGGTTCCCCACGCCCCACTGGATTTGCCACGATCCATGGCGAATCCCCCTGCTATCATCCACAATTGTGACCTCAATGTGATGAGGTCCTTAGATACTACATCGCTATCATGAATATGTAGCAGTTATAAATTTATAACTAGCTCACGTCATTTGTAATTCCCTTACAAAATTCCTAGTTCTTCCAGTATCTGTTCAAACAACTGGACTGATTAAATGAGAAATCAGTAGTGTAATGCTCAGGGCTTGCAAAAAAAAATTAAGTATACAAATTTTAAAATGCCTCAGCATTCCAAAAAGCTCATAGCCAAAATCCTACATCTGGATTGTACATTGTAAGTCTCTACCTAATTGATTAGCAACAATATGCAACTTAGTGCACACTCAGATTCCATTGCACATGTGCACATGACTACACAATCTGCATGCACAATCTTGGTTTACAGATGCTCTGCTGTAGATAAAATGTTCACACATTTCTTTCAGGTTAAACTATACATGCATATGGTACCAATATGAGGAGCTCCTGGTGGTGCAATGGTTTAAACCCTTATGCCAGCAGGACTGAAGACTGACAGGTTGGAGGTTAGAATCCGGGGAGAGCATGAATGAGCTCCCTCTGTCAGCTCCAGATCCCCATGCAGGGACATGGGAGAAGCCTCCCACAAAAATGGTAAAACATCTGGGCATCCCCTGGGCAACGTCTTTGCAGACTGCCAATTTTCTCACACCAGAAGCAGTTTTTCAAGTTGCTCCTGACATGGGGGGGCGGACTAATACGATCATGACAAAAAAAATTCCCAAATTCCAGTAATACAAGGGAAGGCTAATAAATGCTATAATGAGTCCTTGGTATCTTCTAGAATTTGGTTCTAGGACACCAAAATCGGTAGGTGCTCAAACCCATTAATGCAATGGTATAATAAAATTGCATCCCATATATCAAATGGCAAAATCAAGGTTTACTTTTAGGATTTAAAAAATATTTTCAAGCCATGAACAGTTGAATCTGTAAGTGCAAAATCTATGTATATGAAGGTCCACCGTAGTGGGAAAACCACATATGTTTTGTAGAAATAGCTGGAATGATCGTATAGATTTTCTGCTCTTGATTTGAAGAATGTGGCGTGGTCCATTTGCTGGAGATGATCTACCTAGTCTACATTCTATTTGGATTCTCTTGCAATGGATTTGCTTTTATGGACTCCCTCTAACTTCAATCTTACTTTGTGTTGTTTACACAGTTGGAAGCTATTATGCTGAGATGGGTTAGTCCGTTCTGATCTAATATATATCACATAGCTGCATGCATGTGGACACCTAGGGCCAAACCAGACAAGCTGAGTGATTTGCTTTAAAAAAATTAAATTCTTGGTAAGGGAATCTCGATTTGGATTAGAAACTTAACATGGAGAGAGGGAGAACACTTTTACTGTGCTGTCCATTTTGGTCATGGTACAGATTGGGGGCCCACACCACCTACCGGTATTTGTATTAGGGCAGGGAATTCATATTTGCTCCAATGGAAATTGTTCTCCCATCCAGACCTGATCAGAAGTTTGACAAGGCTCAAAAAGCTGCCCACACCTCTTGGCACCAAGCAATGCACACAGCCTGCTATTTCAGATGTTAGTAGCCGGGCTCATTTTGAACTGTTCTTTCTATGCATGTTCATAGGACATTTGTCTTAACTAAAAGAACAAATTTGTCTTTGATTGTTCCTAATGAAAGGAACAACAACAACAAAAAGAAAAACTTCTTGTTTTAATCAGAACAGAACAATCTATTGCAAAGTAATTCAAGAAAGCAGGTGGAGTGGAATATTAAGCAATAAATGCCTGTGTGTGAATGCATGAAATTTGGTACAGAGCCTTGGCATCAGAATATTCCTAATTGTCACTAGAAAGCCTGGCTCCAATTGTCCTTGGCATTGGGAAGATAATTTCAGTATCCCACCTCTGGCTCGAAAAGGGTGCATCCACAGTGTAGAATTATATCAGCTTGATACTTTAACTTTTGTGCTTTAGAATCATTTAACTAAGGGTTAAATGGTTATGTTGCTGCCAGGACAATGGATGCCTGGCAGTACTGGAGGTCAGCTGTGGATAACTGGAAGTCAGCTGTGATCAGCAGTGCTGTAGAAATTGAAGATTCATGAATGGAAAGCAAAAGGGAGAAATGTGCCAAGAAGAAGGTGTATCAAGCCAACCCTGACTGAGACCAACTTCCACCTTTCACTGTGGAAGAAAATGCAGATCAAGAATGGGGCTCCACAGTCACCTACATATCCATCGCCAAGACACTGCACTTGGAAGGCCACCATACTGGGACAACAAGGGATCACCTAAGTAAGCAAGTGAGTAATTCATATACCTACAAGGCTAAGACTGAAGGTTAATTTACTTTTTGAGTCTTCTAATCGACATGTGCTCCAGACCGTTATTGCCCAATTACAATTATATGAGGATTATCTGGAACGTAAGGTTACAAGGTATGTAGCTCTCATGGGGAATTTTCTCAAGGGAAGTTGGCATAACTGCCGTGTAGCAGGAAGCCAGTGGATGTGACCGAGCAATGCCAGTCATCAGTAGCTCGTCAACTGGCATTGTGGTGAAAGTTAGAGATGAGCATCCTCATTCCGTTTCCCGCCAAGTGCAAAGTTTGCGCTATAATATGCTACCTAAATGCTAAAGGTATGAACGTCACTGTGATTCATCGTGAAATCATTTCAGTTTATGGAGAGGACATAATGTCAAGATAGCATGTGACAAAATGGCTACGGAATATATTGTGAGACCATGAAGAATCTTCGCAGACCCATTTAAAAAAACCAAAACATTGTGGGATGCTGACAGCAGGAGTCTGTCTCCTTCATGGTAATGTGCGTCCACACACCACTCATGCAACACAAGAGTTGTTGACTTCATGTGGTTGGGATGTTTTAAACCACCCCTCTCACAGCCCCAATCTCATACTTAGTGACTATAATCTGTTCACTAAATCGAAGGAACAACTTGGTGGAAAACACTTTTCTGATGACAATTAAAATCAAAGTGACAAACTAGCTGAAAAAGGCGAAGGGAAACTTCTATGACATAGGCAACAAAAACCCATTCTACAGATGACAAAATGTATTGAACTGAATGGTGATTATGTGGAAAAATAATGTAATGCCTATGCTACAATCCATGTAAATTTTATTAAAATATAATCATTCTTTGTATTTTAAAAAAATCTTGTAGCCTTCCTTTCCAGATAACCCTCATACTTTAAATCATATTTTGTCTACATTTTTGACAGGCATATGCTATTATTGCTTTCACAACTGTTTTGTTTTTATAGTTACTGATTTTGTCATTTTTTTGATATTTTAGTGGTATAGTCTAGTAAGGGAGGAAGTCCATGAGTGACCACACTGGATGACACCAACTCTAGGGACACCCTTACCCATATCAAAGTTTCACTTGCAATTAAGTAATCAAGTAATCAGAAACTTTCATCATCAACAACAAGCAGATGTGGCTATGCATCTGTCCACTGCATAAAAGATCAAAAGCAGTTAGTAGAGTCCAGTATTTTGAAGTTAAAATCAAGTATGGTGATTTGTTTTCCTAGGTGCATTTTGTTGTTGACATACTGACAGAAAAAAATGCATATTCAACAAAAATCAGGGAAATAGGTTAAATGGATCAGGCTTTGAAGTTCAAAGCCTCCCACACAGGGACAGTGCGCTGAACTCAGTCACTGCCAGCATGCAACAGAAAGTGCGGGAGAGAATTTCCACAGAAATAAATGTTTATCATGTGTAAGAGGGGGCATGGAAGGATCTCCTGCAAATGTGAGGAAAAACAAAAATGTTTAAACATCTTTTAAAAATGATTAATCAATCTGTGATATACACACACACACACACACAATCAGCTCTCTATACTTGAAGGTTTTGACCTTTGCAAATTTGATTGTTCATTGGTTTAATTAAAATTACCCTGGACCTTTATAACAGACCAGTGTCTAATCTTTCTTCTTTGAGCTAGTTGATTGAGAAGGCAGTTGCTCTCCAACTTCAGGCACTTTTGGATGACACACACTTTCTTGACCTATTTCAACCTGGCTTTAGAGCTGGATACAGAGTTGCTATGGTTGCCTTTTAGTGGATGATCTCCATCTCAACACCAAAAGGGGGAGTGTGTCCTTGTTGGTGCTTCTAGACCAGTGGTTCCCAAACTTATTTGGCCTATTGCCCCCTTTCCAGAAAAAATATTACTCAGTGCCTCCCTAGAAATTATTTTTAATAAATTTAATAGCAATTTCACAGAAATATATATGTATTAATGTTTCTACCTTTTTCGTAAAATATAGTAAAGAAAGGTGTAAATTGGAAACATTGAAGTTTGAAATTATGAACTATTTGTTGAACTTAGAATAGAAAGGTAATACAAAAAAAAGTAATACAAAAAATGTACCTGTGGCCATCACCGCCCCCCTGGATCGCTGCAGCGCCCACCAGGGGGTGGTAGCGCCCACTTTGGGAATCACGGTTCTAGACCTTTCAGCAACCTTCAATACTATTGACGACGGTGTCCTTCTGGAATGCCTGGAGGGGTTGGGAATCAGAGGTACTGTCTTACAGTAGTTCCGGTCATACCCTTCTGGCAGATTCCAGTTGGTGGTCCTGGGGGATAGCTGCACCTCAAAGAGAGAACTGTTATATGGCACCCCATAAGGTGCCATTCTATCCCCAATGCTGTTTAGTATTTACATGAAAATGCTGAGATAGATCATCCATAGGCATGGGGCAGGGTATTATCAGTATGCTAATAATGCCAAAAATACATTTCCCCATGCCTTCAAAAACAGTCAGACTTTTTAAAGCCTCAGTAAGTTTTTATGATTTCCCTTACTGAACTTTCAGTTACCTGGAGTTTTGGTTGTATAATGTTTTTTAGGCTGCAGTCTTAAACTTACTTACTTGGGAATAAGCTTCTGTAAATTGTTAGAAATAAAAAGAGTTTTTGCAGAATAACACTGTTAAAGTTTACTTTTAAAGAACCAAAACAAATGATACTTTTTACCCAGCATTTTTCCTTTGTGAATTGTTATTCTCACTAATAAATATTAAGCTGCAAAGCTGTATTCTGCTCAGATTATTTTTTTAAAGGATTGAAGTTTGTTCTTGCTTTATTTCTGCAATAGTCACTTCCTAGGGATTTGTGCCTGGAAAAATTAGAAGAATGAACCACATAAATCCATGAGAGAAAGAGAGAGAGGTTAGAAAATAAATATTATACCATATGCGGGGGGAACATTTTTACAGTAAGTGGCTGCTCTCACTTTCTGGCATTTTATACACACGGCCATCTGTTTGGAAGTTGTTTGAAATGGCTGTCTTCCAGCATTTATGTAACTAGGCAGCATAAAGGAAATGATGTCACAGTTTCCTGAAGAATATTAGCCATCTCAAAATGAAGAAAATATGATGGATAAGAGAAAAACATTTTCTTCAGATAAGATTCTTTTTTTTATCCTTTCGAATCTTACTAACATGTCTGTTTCTCAACGGCTGGTGATGCATTCAGAATAATCCCAGGTGTATTGGGGTACGTTAAAAATGACTTCTCAAATAAAAAACAGTATCTTGGTGGTAAACTGCAACCAAGTAAAGTGATCAGATATGTTTCATCTTCATTTTTGCATAAAAATAACTTTTTCCACTGCTTTCTCTGCAGATGTTTCAAAAAGGGTTGTGTCATTGTTCCACTTACATTTTGCCTGGAACTGTATAGCACAGTTGCTCTATTTGCCTTAAAGACCTCATTCACAATACAATTAGCCCTAATATTATTGTTGAGTCCAAGTTAAAACATACACACCTGGAAAACTATGTCCAACTCTGGGCACCATAATTGAAGGGAGATGTTGACAAGCTGGAATGTGTCAAGACTAAAATGATCAATTGTCTGGGGGAAAAAGCTCTATGAGGAGCGGCTTAAAGAGCTGGACATGTTTAGCTTGCAGAAGAGAAAGCTGAGAGGAAACATGATATGGGCCATGTATACATATGTTACGGGAAGTCATAGGGAGGAGGGAGCAAGCCTGTTTTCTGCTGCCCTGGAGAATAGGACGTGGAGCAATGGCTTCAAATGACAGGAAAGGAGATTCCACCTGAACATGAGGGAGAACTTCCTAACTGTGAGAGCTGTTCAGTAGTGGAACTCTCTGCCTAGGAGTGTGGTTGAGGCTCCATTTTTGGAGGCTTTTAAGCAGAGGCTGGATGGCCATCTGTTGAGGGTGCTTTGAATGCGATTTCCCTGCTTCTTGGCAGGGGGTTGGACTGGATGACCCATGAGGTCTCTTCCAACTCCAGGATTCTATGATTCTATATCTATTGACTCTCTTGTTGAACAGTAAGTCAATTCTTGGGTAAATGTTGTTGCTGTTGCTATAATTTTATGTGACTTATGTACCATTTTTACTTGCTGTATATTATAAGTACATCTTGGAGTGCCTTTGTAAGCCGCCCCAAGTCCCTTTGGGGAGATGGTGGTGGGATATAAATAAAGTTTATTAGTTTATTATTATTTATTAAGTCCTATAGTATCAATGGAGCTTTTTAGTTGAAACCACCAATATGGTCTTAGCCTTATTGGGGCACAAAGTTAAGGAAGGGTATCCACCCCATCAGATGTATAGTATGGTATCTATTGTCTGTTTGCAGGTATATTTACGCACATGGCTGTGGAGCTTTCAGTGTTGTATAAATTTAAGGGTGTCAAGATTTAAGGGTGTCAGTGCAAAAGTGGCAACAAAACTGCTACAGTCCTCAGAGTTGCAGAAAGAGATTCCAGTTGGCTGCAAGAAGTCTTGTTTGCCAGGGATATTTTCTCAAAAGGGGGTAAAGACCCAGTTGAAGGCAATGAACTAATAGAGAAAGAATGGACAACTGCTGTGGGAATGAGGACATTTTCGCTTTAACCACTGAGTTTATCACATAAGGCTGTCTTCCTGCATTAAAACATACACACCCACTTTGGAAAATAATGCTATCTTTTGTGACAGTAATGCTGCACTGATTCAATAGTGTTGGATCCTGTATTTATCTTTTCATACTGTAGCACTGAAGGTAGACTTAACTTGCTTTCCTTCTACAAAAGCAAGATAATGTTGTTGTTTATTCGTTCAGTCACTTCCGACTCTTCGTGACCTCACGGATCAGTCCATGCTAGAGTTCCTTGCCAGCCGTCACCACCCCCAGCTCCTTCAGAGTCAAGCAGTCACTTCAAGGATACCATCCATCCATTTTGCTCTTGGTTGGCCCCTCTTCCTTTTTCCTTCCATTTTCCCCAGCATCATTGTCTTCTCCAAGCTTTCCTGTCTTCTCATTATGTGGCCAAAGTACTTCATCTTTGCCTCTAATAACAATAATGAAACAAAGACTTGAAAAGGAAGCAAATAGCTTTTCATATCAAATATTGCTCTGCACATTGGTTTTGGTCAGCCTAAACATTATGCTTTTGTTAACTGCCTTAATGAATTATGACCATGCTATATTTCCTTGATTCTAGGGCCTCTTCTACGCTGACATATATAAAATCCAGGTTATCTGCTTTGAACTGGATTATAAGGCAGTGTAGACTCATATAATCCAGTTCAAATATGATAATGTGGATTATCAACTTTGATAATCTAGATCAGGGGTGCTCACACTTTTTCAGCATGGGAGCTACTGATTAAAAAACCAAGTCCCAAAGATCACCTACCCAAAAATGTAAGACGTATAACTATTTTCTTATTTATTTATTTATATTTATTATTCATTTTTATGTACCGCTCCTTCCAGCAGGCTCGGGGCAGTTTACATAAGATGAAGTTATAAAACATCAACATTTCAATTTAATAACAACAATATAAAACAGAGCATAAAAATACATCCAACCACCCCATTTCTCCCACACTGCCATATTACCACACATATTATCAGCCAGAAAGTAAGAAAAGAGGCTTTTGAACTGCAAGGCCATTTAATACTCAGCAAGGTAAACAAAGGGGCATGCAAAAATACATCCAACCACCCCATTTTTCCCACATTTCCATATTCCCCAACATATATTTCTCAAGGAACAAAGCAAGCAGAGAGGCTTTGGACCTAAAAGGCCATTTTAAACATTAAAAATAAACAAAGAGACATGCCACAGAACAATCAAGCACCCACCCCAAAGTTAAAAAGACCGACCTTTGAGATGCGGTAAGGAAAATACCCCAAAGCATCCTTCTTCTTCTCCTCTGTCGTTGCTCCTATTTCCACGCCGCCAGCATGCGTGCTGCCTCCAAGAGCTCACGAGAAGTCCGAGAGGCAGAATGGGTGCTTCTGCGCATGTGCGCGGGGCCAGCCATGCATCGCGTCATCCAGGCCTGCCCCCTTTGGTCTCCTACGACTCTGAGTGGCTGGAGAAGGACGGAGGGAGGAGGATGAATCCAAAAGAGGGGGCCCATTCTGCCTCTTGGACTCTGGAGCTTTTGGAGGCGGCGCACGAGCAGGGAGCGGGGAGGAGCAACGATGGAGGACTTCTTTGCAGCGTGCAGGGGCGCGTGAAGAGGACCAACAGCAAAAAACCTGGTCAGGGGTCTGAAGATCACCAGGATGAGGCCCAAAGATCACCCTGGTGATCGAGATCACCATTCTGAGCACCCCTGATCTAGATTATATGGCAGTGTAGAAGGGGCCTAAAACACACATTTTCCCCTTATAAACATCTCTAAAAATGGAGTGTGCCTTAGAATCTCAACACACACACACACAGATATATATATATATACACACACACACACACTGTATATATATGCCCCTTGGAGGCACAGCAGATTAAACCACTGAGCTGCTCAACTTTCTGACCGAAAGGTTGGTGGTTTGAATCCAGTGAGCGAGGTGAACTCTCACTGTCAGCCCCAGCTTCTGCCAACCTAGCAGTTTGAAAACATGCAAATATAAGTAGATCAATAGATACCACTTCTGCAGTAAGGTAATGGCACATGACCTTTGAGGTGTTTACGGACAAAACCAGCTCCTCATTTTAAAAATGGAGATGACCCCCCATCCCCAGAGTTGGACACAACTAGACTATACACAAACAAACACACACACACACAAACACCCCTTTGGTTTGGTTTTGTATTGTGTGTTTATTTTATGCTTTGTTTTAGGCACACTGCACCTTACATATGACACACTGTGGCATATATAAGGTGCCCTAAGTCAGTGTTTCCCAACCAGTGTACCGTGGCACACTAGTGTGCCGTGAGTGATCATCAGGTGTGCCGTGGGAAATTGGCACTCTTCCCCCTCCTAGCAGCTCTTTCTCCCTATTTCCCTCCCTAAAGATCTTCCCCGAGGCAAAGGAAGGGCTCCGCCGAATGCCAGGGCCAGGCCCGCCTTGAGGAAGCCTTCAGGAGCCTCAACTCAGCATGGCTCCAACTCCTGCTCAGGGCTACTTCAGCCTCCCAATACGTTTCATAGATCTGTGTGGCCTCTTTCACTGCCTTCCTCCTCCCTCCGCAAAAGCAGAGCACTGGGCGGAATTGATTGAGTCGGCATTTTCGTGTTGGCTTGGATTTCTCGTGAGAATAAACCCAGAAGCTCCACGTCGGTGAATTGGGCAGTGACCAAACCTGGGAGCATCAGGAAGCTGAGGCATGCACAGGTTTCCAAGAAACAAATTGAGCCTCTCCGCTCTTTTTAAAAAACTATTTTACTGCATTTTTTGAGAGTTGCCTCCCCCCCCCCCAAAGGAACTGTTTATAACAGCTTCATGACATCCATGGTTAACTGGAAGCAAGTTTCACTCAGGGTGAAATTTCACAAGGGTCTGGAGAACAAGCCCTATGAGGAGTGGCTTGAAGAGCTGGGCATGTTTAGCCTGAAGAAGAGAAGACTGAGAGAAGACATGATAGCCATGTATAAGTATATGAGAGGAAGTCATATATATCTGGTGTTCATCAAAACAGGCCCAGGTTTCACACTGAGTGTATAAATACATTTTAAAACATATTAACTATATGTATTACTGTGTTACAGTGTCATTTTGTGTCATTTTGGTTGGTGGTGTGCCCCAGGATTTTGTAAATGTAAAAAATGTGCCGCGGCTCAAAAGAGGTTGAAAAACACTGCCCTAAGTTATTATTATAGCGTGACTGAAATTAGTGTTTGCCTTACAAATGATGGAATCTTAGAATCATAGAAATATAGTATTTGCCTGACTTCAGAAGGACACCATATTGAAGGTTACTAATATAATTTCTCTATGAAGAGAGTAGTGCCTGAGATTTGGTAAGTTAATGTAATGGACTCCAACTCCCAGGACTCACCCAGCAAGACAGTAGGAATTCTAGACATTGAAGTCCAAAACATTAACCTTTCCAAGCACTGGCTTTATTCCAATGGTTTCACCTTTTTCACATAGCAAAACCAATTCAGAGAGTGAAGTGGAGAAAGAAATCTGGTCATGGAGATCATGTAAAAAGTAACATCTACCAGTATATCTTCCATAGTCCTTTATAATGAACCTTTTGGAGAATACTTTGAAATGCCACAAGCAATGTTTAACATTATAAGTTAAAAAAAAAGTTCAAACACTGGATTCTTGCCAAAGGGGAACTAAAGAAAAATAACATCACCTGGAATTCATTCTGAAATCTATTGCACTCTTAGTTAAGGGACTGCCTTGCCAAAACTGCAGGATTATTTCTAAATGGGGAGGCGTGGCAGAGGGAAGAAACCTTCAGGGATGCAAAACTCAGAGATGCCAACTGACCACTTGGCTTAGTGCCACCAAGCAAGATCTTGGCAAGCTAACAAAATGTGGTACATCGTTCCAAATGAACAGCAGGTGGGTTTACTTTTACTCTGGCATGAAAACAAGGCCTTTGAATAAGAGAGGAAGGCTGCTGGTGTTTTCAAAGCTTTCGAGAATCTTAGCTAGGCCAGTAGTTTCAAAACTATGTTCTAAACCCAGTGAGATCCTTAAGAGTTGCTCAGGATTCTTTCTTATCAATAGGACAATCAGGAATCGTGGGCTAAAATAATTGCTTTTCAGCTCATTTTGTCTCCACTTTTGTACAGTCAGATGGGACTATTTCTGTGAGATGTACTCAGTTCACATTGGAAGGGATTGCAAATAGCCTAGAAAACAGGATCAGAATTCAAAATATCCTTCACAGTATAGAGAGCTGGGACAAAACTACAACAAAAATAAAATGCACAGATATAGGATGGATGACTCCTGGCTTGAAAACAGTACATGTGAAAAGGATCAAGGAGGGCCTTTTCACACAGTTGTATAAAATCCACATTGAACAGGATTATATGTATGTATGTATGTATGTATTTATTTATTTATTGTTCAAATTTGTGAGTCGCCACTCCCGGGTGACTCGGGGCTACTTACACGGCAGTGTGGATTCTGATAATCCAGTGGATTATTTATTTATTTATTTATTTCGGGATTTTACCCCGCTCTTCTCAACCCCCAAGGGGGGACTCAGAGCGGCTTACAGTACGGCACAATTCGATGCCCACATAACAATATACACCCCAAAACACTTCAACAATTAAAATACATTAAAATACAACTACATTAGCACCATACACATTCACTCTGGATTAAAACAATGTTCAGTCCATAACAACATAACAACAGTCCAAGTGGCCATAATCACCCACTTTCATTAAAAACCAATCTAAAATGCTGCCTTGTGCTGGTGTACGAATGCCTGGTCCCACAGCCAGGATTTTACTTTTTTCCTGAAGGCCAGGAGGGATGTGGTGGATCATACATCAATAGGAAGCGCATTCCACAGGCGGGGAGCCACCATCAAGAAGGCCCTATCCCTCGTCCCCACCAGCCTCATCTGAAACGTAGGCGGGAGCGAGAGCAGGGCCTCTGTCTTGATATTCTGGGTTATATGACTGTGTGGAAGGGCCCAGAGTCATAGTAGACCACAATTTTATCTTAAGTTAATAGTTTGATGTGACAGCTAAAAAAGCCAATGCAATCTTAGGCTGCATCAATAATAATAATAATAATAATAATCTTTATTTATACCCCGCCACCATCTCCCCGAAGGAAACTTTGGGTGGCTAACATGGGACTAACAATGCAGCAAAATAAAATACAAAACAACAGAAAAAATTACATCACAACAAAATACATAAAGTAACAAAATAAAATAAACAGTGCAAAATAACATAATAAAAGTCGAACACAAAGGGCGGGCCAAATGCACAAGATAAAACCCGGAATGTGATCGGAATAGAAAAAGTATATTTGTGAGGGAGATGCCAAGAAGGTGGAACACTAAACAATAGAATTTAGTGTCTTGATTAGAGAAGTCATAGTCCTACTCTATTCTGTTTTGGTCAGACATCATACTGTGTCCAGTTCTGGGTACCACAATTCAAGAATGATATTGATAAGCTGGAACATATCCAAAGAAGAGTGATCAAAATGATCAAAGCTCTGGAAACCAAGCCCTATGAGGATTCGTTTAGGGAGCTGCAAACTTGTAAAAGTATTCCCAATGGAAACCTTTCCCTCTCACTAGCTGTTGCCGGTCAATTCTAACTGTAGCTGGGAATGCAAATCTTAAACAGCCCCCTCCTCATTTTACAGTTCCAATAGATCCACTCATTTCCTGACAATACAGTTTATCTTTAATTTAAAATGAAATCTTACTGTGTTCATTAGTTACATTTGCTTGAACGCTTAAAAATAAGTCTTAAAATACCCTTGATTCTTTTAATCAGTTTTCCAATAATCTTTGTAAAATCTGTCTTAGTAGGATGGTTTGCTCATTTCTCTCTGGCACATAAAATGCCAGCAAATAATGAGAAGGTCCCTATTTGAGAACTGTTCTGTTGCTCCATATTACTTCTGTAGCAGCTCCAGGCTGCTGGATACAAAACCACAGTGTGTATCAAGTGGTTTGAGGAGGGGCTAGAAAGTAGGGATCTCTTTCCAGCATCTGGCTACAATCACATAACTGGGAAAGTTATAGCTGGTACCCAGGAGACTACTCTGAGGATGTACCCTATAGCCTGCAAGACTCCATGTATCAACTGGCACACTCCTGAACCCACACCTTCATAAGCTTTCTTCACAAGATTTGTATAGAGCAGTGGTTCTCAACCTGTAGGTCCCCAGGTGTTTTGGCCTACAACTCCCAGAAATCCCAGTCAATTTACCAGCTGTTAGGATTTCTGGGAGTTGAAGGTCAAAACATCTGGGGACGCACAGGTTGAGAACAACTGGTCTAGAACAGTGTTTCCCAACCTTTTTTGAGCCGCGGCACACTTTTAACATTAAAAAAATCCGGGAGCACACCACCAACCAAAATGACACAAAATGACACTCTAACACAGTAAAGAACGGCTGGGGGTTGGTGGCGTGCTGGGAGCAGCTGCTGGGAGTGCCAAAGCTGGGGAGGGGGCGAAGCCAGGCTGTGTCATGCCCCGCCCCCTACCCTCAGCTTCACCTCTCCCAGCAGCTGCTCCAGCCTTGAGGGGGCAGTGCCAAGCCAGCGGTGCCAGAGCCAGCACAATGCTGGCTTGGCAGTGTCCCCTCAAAGCTGGAGCAGCTGCTGGGAGTGCCGAAGCCAGGGGAGGGGGCAGAGCCAGGCTGTGCCATGCCCCGCCCCCTCCCCCCAGCTTCAGCTCTCCTACAGAGGAGGAGCATGAGTGGTGGACGGGCTTCAGTGGGCGGGGCTTCTCCTCCACGCGGCTTCAGTGAGCGAGGGGCGAGATTCATGGTGGGAGTCATGGCGGATTGGAGGCTGGCTGGGGAAATGGCCGAAGGAGGCGGCGCCCCGGCCCCTTCTTTTTCTTTGCCACTACCCGGCCCTTCCTCCTCCTCCCCCAAGCAGCAGGGGTATGGCAGGAGGGGGGAGGAAGGGGGGCAGAGAGCTTTTCTCACGGCACAGCAGGAGGTCCGTCACGGCACACTAGTGTGCCACGGCACACTGGTTGAGAAAGACTGGTCTAGAATATGCTGACATTGCTATATTCATACCAAAGGACCTATCAAATTCCTAGAGAAATTATCCCCAGGACAACTCTATGGTAACTTATTCCATGGTTTCCTGTTCTCCACAGTAATTTCAGAAATATATCTCACATGGTTACAGAGTCATATATCATCATCATCATTAGAAAGTCTAATACATTGTTTTGAACATTATTAAATGCATTTTTACAAGCCTTGCCCCAAAGTAGGTGTCAAATCTGCAAAACTATTTGTTTGTCCAAATCCACTGATTATTCTTTCAATAAACAGCCATGTTGCTTATCATCTTCATCACGTTTCATCACATCTTTAAGCTGCCATGTTGTTGGTTAATATTTCCCTGTGTAATTTTTTTTTTGGTCCTGTCAGTAGCGACTTGAGACACTGCAAGTTGCTTCTGGTGTAAGCGAATTGGCTGTCTGCAAGGATGTTGCCCAGGGCACTCCTGGATGTTTTGATGTTTTACCATCCTTGTGGGAGGCTTCTGTCATGTCACCGCATGAGGAGCTGGAGCTCGTCCATGCTTTCCCCAAATTCAAACCTGTGACCTGTCGGTCTTCAGTCCTGCCGGCACAGGGCTTTAACCCACTGCGCCATTGGGGGCTCTACCCTGTGTAAACAAAGGACACCTTTGTTCTGCATGAATCTTTCTGGCCAATAGGAGTGGAATTACATCAGAAGAGGCTGGCAGGTGCTGCTGGACTGCAGTTGACTTGTCTTCATTTTTGGTGGCAGCAACTGGCTTTGCATCTCCTTGGAGACAGGCTGAATTTTCCAAACTATATCTCTACTAGAGATGGAGTGATTCACATTGGTGAAGTCATGGAGTCAGGGCCTCTTCTACTACATTACGACACTCAAGGGGCTATGGGTCAACGCCATTTACCAAGATGACAATGTCAGAGGGAAGAGCAGGAGACAGGAACATAATGGGTTGAATCTTTTGCTTTTTACACTTTTACATTTCCCAAGTGCTACCTGTAAAACTTTGGAAAGAAACCACTGTCCATAATTGTGAATTTTCTTTCTGCCTTTTCTTTTGCAGGCACCATGTTGCAAAAGAACAGTTTTGGGGAGATGTTCATTCCTAAAAGTTTGGACTTTGCCCTTGAATTTTGCAAAGGTTCTCTGCTTGATCTTCACCAAATATACTAATACGTTCCACATGTCCCGTTGTTATTGTTTTTTTCCTCATTTCTTCTCTATTCACTTTCTTTCTTTCTTTCTTTCTTGCCTTCTCTCTCTCTCTCTCTCTCTCTCTCTCTCTCTTTAAAGAACACATTTTCAAAGCTGCAAATGTTTTGACGGCTCGGCTTGCAGAGGGCTTGAATACTGTTATACACATCGTTTAGCATTTCACAAGGCCCCCACTGTTAAATTCTGGGAACAGGGCCAGAGTGACCTACCTAATGTTGAATTAACCAGCTCCAAAAAGAGAGCATGAGGTTTTGGGGTGGGTGGGTGGAAGCAAGGAAAGAGAGGGAGAGCACTTAACTATTGTGCTGCTGCCCCAAAGTCTATCTGGACTTGGGGCATCTCTCTATGAAATGGATTTGGTGTCTCTTGGGGATCAGGAGAGAGAACAGTATTATAACTTAAATAAAAGAGAAACGTCTTTGAACCACAGCACAACCGTTGCCCAGAAAATGAAAACAGGGTGCTTCCAAGCTGACCGGTTGTTCAGCTAAAGCGTGAAATGACTTGGTTCCAAGGAAAAATGCCTATGACTTCATCCATCACCTTCACAACAGTCAGTATAAATAGTTTCGATAAATGGGAAGGTTGCTCTTTGCTTTGGATGGAATGAGGAATTACCTCTTTTCTTCTTAAAATGCAAATTGGGTGGCTCTTCAGAGATTATTGAACTACAAGTCCCAACAGTGTTGCCCAATATTTATTATTTATTTATTTATTCTTTCGGCTTCTAGACCGCTCCCTCTAGGCAACGCTGAGGTATGTTGAAAGTTGCAATCCAGCAGCATTTATAGAGCCTCATTATTCAAACTTCTTATTTTATTATCTTCCCCCTAAGAATGTTCTACCATTGGATGTATCCTTACCTGTTCAGTGGAGACTTGCCATAAGATAACTATCATCCTGCAGTTCTCTTAATTTAATAAGTCAATTCAGTAGACTCATGGGACTCATCAACTTACATGAGAAAGATCAGAAGCGTTTGAGGCCCATCATTCTCCATGGAAGCTACATATACCCTTCATTTTATGGCTCTTCTTCCTACATACTCCAGAATGGTGACTATTTCTATACTTCTTTCCATCCTTTCTGTTGACCCAAAGTAAGACTTTATTTGGAATTAGGGCTGGTGGCTGGAGGAAAACAGGTGAGTCAACGCTGACAGGCAAACAACCACATGGGCAGGAAATCAAGCAACCAACTTACAAACAGTTAAGTCTGAACCTAAGCAAAGAGTTGTCACACTTGAGAAGTCATGACATGGTGAAAAGCTTTAAAAGGTCTAGTAGGATTCTACAGGTTCCTTATGTCATCTAGTTGCTGGCAGATTTGAAAGATGCAGTATCATTCTCTGCTAATTTTTGGAATGAATCTAACAGCTTCCTCTATTTCTAAGTTACTATGATAGTGCATGAGACCAAGTATTTTCATTCCAGAATCTTATGTTTAAGATCCATAATAGGTTTGCTAGTTAGGACTATCTCAAATCTTGTAATTTTAACACCAAACCTTTAAACTAGGAATTACTCCTTAAGACGCCATTGGGGATGAGATCTGCTGAATCTCTGCAATGTACTATATCTTTGTACCAAGTTTGGAAACTCCAAATAGTTCAAAATATGCCAGCAAGATTTGTTTTAGGAGCATCGAGATGTGAGCATATTGCACCATACTAAAATCACTCCACTGGTTGTCGATTACTTTCAGGGCAAAGGACCAAGTATTGGTTTTGACCTTGAAAGCCTTACATGGTTTAGATCCATATTACCTATAACAGAGTTTCTCAAACTGTGCTCCTCCAAATGTTTTGGACTTCAGTTCCCACAATTCCTAACAGATCGTGGTAATAATAATAATAAATATTATTATTATTTCACAAGAGTCATGTTACAAAGGGCAGAATAGGTTATCATGAAATATAATACCTTAAGCATCAGGCACTGTTCTTCAGAGTATGTCATTCAGATAATTGAAAGAACAGCAAGTCTAACAAATGAGGAAAATGCATATTACACATGTAGGACCCTTTTAGACAGGCCCTATATCCCAGGATCTGATCCCAGTTTTTCTGTTTATCCCAGATTATCTGGCAGTGCAGACTCATATAATCCAGTTTAAAGCTGAAAACCTGGGATCAGATCCTGAGATATAAGGGGTTTTTGGAAGGGCCCTAAGACTGCTCCCTTGCCCTGAAATCCTCCAACTCACCCATACAGAGGACATCAGAAGAAGTGTCAGACTCTGGTGCCTGGAAACCATATCCATAGGCATCTCTACCCAATTAGGGTAATCACACTAAATGAATGGAATGTATGGCAAGTATTGATTTACCAAGTTTCCTTTGATTCAATGCATCCACATTAATTGGGAATTACAGCTGGATTTAGTCCAATGTATTCTGACAATTCAAGACAGCCAGTGTGGTGTAATGATTTGAGTGTGAAACTATGAATGGATAGCTGGGTTCAAATCCTCTCAGCTATGGATGACTTTGGTGAGTCGGTCTCAGTCTCAAAGGAAGAAAAGGGCAATACTCTTTTTAACCAATCTTGCCAAGAAAACCTTGTGATAGATTCACATGAGGGTCGCCAATCACCATGCATCGCAAAGAACTTTAAGGCACAGAACAACAACCCTGCACAGCTGATCCAAGCACAAAATAAGATTGCTTGTGGAATGTTGTTGACTCACTTTGTCCAGCATATACCTGATTTACACACAAGATAAGATATATCTTGAGGCCTTATATTGTCTGTGGCCTTTACATGACAATAGCAACAGTGATTTTGTTCTGAAAAACTTTAGGATATTACACATATGTATGCAATGTTATGGGATCTCATAAATAGGGCATCACTAGCAGGGCTGTAGCCAGGATTTTGATTCGGGGGCTGAGTTTGGTCAGGGGGGGCAGAGACTGGGTGGAAGAGGGTCTACCCTAGCAAACCTTTTGTATTGTTATCCCAATAACCCCATTTATGTGGGATATAATGAGCATGGTGATCAGATCATGATATAAGTGCACATAACAGTTTAAATAATGTACCAGTAAGGCCTTCTCGCGGATCACCCTGAGAATTTCGGGGCTGAAGCCCCTTAGCCCCCGCTACATGCCTGATCACTAGGGAGCATAATTGTGCCCTAACTCATGTAGGCATACATTGCCAAGAAATACCAAGGAAAGAAATTATTTTTCAAAATTTTAGCAAAAGTGGTTAACCAATTTTCTACTTTCCTCCTTTTTTTAAAAAAAGTGGTACATTGACTAACTTTCACTTGAGACATTTCATAAAAGTGCCGTACAGTGGGCAATTACACTATGTAACAAAATTTGGAAAACTTTCTGTTCCTAGCTTGAAAGTGTTATTCCTGTTTCATTGTGTGGTACTTACTTTGGAAGCAGTTGGTAAACTCCAGAAACTCCTCATGTATAAGTTGAGGGCATGTTTTGGGGTCAAAATTATGGATTTTGATAAAGCATATGCCACAGAGAGAGGTAAGCACCAATGCTGCCTCAAGACCAATGGCCCCTGCTGCTGTCCTTTTCCTACCCAGATATTCAAAAAGGTGAGACTCCGTGCCACAGAGGAGACACTACAGGCAGTGCAATGCTTCATTTAGCTGCTCCTGGGGCTAAAGCTGTTGCCTTTCACTGTACTCAGAGAAGGTATGGTTCCTTTTTTTGCTAAGAGTTAAGAAACAATATGTATATTGACTCATGGATAAGTCAACCAAGGGTTCTTTGGTCAAATTTTTGATTAAAATTTCCAGACTTATACATGAGTATATATAGTATGTACTAATCTTTATCTGGGAGTAAGCTTCATTAAACACAGCGTGAGGTTCTATGGAATAAAGCAACCAGTTCTGTAAGATTTCAAGTTAAATCAGCTTAATTGTGCTAAGCTTGATGCAAGATTCTGCCTCCCACATTAATTTACCTTAAATCCTTTTTGCTTAAAAATTTCTGCTGTAGTTATACATTCAGGGCTTTGTATGCCCTCTTATTTGCAACAATGGACAGAGCATAGCAGGAAAAACAGTCAGGATCTACTTTGTCAGGGTGTTAACTGGGTCAAAAAAGTAATATAAATAATAGTGGTTTCCTTCTGCTGGCAGCACTTGGAGAATTACCCTCACTTGCTAAATCAGCAATAATAGGTAGAAAACAGAGAGAGGGAGAGAGAAACAAAAAGACTAAGAACTACCAGAGAATAAGTAGCTATTCATGAAATACTACACAGAAAAGCAAGGTTAAGCTGATGATTTACAGTCTAACATTATGGATGGGGAAAATCGGTTTCTCTTCACCCCTAAATTCTTTTTTAGTTTAAACTTTAAACAAACCCCAAGCTGTGTTGTCGAAAATTTTCAAGGCTGCAACCACTTGGTTGCTGTGAGTTTTCCAGACTATATGGCCATGTTCCAGAAGCATTCTCTTCTGATGTTTCGCCCATATCTATGGCAGGCATCCACAAAGGTTGTGACATTTGTTGGAAACAAGGCAAGTGAGGCTTATATATCTACAGAATGTCCATGGTGGGAGAAAGAAGTATTGTCTGTTTGAAGCAAATGTGAAGATTGTAATTGGCCAGGTTGATTAGCATTGAAGCCTTGCAGCTTCAAAACCTGGCTGCTTCCTGTGAACCAACCTGGACAGAGGATATTATTTGAGAAGACAGAAATGCTGGACCACTCTAACAACCACCATGTCAGACAGGATTTTGATTCGGGGAGGGCTGAGTCTGAGTAAGAGAGGAACTACCCTACCAAACCTTTTGTATTGTTATCCCAATAACCCCATGAATGTGGGATATAATGAGCATGGTGATGATCATGATATGAATAAACATAACAGTTTAAATAATGTACCAGTAAGACCTTCTCGCTGACCACCCTGAGAATTTCGGGGGGGGGGGCTTAGGGGGCTACATGCCTGATGTCAGACTACACAGAGAAGCCACTGAAATCCACAAGCATATGGACAATTTCAACAAAAAGGAGGAAACCATGAAAATGAACAAAATATAGCTACCAGTAATGAAAATTCTCTCACATCTGCAGGAGTCAACCATATACCGTGCACACTGTGGACAAGTCTACATAGGGACCACCAAACACAGCATTGCTCAAACACGAATCAAGGAAGATGAAAGGCACTGCAGATTAATTCAACCTAAAAAGTCAGCCATAGCAGAGGACCTGATGAACCAACCTGGACACAGCATATTATTTGAGAATACAGAAATACTGGACCACTCTATCAACCACCATGTCAGACTACACAGAGAAACCACTGAAATCCACACGCATGTGGACAATTTCAGTAGAAAGGAGGAAACCATGAAAATGAAGAAAATCTGGCTACCAGTAATAAAAAATACTCTAAAATCAGGATAGTAAGTAAAAAAAAGAGCACTCATAAAACAAGGGAATTCCAGAACGAAAACAATCAGGGCCAGCTAACACCTCCCAACAAAGGATTCCCAGGCAGGAAGCCGCCAGTCTTTGAAGCTGCATGGCTATTCAATGCTAATCAAGGCAGCCAATTGCAACATTCACACTTGCCTAAAACAGACAAGAGTCCTTTCTCCCACCCTGGACATTCCATATATGAACTCCACTTGCCAAGGTTCCAATAAGGAAGAGACAATGCTAATTCATAATTAAGTTGGATGATTATGCTGGAAATCAAAGATAGTGCTCTAATGGAGACAATACATAGGCATAACTCTAGGATACTTCCACTGTACTTTTTGTATACCTTTGTAAATCAATACCTGTATCCAGTGCAGGATTTTGATTCGGGGGGCTGAGATGGAAGAGGGTCAATAGCAAACCTTTTGTATTGTTATCCCATAACCCCATTAATGAGGATATAATGAGCATGGTGATCAGATCATGATATGAATAAACATAACAGTTTAAATACTGTACCAGTAACCTTTTGACCACCCTGAGAATTTTGGGAGGGGTGTTATGGCCAATGCCTGCCTGTATCCATCATAAATTGCTGACATAGGATGGCTTAAGCTAAACCAAGTATATGTATCATGGAGATACAACTATCTACATCAGAGTTCCTCAAACTGTGCTCCTCCAGTTGTTTTGGATTTCAGCTCCCACAATTCCTAACAGCTGGTAAGCTTGCTGGGATTTCTGGGAGCGGAAGTCCAAAACACCTGGAAGAGCACAGTTTGAGAAATACTGATCTAAACCTTTACCCCACTGGAGCATGAAAAAAAAGCCTGCACTCTAGGAAAACATTCCAAAAGTATGGGTGGCTTGCAAGGAAAGTGACCACATGGGGATACTCCTGGCCAAGCAAAGCTGTTCTTGTAGGGCTTCAAAAAAAACCCAGGGAAAGCTCTTGGCTTGCTGATCGTGGTCTATATGGTATGGGCTCTGCAAAAATGCAGTGGCCATAAGATGATTATTTAGTGACATGTTTCAGCTCTGGTTCACCACATTCTGTGGCTCCAGCCCACTGCAAAACCCCAATGCCTAACTCCATCCTGTTTAATAGTGTTGGTTTCTGTATGGTTTCATACCATCCATCATAGGTTGTCTGCTACAGAATTTGAGTAAAACACAGATGTGAGGAAATCATACATACATCATCTACTCAGATATTTTCCTTTGATAATGGCCAATTGAATGTCTTCAGACAATGGCGAGCTATACTATGGGATTTAATTCACCAATCCAATGCAGCAACCAGTATTGGGCTATTTTTTTATAACTCATGGAATTGATGCCCTACTCATTCCGCTGATGGAGTGGGAAGTACTAGATTGGACTTTACCACAGTTGGCAAAAGCACCTTTTGGAGAAGGAAAGAGGTCTCCTTGAATCCAAAACGACTCCTAGTAGGTTTATTGGATGAAAAACTGGAAATTGTAGTCCTAAAAAGTAACTGGATTTTACCTTTGTTCCTTCTGCAAATCCAATTAGTACCAATTAAAACAGTCCCAGGGCCCTTCTACACTGCCATATAATCCAGATTATCAAACCAAAAATCCACATAATCTGATTTCAACTGGATTATTTTAATCTACACTGCCATATAATCCAATTCAAATCTGGATTGTATATGGCAGTGTAGAAGGGAGCATATGGAATGAATGAAATGAATATAACTGGATTAAAAAAAACCCTGAGAAATCAACATTAAATAACATAAAATGTCAAGTCGACTTACAAATTCCTGTTGATTTGATAGGTCTAACTTTAGATGACAATAGACTGGATTTGGCCCTTAAGGTAGTTCCAGAGGGGAAAAATAAAGTGAACCCATGGGAATTATGTGTTGGTCTACCCCTAAAGTATTGATTCCACAGATTTACTCTAGTTGGGAATACAAATAGGACTCCTGAGGTGCAGTCATGCCAAGCAAGCCCCATTTCTTCCCAGGTCCTGCTATCTTGTTGCTTCTTCATATTGTGTTCAGCTTCCACAAGAGCTGCAGCTTCAGAGCCTGGTGTGCCTAGCTTCTCAGAAGGCCAAATGAGACACAGATGGATTGAGGGCAAAATCAGAGGTTTATTCTAAATGGACAGAGAGGATGTCATCAGAAAAAAACAACTTCAAATAACTGACAAACTGCAATTGTGAATGTAGGGCATATTTATTGTATTTTGACAACCATTCAAGATTCCGGCACTAGATCTTGATTGCTCTAGGAAGTGTCCGGCTTAGTGGTTGATCCAGGATTCCCTCTGACATCATTGATGGTTGGCTCTTGTTTTGGCAGGACACTTGAATAAACTGTCATTGGATTATTTTGAAGCATCTGTCCATTAATCAATTCACCCTTGAGAATAGTAATAATAATAATATTTATTTGTACCCCACCACCATATCCACAAAGGGGACTTGGGGTGGCTTACATGAGGCCAAGCCCAGTAGTGCGTTACAATAAAATAACATAAAAAGCATAAAACAAACATCGCAATAACGTGAGTCAAGCATAAAATAAAATAAACAGTGCAAATTAATACAATAAAAGATCAAACACAATCACAATGAGCGGGCCACATGCGCAAGATACAATGATAAAAACTCGGTATGAGATAGAAATAAAACATATATATTTGTAAGGGAAACTCAAGAACGGAGTAGTGGAGACAGTCCTTCATGCGGGCAGGAGGTAGTGCAATATGAGGACAGCCATTATGGGGGGAATGACAAAGGGAGATGTAAAATCACTCTCCAAAGGCACAATGGAAAAGCAAGTTTTGAGGTTCTTCTTGAAAAATTTTAAGGTGGGGGCTTGCCTAATCTCACCAGGCAATGCATTCCAGAGTCTGGGGGCCACGGCTCTCTCCCTCGTTCCCATAAGTCGGGTCTGTGATACTGGAAGGGGCGAAAGGAGGGCCTCCCCCAAAGAATGGAAGGATCGGGCAGATTAAAAGCTGCAAAGGGAAGGATTAGATCTGATCGGAAAACTGTCCCCCAGGAGCGGCTGTGGGGTTCCTGTTACAGCTTCGCCATCCTGTTGCTGATCTCTGAGATCCAGCGCACAGTCTCCTCCTCTTTCTGTGTGTGTGCATCTCTCTGTCTCTAGTTGGTTGACTTTCTCAAAGCGCCTGGTTTGCGCTTGCCTTTTCTCTCCAGCTCTTCGGCGCCTTGCCTTTCGGGAAGCTCGGCTGAGGGAGGACGCGTCGGTGGCTGCTTCTCCTCCCTCCCTCCTTACAGATGGTAATTTTGTCCATGTTTCTAACCATTCGGCCAAGACTTTACAGAGTTTCCTGTAGTTGCACCTAGTGTTTTTCTATTGTTTCAACCATCCCAAAGGTTTATTAGATGTGTATCTTTATACTGAGTCAAAACCTTTGTGTCCTTTAACTTGGTATTATCTTGTAATGTTAGCAAGTCGCCAGGTTTCAGGGGATACCCCAGCCCTGTGTAGGCATGCCAGGGTGTAAGACCGCTCTAATTCTTGTGATGAATCACACAGAGTCCTCCGGAAGATCCAACCAAATTTTATTAAAGGAACAATACACTTGAAGCCAGAAGTGCTTCCCACCACCAACACACACCTTTTATACTCATACACACCCGTGACAAACCCGTGATGAACCCCCCTCCCACCTTTCCCATGGGAATCGCCTTGCTCTCCGATCCCAGCCAGCCAGCTGCCCTTTGTTTACGCTAGGTCGGATCCCGGATCCCGCTGGCCAAACTCAGGGCCGCGGGCATCGGCGTCTGACACCAGGGATAGGACTTGTAACCTTCTGTATTCAAAGTGTGTACTGTATCACTGCGCTATAGACCTTTCTCATCTTTAAACACCAAATGCGAGGTAGTCCTGGCTATCTTACTGGAAGCTCCCTGGTCCCTTTCACCAGGTCTTCTGCCTCTGTAGCAGCCCCCCTGCTGTAGTCTCCCAATGTAAACATTCAGATTTTATTAGCTGGCTTGACATTGATGTCCTTCTGGTACATTTGCCTGTTTTCTCAGCCACTCCAATGCCTCACTTCCTCTGCATATGTGTGTTTGTTTTGGAGATAGCCATTAATATAGTTCAAGGCTGTACAAAAACTGGAGTGCCATTCCATTTTAGCAGCTTGGAGAGCACACTGCTGTTGCAAAGTGATGGTGTCAGATGTAACCCCATTAGAACTTTTAAAATGATAATAAACAAAATTCATCTCTTTAATAGACTTGGTTTCCAAGACAGTCAACATTAGCTGTTTTTTTTACTGCTTCTTAAAACAGCTGTACAGTCTTCATCCAAACACTGAGTCACTTAAATCCCATACTCTTTCCCCATCAATGTTTTCTTTTTCAAAAATGGAACATATTTATAGAATAAACACAAGCAATGCCACATGCAAAACCACTGCTTATACTGATGATATGATATGGTATCTTGATTATTGAATATCCACTGGAAATGGTTTTATTGGGTACAGAGAAACAAGGAAACCAAATTTCTGTTTCTTCTTCCCAAATTGCTCGAATTTTTATAAAATATTGCATGCAGACAAGCACACAACCTGGCCTTTTTGTATTGGATGCTTCAGCATTTAAATTCCACATGTCCTTTCTCATAAGATTACTCCAAAAGTGCAGGAAGGGGAAGAATGGCAACTGGCTGTGGTTGCTGTCACATTTTCATAGGAATTTAACCAGAAATTAGTTTACTTTTTTTTCCTGGAGAATAGTTGTTAACTATTTTTGTATTGTAAATTTTTTCTTGTTTATGAGTATAATTGTGGTTAATTTTGGGTGTTTGGCTTTGGAAAGCAAGTTTGTTTTCCAAAGCTTTTTCAACACCACTGTACTTTTAATCAAGAGCTTCCCATTTTATTGCTTTCTTCCATGGGATGCTACATTAATGACTGTTTGCTATTTATTTGTCCTATATTAGTCACCTTCTATTCTGAGAACTGGAGTTAATTCCTAGTTTTCTGACATAATTAAACTTCATTTTGTACATAAAACAAAATGGAAAGTTCAGCAAAAACATACCGTGTTTCCCCGAAAGTAAGACAGCGTCTTACTTTCTTTTCCCCCCAAAAAGTCCCCCTACGGCTTACTTTCGGGGTACGTCTTATATAACCCAAGACGTACCCCGTTGCCACGCCCACGCCCACGCCGCCACGCCGCCACACCGCCGCAACCGGAGGTGTGCCACGGCACACCTGCAGCACACCTCCGCGGCACACCTTTTCGCCAGGCCTCCAAGCAAGGGAGGGAAGGAGCCAGGGGCGGGACGAGACACGCGTCACTGTGGCGCGGCGATCCTCACCATGCCCCTGGCTCCTTTCCCCCTCCCTTGCTTGACGAAAAGAAGGGAGGGAAAGAGCCAGGGGCGTGGTGAGGATCGCGCGTCACAGTGACGCGTCGCTGCTCGTCCCGCCCCTGGCTCCCCCTCCCTGCTTGGAGGCCTGGCAAAAAGGTGTGCGCGGAGGTGTGCCGCAGGTGTGCCGCGGCACACCTCCAGTTGCGGCGGCGGCGGCGGGCGCGACGAGGTACGGCTTACAAACGGGGTACGGCTTATATAAGCCGACCCCCCCGACCCCCCCGATACGTCTTACAATCGGGGGTGTCTTACTTTCGGGGAAACACGGTAGTAATGTGAGGTAAGTATACTTGCAGCTAATTCTTTTGTGTCTTCAAGTCATTTTCACCTTATGGTGATCATAAGGTAAACCTATAATGGCTGAGAGTGTGTGACTCAGCCAAGGTCACCCAGTCAGTAAGATCTACAGAGACACTTACTGGAACACCTCAGCAAGCGAGAGTCCAAAGGTGGCAGGCTAAAACCCAGAACCTCAATCAATGGCTGATGCCAAATGAGAGACTCCCTCCTGGGCACACAGAAAACTGGGCGACTTGGAAGGCGCTGTGCTCTGGCACCACGAGATGCAGAACCAACCTTAAGAAATGGGGCTACAAAGTGGAATCCATGACATGCGAGTGTGGAGAAGAGCAAACCACAGACCACCTACTGCAATGCAACCTGAGCCCTGCTATATGCACAATGGAGGACCTTCTTATAGGAACACCAGAGGCACTCCAAGTGACCAGCCACTCGTCAAAGGACATTTAATAGAATACCAAGTTTGAAAACTTTGTGTTTTGTTTGTTTGTTTAAATGCAATACAACTGTTTGGTTCGTTCCTGAAACAATAAATAAAATAACCCAGTCACTTTCCACAGCTGAGTGGGTAATCAAACCCTGGTCTCCAAAGTCATAATCCAGTGCTCAAAATGCTACACCATACTGGATCCTTCTTAAACGAAATAAAAACTGACTAATAAGAGGAATGCATATCTAATTTTCCAGTTGTTCTGGACGAGAAGTACTAAACATGGCAAGAATATTTGAAGACGAGATTTGATTTTTGTTGTATCTTTGCTGCAGTAAATTGAGAGGATTTTTGTAGAAAATTGAAGGAGAGGGCATTATTAACCCCTCTCAGTTTTGGGGTTCTCTATGCTGCATCAGTTGAGACTTGGAAAGATAGAGTTGCAGTGGCCTACCAGGATTCCATCCCTCTGACCAAGTACCCCATCCCACAGTTTTCGGGGTCCACCGGTGTCCATCAGAAGGTAAGTTGGCCACTGCTCAAAAGTTTCCCTTCCTCAGTTAAGTCTTGGGACTGATACTGGGACACTTCAACATCAATGCTGACACTGCCCTGTTGAGAGTTGCTCGGGGTTTTATTTATCTGCCATGTCAACCATAAGTCTATCCCAAGTGGCCCTGCCCATTCTAACATCACTTCCAGCCTAATTTCTGGCTGTTTTACTGCTATTTGAGGGATATTTGTGGAGAAAGTCTCAAGGGGAAAACTACAGATGGTGTACTCTTTTACTCACACTCCTTCAAAAATGCAACTTGCACACAAGTTGTGTTTGTCTTCAGAGATAGGTTCCTGGAACAGATGATGCTGCATGTTCAAGAGGAAAGAGCAGTCACAAAAATATCTTGCCACATCAGAATTCATCATTGCCTCTTTGAAATAGATTTCATAACAGGGCTTAAATTTAATGAGAAGCACACAGGGAGAGAAGGAAACGGCTTGCTGCCAGTTATTTTGCAATCGATGTGCTATAAAGTGATGTTTATCAGTTTAAAGCAATGTTCCTCAGCCTGGGGGTTAGGACCCCTGGGGGGTCACAAGGGGGTGTCAGAGAGGTCACCAAAGTCCATCAGAAAACACAGTATTTTCTGTTGGTACTGGAAGTTCTGTGTGAGAAGTTTGGCCCAATTCTATCATTGGCGGGGTTCAGAATACTCTTTGATTGTAGGTGAACTATAAATCCCAACAACTACAACTCCCAAATGTCAAGTTTATTTTTCCCAAACTTCACCAGTGTTCACATTTAGGCATATTGAGTATTTGTGCCAAGGTTGGTCCAGATCCATCATTGTTTGAGTCCACAGTGCTCTCTGGATGTAGGTGAACTACAACTCCAAAACTCAAGATCAATGCCCACCAAACTCTTCCAGTATATTATGTTGGTCATGGGAGCTCTGTGTTCCATTGTTGGTGGAGTTCAGAGTGCTCTTTGGTTGCAGGTGAACTATAAATCCCAGCAACTACAACTCCCAAATGACAAAATCAATCCCCCCAACCCCACCAGTATTCAAATTTGGGCATATTTGGTATTTGTGCCAAATTTGGTCCAGTGAATGAAAATATATCCTGCATATCAGATATTAACGTTATGATTCTTGAAACCAAGAAAAGTTTGGAAACTTTACTTTTATTTCTTTTTCCTCTTTTAATTCCGGTGTTAGGTGCTACATCTCTTCAAGAAAGACAAAGAGTGAGACTTTGCAGATAAAAAAGGATTTTGGGACACTATAATGAAAACAGAAAATATACTGATTACCAAGATATATTAAAAATTGTTAGAGTCGACAACAGAAAAAGAACCAATAAAAGAATGTATGGTCAAATGGGCTCCAAACATCGGCCACCAAATTGACTTAAAACAATATGAAAAATCCTGGATTTTACCAGAGGCATCCAAATGATCTGGATTTTTAAAAATAAGATACGGGTCTTTCCAGCTATGAGCCCAGTGTGGATTGTGCCTGGGGACCACATCATGCAATCCCCGGGCCCAATCTACAGAGCTCTCCCAGATTTTTCGGGCTCAATGAATGTGTAAAACATAGAGGGTACCCAACCCTCCCCCAAACCCCCAAAACAAGCCCATAAAATTAAAATAACTTTCCTGGCTGCCATTAATGTACTTCCGGAGTCCTCCTAGCATGTAGAAATGACGTGCCAAAAGACGGGGGGGGGGGGGTGTTGATGAGGAAAATCGCTCCCCCCCCCACCCCCCACCCCCAGTCTCCTGACACATCATTTTTATGCACCAGGAGGACTCCAGAAGTACTTTAATGGTGAACAAGGAATTTCTTTTAATTTTTACAGGCTTCTTTTGGGAGGTGGTTTGGGTGACTGTGTGCCCTCCCGGAAGGTACCAGGAGGGCATCTAGACAACCCGCTAGGAAAGCACGTGTTTTGAGGGAGGTGTGGGGACTTAAACATGCAGCTAAGCAGGTTTCTTCAATCCACTTGCACTTCAGTGCATGTTTAAGTGATGCTTGGAAGCGGCCAAAGAGAGGTGTTCAACACAGTATTATCTATGATAACACAATAGAATGGTGGGTTTCTTTCATAAAGTCCTTAAGTATAGTGAGTTCTTTATATTATAAGAACAGCATATGCAAGTTATATCTCAAAAGTAATGTAAGAAAGTTACTGGTGGGGTGAGTAGCAGTTTTGGGTTGCTCTTAATGGGAAATTTAGAGGATTTTTCAAGTCTCATGCCATTCTCTTAGCAACCATAATTTTAAAAGTTTTTTTTTAAAAAAAGTAATTGAAAAATAACAAGCAGTAGAAGCAAAACAATGAATTGCATTAAAAACAATGGGAAAAAATACCAGCACTATAGTAAGCAGTGGGAGTGAATGTTAAAAACTAACTTTCCAAGTTCTGATAGGGCACTGTTGTAAATGCTATGCACGGTCTCCCTGTTTCTTACAATGAGATGTTGTGGCATGGCTGTACAAATTCCTATAATCAACATTGGCGCAAGACGATGAGATAACAATGATTTGCTGAGGGTAAACCCAAAACCAGAGTGTAAAAACAAGAAAAATATAACCCTCTGAGTATATTATGTTGATGTTGGCAGCGGCTACTGCTGAGAAGCAGAGAAATACAGGATGCTCCTGCTGTTTCCTTTTCCTTTCAGAATACATTTTCTTTCATTCTCTTCTTGGATGTATTCCCTGAAAAGCTTTCTCTGCAAACACAAATAGCCTGATTTAAATGAAGTTGAGTCCCTTCCCTGCCTGCCAGTTTTAACATTTATTTTTGCTGAATCAGGAGCAAACAATTTCAATGAGCAAATGTTTGATGAGACCATGAGTGATATGGAGAGAAAGTGGAGCATTTTGAAGTTTGGAGAAAGTGAATCTCTTACCAATCAAGGATTATTGAATTTGGCAAAGTGGGGTGCAAAACCTTACATGACTGCCTAGCCTTGCTATATAAGAACAATGGAAGGGGAAGAGTCCACGTGAAAGAAGTAGGGCGCCAAGTTGCTGCAGATCAATTGGGGATGGCTGGATTTGTCCCAACACAAAGAAATTGTGTTCTTGTTGTTGAAGGGGGTGAACCTTCAACAACAATTATTATTAATGTAATGGTTTTTAATATTTATATTGATGTTGATTATATGATGTTTTTGATTTTATATTCTATTGTGGTGTTGCGGCCTGTAGTGCTGTAAATGTAAGCCATGCTGAGTCCCCCTGCATGGGTGAGAAGCTACGGGGTACAAATACCATAAATAAATAAATCTGGACTAAATCACATGATGCATATCCTGAGTCAGAGTTTTCAAATAAAAGAGCCAAGACCTACACACTAAGCAGAAAAGGACCAAAATATATGAAATGTTGTAAATTTAATACACTTTTGCTGTTATGACCACACTCCAATGTTTCTTGACCACATGGATCCCAGTTTTCATCTGTGAAACGTTGGGGGGATGTATTTCTTATCTCTTCCTCTGATCCCTTCACTGGGAGCTTGATTGCCCACTCCAAAACAATGTAAACACGTACACTTTCATCTAAATGCACTTAAAAATATTACTGCCATAATTAGAAAATAGAATTTGCTGCTGTCTCATGAGTAGGCACAATACTTAGGAGTAAATCAGAGTTCTGGTGCCTCATTAGACTGCAAAGCCCAAGTTTGGAGCCATGGTAGCTAAAGTGAAATAATACCCTAAAAGCACCAGATCCCATCCGATCTTGGAATGTAACCCAAAGACAGCCCTGGTTAGTAGGCATGAGAAAAAAATTATGAAAATTAAATGAATCGGAAGAGATTCGTAAGAAATGCTACTTTTGTGTATTTCCGCATCTGGAACGCCAACCAGGAAGTGGACTTTCTTTATAAAACTTCGGGGGTCAGGATTTTCTTAAGTATCGTAATTAGGTCGTAAGGGGGGGCACCCTCCTTCTCTCTCACCACCCTCCCGTCTCCCTTGCCAATAAGTATTATGGCAAGGCAAGCCCTGAACTCGCTCCTTCTTTCGGCTGGAAGCCTGGAAAAATGTAAACAGAGAGGTTTACTCAGTAAAGTAAATCTGCAAGGAGGGCACTTTGGATGAAGTGCCCTCCTTTGTGGATTTACTCTTGAGTAAACCTCTCTGTTTACATTTTCCAGGCTTCCCTGCCCCTCCTGCCTGCCAGGATCTAAAGCATCAAAGTATTGGGGTAGTTGCACACAACACGTGAGAAACCAACCTAATGTATAATAGAATGAATGCTAACTTATAGAGTAAGTGCCTAATATTATAAGTAATCCAACTGGTCATATACCTACATTCCCTGCACATGCAATAATACAGCAGTAATAACAATGGGTATAAGAAGAGGTAAAATTCAAACCGAAGTATTCTGACTCTGGTCCCTCCTCAAGCGGTGCAAACTACAAACGGCTCTTCTCTATGAGCCCGGGAGGCAGCCTCTCCCGGGAAAAGCCCGGGCACAGCATTTGCTGCTTGCATGCACATACATATCCTTTGGGGGAGGATTTGCTGCAGAATCCCGGGCTCATAGAGAAGAGCCCGTTTGCACCGCTTGAGAAGGGACCAGAGTCAGAATACTTCGGTTTGAATTTTACCTCTTCTTATACCCATTGTTATTACTGCTGTATTATTGCATGTGCATGGAATGTAGGTATATGACCAGTTGGATTACTTATAATATTTTAGCACTTACTCTATAAGTTAGCATTCATTCTATTATACATTAGGTTGTTTTCTCACAGGATCTAAAGCGTGCCAAGCCTTGATGCGCTTTAGATCCTGGCAGGGGAGGAGGAGTGGACGGGCCCTCCCTGCCCCTTCTGCCTGCCAGGATCTAAAGCCTTGACGAGGCTTCATGGCGGGCCAACTTCAGCCCTCCAGGTGTTTTGGACTTCAACTCCCACCATTCCTCACAGCCTCAGGCCTCTTACTTTTTCTCTCAGCCTGGGCAAACTTGGGCCCTCGCTCCCTCAGGATCGGGGTGAGAGAGAGGCAGCGAGGGAGCGAGGGGCCCTCCTCCTCCTTTTTTGCTGCTTCCAAGAATAGAATACCCCCTCTCTCCCTCCTTCCCTCCCTCCTTCCTATTTGGAGAGTCCCATCTAGAATTCAGTGTGATTTATCTCAGTTTTGGCCTACAACTCCCAGAAATCCCAGCCAATTTACCAGCTGTTAGGATTGCTGGGAGTTGTAGGCCAAAACCATCTGGAATGCGCATGCGCTGGCATACGAACTACTAACGAATTTCGTTAGTAATTACGTTACATTTTAGAAATTTTTGGAAATTTTTTTGTATGTCCTTCTATTACTAATACCCCCAATTAGATTTTCGATTCCCTATTTTTGGGTTCTAAACCATGCCTACTGGTTAGTACTTTGATGGAAGACTGTCAATGAATATCAGGTGCTGGAAGCTACATTTCAGTGGGAGTATTCTGAGTATTCTTTGCTTAGAAAAACCCTATGAAATTCACAGGATCACCATAAGTCAACAGGAAATTCGAAGGCACATACACACAACAGAATCACTCCTCCACATTCACTGTGGTTAGGGTACATGCCTACTGCAAAAATGGAACAACCATAAACATTTTTTAAAAACATGAGTGTTATCCAGAAAGTAAGGTTACAAGATTTTTTTTAAAAAAATACAAAGAATGTATTTTAAGAATGTATTTCAATAACACTTATATGGATTGTAGCATAGGTATTACATTATTTTTCCACATAATAGCCATTCAGTTCAATACATTTTGTCATACCTGGGATGAGTTTTTGATGCCTGTGTCATAGAAGTTTCCCTCCATCTTTTTCAGCCAGTTCGTCACTTTGATTTTCACCACCTTGATGTCAGAAAAGTGTTTTCCACCAAGGTGTTCCTTCAGTTTAGTGAAGAGATTATAGTCACTGAGTGCAAGATCATAGCTGTGAGAGAGGTGGCTTAAAACATCCCAATCAAATGAAGTCAACAATTCTTGTGTTGCATGAGCACTGTGCGGATGTGCATGGTCATGACGGAGACAGACTCCCTCAAAGACACCAGGGACTTGTCCCTCAGTAACAACAACACTATAAGCTAACAATATCAAACAACACATGTAAAATACACGAGGTCTGCACGGTATGTGTCAATGGGGGGAAAAGGGCTATCTCCCGTGGGGCCGGGAAAGAACCCCTGTGGGGAGGCGGTAAGGGCGGACCCCTCACCTCCCACCCGAGAAAAAACCCAGGTGAGCCCAGCCACCCGGGGTGGGGGAAAAAGCCCACCCGGGTCCCAGAAGATACAAAATGGAAAATATCGCAGGCATACAACCAGGGAGGAAAGGTAAGTCTGAGTGGGGAATCCCAATCGCGTCCTGTGGCAAGGGTAGACTAGGTTGGGGCCCAGTCCCGGTCTGCCGCAGGAGAGGCAGACATGTGTGTCCCAGCAGGCGCGTGGAGAGGTCAGAGAATAGTCTCTCAGGGGGTGATGTGGATGGCCAGGCGAACTCCCAAAGCCTGTGCCCGATGCAGTCAGCTGGAGGCCGGCGTCCCGGAACGTCGAGAGGATCGATCCAAGGAGTCGAGTATGGATGACGTGCTGCGTGATGGCCGCGTCGTCTAATGACGTGACGGAGGCCTCCAAGGCACCGTCTATGGAAGATGACGTAGGCTGATGCTGATAGAGGGCGTGAGGCGTGCCTCACGCCTGGTGGCGTGGTGACGTGTTGGTCCCTTTAAGCAGTCCCCTCCGCTTAAAGGGACCGTGCGCTGCTGGGGCGGGGGTCATGTAGATCAAACCCAATAGTAAAAGCACTCCTGGTGTGCTCTAGTGGCAAATGAAACCAGGCCAAATGGCTGTGGGTGAGACTGGGGCCCCGTCCCGAAAATGCTCGGGAAGGGATGCTGGCGGGGAAGGCCCAGTGCCCCCAGAGGTCGCGGGAACCAAACGGCCGACGCCCCTGCCCAAGTGAACAATAAATCAAAGTGGCAGACTTCGAGTGGAGAATTCCAATGTCGAAAGTACTTTATGGGGTTCTTTAACACATGCTAGTCGATCCCCACGTAGTTCCAAATGGAACACAAGCTGTCCCAATACAACAAAGCCAGGAATGTGATAGGAATAAACCCAGCGGTGGGGCTGGCAGCTCCCACCGCCGTGGCACACATGCCAACGGGTGATCTCAAGGTGTATCGAGGACCCTTTGGGTCAACCTTGACTCGGTGGAATCCATCCACTATTTGTGATATTCATGATTCTCCATATATGGGTTACATTTTGACAGTGTGTCCAATACCTTTTATTGTTGATTGTATACACCCTGATGAAGCGAACATTGTTTACTAGCGAAACGGGATTGTGGATCCTCGATACACCTTGAGATCACCAGTTGGCGTGTGTGCCACGGCGGTGGGAGCTGCCAGCCCCACCGCTGGGTTTATTCCTATCACATTCCTGGCTTTGTTGTATTGGGACAGCTTGTGTTCCATTTGGAACTACGTGGGGATCGACTAGCATGTGTTAAAGAACCCCATAAAGTACTTTCGACATTGGAATTCTCCACTCGAAGTCTGCCACTTTGATTTATTGTTCACTTGGGCAGGGGCGTCGGCCATTTGGTTCCCGGGACCTCTGGGGGCACCTGGGCCTTCCCCGCCAGCATCCCTTCCCGAGCATTTTTTGGGACGGGGCCCCAGTCTCACCCACAGCCATTTGGCCTGGTTTCATTTGCCGCTAGAGCACACCAGGAGTGCTTTTACTATTGGGTTTGATCTACATGACCCCCGCCCCAGCAGCGCACAGTCCCTTTAAGCGGAGGGGACCGCTTGACTCTGTGCCCAACACGTCACCACGCCACCAGGGCGTGAGGCACGCCCTCTATCAGCATCAGCCACGTCATCTTCCTCTATCAGCATCAGCCATCACGCAGCACGTCATCCATCTTCCATAGACGGTATCCTGCTTATGGAATGGCCTCCTCCACGCCACTGAGAAAGCCTATCAAGACACTATTGAATTCATTCACGCCCATCACGTCATCCATACGGCCTCCCTGCCGGCTTGGGAGAGCTCTTGATCGACCCCCCTTCTTCCTCTCGCTCACCATGGTGAGACGAGCGGGCAGCTTTTCCCTCCGCTGCACTGCCAGCCTCCAGGCTGACTGCATCGGGCACAGGCTTTACAGGGAGTTCGTCTCTTTCAGGCCATCCACATCACCCCTGAGAGACTATTCTCTGACCTCTCCCCGTTGCCTGCTGGGACACACATGTCTGCCGTTTTTTTCTCCTTTGATACCTAACTATGATTTATTGCAGATCGTTGACTATGACTTATGCCTATTCCTGAGAACCTAGTCTACCCTTGCCACAGGATTCCATTTGAGATTCCCCACAAAATATTTTTGACAGAGTTTTCACCTATATTTCCTCCCTGGTTGTATGCTTGCCACAGGACGTGATTGGGCGATACCTTTCCTCCCTTTTCCATTTTTTGTATCTTCTGGGACCCGGGTGGGCTTTTCCCCCACCCGGGTGGCTGGCTCACCTGGGTTTTTTCTCGGGTGGGAGGTGAGGGGTCCGCCCTTACCGCCTCCCCACAGGGGTTCTTTCCCGGCCCCACGGGAGATAGCCCTTGCCCCCCATTGACACATACAGTGCAGACCTTGTGTATTTTACATGTGTTGTTTGATATTGTCAGCTTATAGTGTTGGAGACAGACTCCCACTATCAGCATCCCACGAAGTTTGTTTTGGATGGCTCTGCAAAGTTTCATGGTCTCACAATATATTCTGTACCCATTTTGTCACATGCTGTCTTGGCATTACGTCCTCTCCATAAGCGTTCATGCCCTTAGCTTTTAGGTAGTGTATTATAGCACAAACTTTCTCCTTAGAGGGAAACAGTATGAGGACGCTCATCTCTAACCTTCTCCACAATGCCAGTCGATGACCTACTGATGACTGGCACTGCTTGTTCACTTCCGTTGGTATTACACTACACGGCAGTGATGCCAACTTTCCCTGAGAAAATTCCCCGTGAGAGTTACGTGCCTTGTAACCTTACTTTCTTTTTTTTAACCAGAGGGAACATCTAGGTCCTTCAGTACAAATCTGTGATCACTATCTGCTAGAAATTGATTGCACTGGAGGATCTAGAGAATCCTAGAGGCATTCTCCTAGGAAACTCTGATCCTCCAGCATGACTCCATGGTCAACATCCTGCAGGAGTTCATTGTAGAGTCACAATGGAAACCTAAAGATTCCTAGAGATAACATTTTAATCAAATCCATTAATAATCAAAGCTGTAAAAGTCAAACTCGCAAATATGGAAGACCAACTGTTGTGCTATACTCATCTAGTGTGAAGAGGTCCTGAGCCATAATCCTTTTTGCAATTTTATTAGGGGACATAAGGCTGGATGAAGTGTGGTTATCTATACATACTAAATTGAAACCTTCCTTGGGGTTATATTACACAGAGAAATAAAACTGAAGATAGGTCTCCATCATGTGTATAGGGCTATGTGATACCCTACTATCCAGAGAATTGCACAAAAGCTCTTATATGCAATGTTGCTGTTTCCTTTAAGCCATCCTCAAATTCTCCTCACAGAAGTAAAGCAGAGCCCATTCCGTCTGTGATGCACATTTCCCATGAATGACAGTGGAACCGATTATTATTTACTGCTTTTTATGAATTCTGTCATATAACTTGTTAGAGGATTACCTGGAAAAGAAGAAGAAAGAAACCCGAGCCGCCATAGCATTTGAACACTGTAAATTAAAATTGTGGTGGGTTGACATTATTATAGTCTGAAAAGCTGGTTCCTGCTGCTACATGCATTCCAATCAGCCAGAGCTGAAGCATTTATAGTATATGAATCTTGAAGCAAAGCTGACAAGTTTATTCTTTCAAAGTAGGAGGCAGCTGTCCCAGAGCTACATTCTGCATTAATGACTTCATCTTCTCTGCAGCACTAACTACATTTATCATAGGATGACAGTACTTAAGAATTAGAATCCTGGATTGCATTGGAATGAGTGGATTCACTTAGGAATGAACTGAATCTCTTTCTACATTGCAGAAGGGTTTTTTTGTTTTGTTTTCTGTGAATATGTTGTTGCCTCTTTGGGCCTTTCAACCAAGGGCTCTTCTTTCATGTTTGATTCACTCCTAAAATGTTTGAATGGTCTTTTACTAAAAATCCCTGAAGTCATTACCTCACTCATTAATGCATCATAACATTTCACTGCTTAAGAGGTACTTGATTGGCTCCATGAAACCATGTGGGACCACGACATCGTCATGCACTCTCTGGGATAGGATTGGCTTGCTGTTAGACATCTTCATGCACTCCTAGGACATGTGTTGTCTTTAACCAACAGGCATACCAGTAGATCTGTTTGCTGCAGTAGCTAGAAATCCACTCTTGGTTTTACAGGTGCTCTGTATTGTCTGAGAGGTCTCCCAATATTGAATCTCAGCCAGAATTTTATCCATTTGAATTCCCATACAGTTTGGGATGGCTCTAGGACAGTGGTTCCCAATCTGAGGGTCCCCAAGAAATCCCAGTCAGTTTACCAGCTGTTAGGATTTCTGGGAGTTGAAGGCCAAAACATCTGGGGACCCGCAGGTTGAGAACCACTGCTCTAGGAGGATGAGTTGAAAAAAATCCAAATTTGATTTCCTGTCCCCATGGTAAGCACATAAGACCACACCTTGACCAGCCTCAAAAGACAGTCTGAATGAAAATGTGTTGCACATAGAACTTTGTGAAAATCTATATGTTATGGTGATACTTGTTTTGAAAGGAAGGGAAATGGGATTGAATAAATGTCAAGGACACGTTGGTTTATGCCTCAACAATTTTGAGATGTGCCATTAGTTAATCCAGCTCTGTATTGTCTGCAACAGAGTTGGACAACATAGAAGCCATTAACCCCAGGGTCCAAATAATGGGGGGGGGGGGACTTGCCAATATGCTATATCATTATCTACATTGTGTACCTTTACATATTGTTTGCTATGTAGCAGAGATGCTTAAAACTCTGTTATTGAATTGTGAAGATCCATAACAGTACACTGGTAAGAGTGGCCAATTGGTGCCAAATGTGCATCATGACTGATGCCATGAGCACAGGGAACTGGTCACCACAATTTCCACTTTTTTGCATTATTTTTGGCCATGTTCCCTCCCCTTCATCATGCAAGTAAATATGTGTGTTTCCTGTTAAACAGAGATATACTGATATTCACATTCTTAAACAAAAAAGGAGCAACCGTGCCATCAAATTTGAAATTTAAAATTCACACCATGAAAGAACCAGCTGGGAATGATCTGCTTACCACCCACCCAGGTTATCCATCTTGCCTCCTTGACTTTCCATCAGCTCAGAGCCCCTCCCCCGGCACCAACTGCTGCTCTGGGCCAGAGTCAAGGCAGAAGGGGAAGAAAGGCAGCTCCATCTTGCCTCCTTGACTTTCCATCAGCTCAGGGCCCCTCTTGCTGTGTTTAAAATAATTCTATAGAATTATTTATTTAGATAAGTAATTTTATTTGTTTAAATAAATAATGTTATGTATTATTTTATCGAAAGTCTGGTGTAATGTAATAATATATGATATAATGTAGTGTTACATTGCATTATAGTTTAAAATAATTGTTTAAAAATGATTCTATAAAATTATTTATTTAAATAAGTAATTTTATTTTGTTTAAATAAATAATGTTATTTATTATTTTTAAGATAATATAATATAATAATATATGATATAATATAGTGTTACATTGCATTGCAATTTGATATAATATAATGTCAATATATTGTATTATGTTATAGTATAATAATTGTAATGTAATAATAATAATAATAGTATGATTACGGTATGGTATGTGGTATATGCATTTGGTATTGGTGGTGTTGTATTGTAACACAATATAATACTGCCAATGATAATGTGATACAATAATTATATCGTGATATTATGATTTATATATTTATATTACATGCAATATTGCTAACAATATTGCGATATGTTGTAATGTTAATTGTTGTTTTTTCAGTTTGTTGTAAGCCGCTCCGGCAATATTGTTATATGTACTCTGTAAGCCACTCTGGCAGTACTGTTGTTTGCTGTAAGCCACTCTGAGTCCCCTTCGGGGTTGAGAAGGGTGGCATATAAAAATAGTAAATAAATAAATAATAAATAAATAAATAGAGTGCCTATAAGTGCTGACCTTCAATGGTCCATATAATGTGATTTCACTCCACAGAGTAATTAACAGAACAGTGTAATATTTATAGACATGTCTGGAATGCCCTAAGTTCCAGGTTTTCTTATGGCAAGTCATATATGATCTTGCAACCGTGGTTGACAGTTACACATTTACACAGGAACACTATTTGTAGGTCTTTTCCTATAGCTAAGCAATGCTGTTCTGCTTTGGTTTGCTTTTTCTTCCACTTGGTTGTTCTAAACGGGGCCAATGTTGCTTGCAAATTTTCTTCCAGGAACTAGGCAAGGAAACCAACATAGCTTCTCTTATTCACACCACATTGATGGGAGGAAAGGAACAATTTCTTCTGAATGAATGAATTTTTCCTGCTCTCTAGAAAGTACAAGCTGAACAATTTTATTTGCTTCTGGCTGGAAGATTTCACTATTTTGAAATATGATGTTTAAAGAGGAGCACATCGGAAGTCAGCACCAAAGAGAAGTCCAAACAGAAAGAAAAAAAACCTTTCCTATTGCTTTTCTAGAACAAAAACATCAAAATACAACATTTGCTTCTGAAAACTTATGAAGCAATCAAAAATCTTCACTCTCATCCTCCAGAGAACCATTTTACATATTGCGCTCTGCTGAGGATACAGGATTTATTTGATTAAAGAAAGAAAACAAAGCAAAAACATGATACTGTTTCACAAGGCATACAAAAAACCATTCTGTACCAAATTCATAATATTATGGTGTTCTTTGAAAATGCTTGGTAACTCTTTGCAGCTGCCTTGAGGCAGTTTTCTATAAATTCCATAACTGCACTGAAGGCAGAAAGAAAGCGGCTGTGTGCCAGTTTTCATTGATCATAATGGTGGCTGTAAACCGTTCCACTCCACTGTGGTCTCCAAAGCCATTCTGATTATTACTGCCTTGTTTCTGTCTTTGTGCCAGCGACAAGAAAATACATAAATCTGCTTCCTATTTAAGAGCTGGACTGCAATAACAAAACAATCCCATAAGATTATTATAGAATAACTAGCTAAAACTATTTCCAAGTCAAAGAGAACAACCATCCATTTATGGACTCTTTTTTAAAAACCGGGATGAGTCAGCATGAGCCACCTTACATTTAGGACACAACTAAGGGAGGAAAGGAAGGGGGGTACATCATGTGAGCAACAGAATTGGACAATACAGAAATGTCTGGTATCTAGAATAGAGTGAGATGCAAGTCCCTGCATTTTTTGTGGCATCCTCTCTGATGGTTTTCTTCAAATGGTAGTGATCTGTATAGAGAGGCAATTAGGAGTTTTGCTCAGAGCTAACTATCTGGATTACACACACACACACACACACACAGAGAGAGAGAGAGAGAGAGAGAGTAAAGTCTCACTTATCCAACCTTCGCTCATCCAATGTTCTGTATTATCCAATGTATTCTGCCTCCTGCCCGGAACCACAACTGTTCCAATACATTGTGATGTTTTGGTGCTAAATTCGTAAATATAGTAATGACTACATAACGTTAGAATTTATTGAACTGCTTTTTCTGTCAATTTGTTGCCAGATGGCAAACAGTCCCATTAACATGGATGGGCAGAATCGCAGTTATAAAGATGATGGTACTCCCCAAAATGCTATTCCTGTTTCAAAATATACCCATTATTAAATGAACAAAAATCTTTGAGAAATGGAAAAGAGCCACATATGGTGGAATTGTGTGAAGATCAGAAAATTCTGGAGAAATATATAGAAATATATATAGAAATACAAAAAATCTTAAAGATAAGATTTAGATTTAAACCAGAATATACTGTATGCTTTTAGGTCTACTCGACTTTCCAATGGAAGAAAATACTGAAAAAATATTCATATACTGCATAACTGGGGCAAGGTTAACCATCGCAAAAAAATTGGAAGCAGGGTGAGATTCCAGAGAAAACCTTTATTTTTAAAAGCTTGCCTGAATATATCTCAGTGCCTGAGTAGCTTTGTACAAGGGGATGAGATAGGCCAAATCACCTGAACTTGATCTGTCTGGTGTTTTAAAGGCCATAACCAGCACTTTGAATTGTGCCCAGAAACAGACACGCAGCCAGTCAAGCTGGGGGGGGGGGGGCATTCCCTGTAGCCAGTCCCAGTGAGCAACCTAGCTGCAGCTCTTTGGACCAGCTGAAATTTCTGAGCACTCTTCAGAGGCAGCCCACATAGAGCACATTAAGGTAATCCAGATGGGATGTAATTATGGCATGTACCACCATGGCCAGATCTGACTTCTCAAGGAATGGGCGCAGTTAGTGCACAAGTTTTAATTGTGCAAAGGCCTTCCCAGCCACCACCTGTGCCTCCAGGTTGTGACTCCTAGCATGCCCTTTCTTTGGCCTAATAATAGTCAAAGAGCCACAAAATTCCCATTCCTAATCTTTGTTGCCTTTCACTCGTTCTGTATGCACCATCTTTTTGCCATCTATAGAAGCCCAATAGGCCAGTCTTCAGGTGTTTTTTTTTTTCATGTCCGAAGTGACTTGAGAAACTGCAAACTCACTTCTGGTGTGAGAGAAGTGGCTGTCAGCAAGGACGTTGCCCAGGGGGTGCCCGAATGTTTTGTTTTACAATCCTTCTGGGAAGCTTCTCTCATGTCCCCACATGGGGAGTTGGAGCTGACAGAGGGAGCTCGTCCATGCTCTACCCGGATTCGAACTTGTGACCTGTCGGTCTTCAGTCCTACTGGCACAAGAGTTTAACCCATTGCACCACCAGTGACTCTGCAAATCAACACTTATTAGGACAGCTCTGGTATTTCATGGAACTTGGCCCTGTTTCCAACTGTCTGGAAAACAGTTCACTTTCTCACATTTACAAGTTGGGAGGTACAAGCACTACCCTTGGCAGATGCCATCCATTCCTCTTTCTCTTAGTTGTAACTCCATTAATTTATAATTAGCCCATCTTTGTAGATTCTAAATGGTTGGTTTCAAAATCCCCTTGGAGAATTTCAATTACGTGTTCTTTTGTGCAACTAAGTGAACTGTGATTAAACATTCATTAGCATACAAATGAAAAGTTCACATCAGGGGAAACTACAAGGCTAGACCAAAGCTTGTAGCTAACAGCTTAGTCTGAAAGGCCACATTTGTGCAGCAATCACCATGATTTCAAGGAAGACAGGGTGGGTTCTGACTTGTCTTACTCTCTAATGTGGGTGATTCATTTACTTCACCTCTCTAGAGCTGGCTTCATTTCTGAAGCTGGATTTTGCCAATATATACATGGAATGTTCCTATTTTTAGATCCCCTCAGAAAAAAGGTTTCCATTTTGCCTCTCCATTTTAATCTCCCTCTCTTAATTTATTAGAGTCATTGTACAATTCATTCTACAGCCATCTATGTAAACTTCTCCTTTTTGTTTTTGTCTTAAGATGTATCCTGTTTCCAAATGCCAGATCTAATGATTCAGCAATGCAAATGGAAATTGTGTGATGATGAAAACTGCAGTCCCTCCCTCACATAACCCCAAAACCTCCAATGAATTTTATCTATGCCAGCCCTTCTGGAAGTAATTCAAAGACTTAGACATTCAAGAAAGTCACTTGGCAAAATTCCCAGGATTCTCAAGATATGGATGGCAAACCATTAACACACTGTATGTGGTGTTCTGTTTCAATAAGAAGCATCTCAATCTTCCAAAGAGATCTTAAGTTTGCACTGGGAGGAAGAAGGGAACATCACTCAAGGTTCCAAATAGCTTTTATCAGGCACTGCAGTTCATCTTTGAGAATAACAGCAATAGTTGGTGGAATTATGCCTCTAACTATGCACTCCTCTGACCATGTACACTGGCTGCTTAATATAGGGCCAGTTCAGAGCATTATGCTTCAGATTGGATTGACGGTGATGGTGGTCAGATGTACCACGCAGAACCCTTTTTGGTGTCCAGTCTGTCCAACCAGTCAGAGGACCTCATTGAGATCCTTGATGCGGGGGAGGGGGGATAGGACAGCGGAATGAATGTGTCACCCAGCACCCCAGATTGCTCACACCACCCACTTGCCCATCACATGCCAGGAAAAAATAGCTTTCTGGAGTGATCCTGGTTGTCCCCATTATTTCATGTCAGTAATTGTTGTTATCACCATGATTATGTTATAACTAATAATGGTTGTCCCCATTATTCTCGACCTGAACATGGGTAGTCTCCCATGTTTAGATTTCCCCCTTTTACCACACTTACTTGACACAGCTAGTACAGAGTCTGAGTGGAAGTAGATGTTTATTGTTGAATGTGATCTGGCAGGCTCTGTGCTGGCTGCATTGCGGAAATGTCATAGAACTGGGAATTTATCTAATGTGATGAGGTCCTGAGACCATATTCACCTACTGGGCTGTCCTCTTGTTCTCTTGTCATTGCCATTACCATTGCTCACCATTCATGGAGCTTCCTGTAAGTGCCTGAGCATTGCCTGTCACATCTACTGAGATCATAATGGGACAAGAAGGGCATATTATTATGACATCCCTCCTTCTTGCTCATCAATTAGACATCCAATTCTGACCTCAGATACAACCAAGATGACCAGGAGCTTCCAGGGAGTTCCATGATTGGTGGGGAGAGGTGGCACTGACACACTCAGATTACTTCCGTGTGCTGATCAGTCCAAGGAAAGGGTGATGGCAACAGTGTGCGTGTAGACAACAGATAGTGTCAAAATGGACCTGATCCAGCTGTCCAAATAGCTGTAAATTCTGCAGTATCCCCTGACTTTACTTAATGTGGAATGAAGTTGGGTTAAGGGCAAAAAACTCTGCATACTATCCAGGGATTGCTATACATTATGAAGACTGTAAGTACCAGCTTCTGGCTGAGAAAAGAAGATCTTTTTACTACTGCAAAGGAGCCCTCACACAATACTGCAACTATCAGCTTCAGTCATCAGTCAAAGACATTCTTAATACATCCCAAGACACATTACTGTTATCTTTCATTAATTGCCTATTTGAATTATTATTGCAATTTAATTATTCATTTTAATTTTCACTACAATTTAAAATAATAGTTAGGAAGATTAGTTACATTCTCTGTAGCACATCAAGTAAGTTGAATTCTTTACAGAAGCTACTATTGGACATAGTACTTTCACTACGCAATTTACACATCTATAAAGTAGCCTTTTGCCTATAGAAGTAGCCTATGGAAGCATGGAATCATAGAATCATTGATTTGGAAGAGACCACATGGATACTCTATTGCAGGGGGGCTCATTAGGTAGATCATGATCTACTGGTAGATCTCAAAGGGCGTCCTGGTAGATCGCAGGCAGATTGCAGGCACAGCGTGTATGGCTCCCATGCCATTTGTGAAGAATGCTCAGGGGCTTATTATACTCACATTTCGTTGAATTCAGTCTTAAAATATATTATATGGCTCTCACTGAAATAAATTTCCTAATATTTTGCTTTTATGGCTCTCTGAGTAGTGGGTAGGTAGATCTTTGGGACTTGGTTGTTTTATAAGTAGCTCGCATGATGGAAAAGTGTGAGCACCCCTGGTCTAGTCCAACCTCCTGGCATTCAGGAAAAGCATAATCAAAGTATCTCTGACAGATTTCTTTCCAGCCTCTGTTTAAAGCCTCCAAGGAAGGGGTATCTGCCACACTCCAAGGCAGAGTGCTCCACTGCTGAACAGCTCTTATGGTTAAGAAGTTCTTCCTAATGTTCAGGTGGAATCTCCTTTCCTGTAATTTCAACCTATTGCTCCGAGTCCTAGTATCCAGCCTGCTTCCTCTTCCTTATGACAGGGCTGTCCAACTGGCGGCCCGGCGACCATACACGGCCCCCCAGCCTGTTGGACACAGCCCCCGCTATGCCCCCGGCCACCTGGATGGCTGGCAGGGGAAGCGAGAAGCGCCGCTCGCTTCCCCCGCCAGCCTTCCAGGTTTGGGGAAGGGTTTTCGCCCGGCACTCGCATCTCGAGTGCCGGGTGAAAACCCTTCCCCAAACCTGGAAGGCTCGCCAGCTCCTCCTCCCTGCACCGCCCTCTTTTTCCCTCTCTCGCCGGCGCCGATGCAAACCGGTTTGCATTGGCGCCGACGAGAGAGGGACAAGGGGCAGTGCAGGGAGGAGGAAGAGAGCTAGCTCCTCCTCCCTGCACCGCCCTCTTCTTCCCTCTCTCTCCGGCACCGATGCCTTGGAAGGGAGGGGGTCCCCCGCGGCGCCTCCCTCCCTTCCAAGGCATCACGTAGGCGAAAACTCCCCACCAGCCTGGATGGCTGGCGGGGGAAGTAGCGCCGCCGCCGCTTCCCGCCAGGCTTCAGGTTTGGGAAGGGTTTTCACCCAGCACTCGAGACGCGAGTGCCGGGTGAAAACCCTCCCCCAAACCTGGAAGGCTGGCGGGGAAGCAAGCGGCGCCCTCCCCGCCAGCCATCCAGGCTGGCGGGGGAGTTTTCGGCCAGCTCCCGTGTCCCTCTGCTCAGAGCGGCGCTTCTTGCTTCCCCCGCCAGCCATCCAGGCTGGCGGGATTCTCGCCAGCTCCCGTGTCCCTCTGTTCAGAGGGACACGAGAGCCGGGCGAAAACCCTCCCCGAAGCCTGGAAGGCTGGCGGGGGAAGCGAGCGGCGCTTCCCGCTTCCTGTCACGATGCTGGGTCTCGGCCAAGCCCCTTAATCACACACACAGAGACGGTAATCAGCTAACTATTTATTGAATAATTAGAAACAGGTGAAAAGGTAAATTGTCCATAAAAAGTATCAAAAGTTCAATCCAAAGTAACGAGTCTGTAGTAAATCCAAAGGTAAATAGCTTGGCAAAGGCTTGGCAGAGGCTCCGCAAAACAATGCGGATCAGGGAACAAGGCAAGGTTCAAACAGGGCCCAAGAAACTTCTTGGCATGGCACGAGCCGCGTACTGGCTCCGTGGACCTTCGCTCGCTTCACTTCCTTGTAGAACAGAAGTGGCCGAGCTACTGAGGATCACTTCCCACGGATCCTATACTTAATTCCCTTGGTGCGTCCCCCAACGCTCTAGGCTACGGCGCCAATCTGTGCTACGGGATCTAGCCCTTCTCTGGCGCTCTAGGCTGCGGTGCCATTCCCTCCTGCTGGACTCAATGCTCCGTCTCCTATCAAAGCTCCATCCTTGCCTCCCAGCACCTGCGTCGTTATCTTCGTGAGAGCCGAACTCCCCTTCGGCTTCCATGGGCTCATTCTCTACTATCTCTCTGACCCTTTCCTGAGACCCGAAACCACCTGGCTTCTCATAACAATCATCGGAGTCAGCACTTTCCGAATCAGCCTGACTTTCCCAGTTCTCATAACCATCTGGCCATTCGTCATCCCATGCTAAGCTTTCTACAGGGGAAGAAGGCCCAACTGCCCCATCATCCCCCTCTTCCATATCCTCATCACCTGCAACGGGCCCTAATGCAATTGGGACCCCTGGGGCTGCCCCCTGCCCCCCAGGCACGAAAGGGAACTGGGTTGCTACACTTCCCCCGCCATCCATCCAGGCTTGCGGGAGGGTTTCCCTGGGTGACGTTAGGCTGGGTGATGTCAGGCGTCACCCAGCCTAACGTCACCCAGGGAAACCCTCCCGAAAATGGGCGGGCTGCACAGGAGGCCGGCCACGCCCCCGGGAGCGGCCACGCCCCCGCTCACTGATCACCTGCGGTCCCCCAGGTGATCAGTGACACTTCTTCCGGCCCTTGGGCCGGAAGAAGTTGGACAGCACTGCCTTATGACATCCTTTCACATAGAATCGCCCTTCTCTGGACACTCTCTGGCTTGTCAATATCTCTTTTAAATATGCTGCGAGTTTATGATTTTAAGATTGGTATACCTCTCTTGGTCACTCTGTAATTGAAAAGAAACATATACAGTAAATGCTTAAGAATAATAAAGAATTTGACAGTATTTTTATAAATTGGGAAAGCTAGTTTATATTGACTATTGATTTGTCAACTATTTCAATATTAACTATTTGATTAGACAGTAGTTCTCTGAGTGTTTAGAGAACCTAAGTCTAATCTCAAATATTTCTCCCAAATGGAATAAATCCATTAGATCAATAAAACTTCAGAAAGATTGGCTTTTACATTGAAATGTTTTCAATGCGCCCACTTTCCTCACAACTTGCGGGGGCTTCCCTACAATGTTATGCTGTGGTCTTGAAATATGTCATCTACTGCCCATGAATTGATTCCTGAAATTCAAACAATGGAAATTTTGATGAATAGTCAGAAAAGAACTATAGTCCTTGGAACTGATCTGCATAGGCACAATCACCCAAGTTTCCTATGAAAAAAGGAAGTGATACTTAATAGAGAACACTGAATCTCCATCAAACAGGAAGTTTGAAGGAATTACAAGAAGTGTGGAAATCAATTGAGCAGTTAATACCCACTCAGATTTTATGAAGGTCAAGAAGTCCACAGGCCCTGCTTTGAAAAGGCTGATGCAAGGAATCAAAGTATTCCTGAAAGATGATCATCCAGACTCCATTTAAAAACCTCCAAAGAAGGAGACCCCTCCACTCACGATATTCCTTTGTTGAACAGCTCTTGACATCATATGTCAAAGCTAAACCTGGGCTGAGTGAAAGCTCTTAACTCAAAATGCTCTTATGTTGGGATGCTCTTAAGTCAAGGTTCCACTGTATGTTTTCCAGTATCAGAGAGTGGTATGGAATGGTGGGAATTGTAGTTTTGCAGTCTTTTGCAAAAAAAATGTTGGCAACATCTCCCATAATTCCATAGCATTGAGCCATGGCAGTTAAAGTGGTGAAAAACTGCATTTTTGTAGTCAAATGTATGGATTTTGAAATGACCTGTGGATATGTCAAGGATCATCCCTCAGAGAGCGCAGTATTCATCAGGCCAGTCGCCTATGGCTGTTGCTGCTCTCACATTTTGCTACCCAGGCATTCAGAAATGTCATCATTGTAAGCAGAGTGCTTCTTTTAGATTTTTTCCAGGACAAGCTATGCTTTTGCCTTTCACCTCTCTATCCAGAAAAGGGAGGGATTCCTTTTTGGATAAGAATTAAGTTGCAGTACGTACTTACACAGATACCTGGATAATTCTACCCACGTATTTGAGGTCAATTTTTGGCAGAACCTGCTAGACATGCAATATTTGCTTTTGGGGGGGACGGGATGGGACTGGGCAGTGGCTTTCAGATCCGATGCTTGAAAGCTTCCCACAGGCAGGTGCTGGTCACTATCACAGAGACTCCAAGAACTGAGGAATTACTCCTCCACTGGCTTTTTAGTGTGTACTCCTTCCTCACAATGTCAGTTTCATCATTTTATGGATGCCTTTATAAGTCAACTGTGTGATCAGAATGCTGGACTAGATGGATCTTTAGTCTGATCCAACAATGGATTGCTATGAGTTTTCCGAGCTGTATGCACATGTTCCAGAAACATTCTTTCCTGATGTTTTGCCCACATCTATGGCAGGCATCCTCAGAGGAAATGTCAGGAGATAATGTTTCTGGAAAATGACCATACAGCCCAGAAAACTCACAGCTACCCAGTGATTCCAGCCATGAAATCCTTCAACAACATACTGCTCCAACAATGTTCTTCTTATGTGCTTGGTGGGAACAAAGATCTCCCCTATGATTTAACCCAGTGTTTCCCAACCTTTTTTGAGCCGCGGCACACTTTTTACATTTGCAAAATCCTGGGGCACACCACCAACCAAAATGACCCAAAATGGCACTCTAACGCAGTAATACATATAGGTAATATGTTTTTAAATGTATTTATACACTCAGTGTGAAACCTGGGCCTGTTTCGATGAACTCAACATAGATATCTTGCCAGGAATGGCTGAAAGACTCAAACTTCCCACACAGAACTCCCACAACCAAGAGAAAATGGTATAAGAATTTGGTGGGCATTGACCTTGAGATTTGGAGTTGTAGTTCACCTATATCCAGAGAGCACTGTTGGATCAGGACCAAACTTGGCATGAATACTCAATATGCCCAGAGACCTGCACCTCTCTTTCCCCCTTTCTCAAGCCCCTCCTCCCTCCTTCTCCCTGCAAAGTCTCTCGCTCTCTGGGCTGCAGCGGGGCCCTCGCATTGATTTGCCCGTGGGTCCCTGGCTGGCCTGACCTCCTGACTCCTGGGGAAGCCGTCTCCATGGCGACTCGCCTGGCTCCCCAGCGGCAGACTTTAAATTCCTGCAGCCAGAGCCGAGCGGCAGAGTCCGGGAGAGGGCAGTGGGAGGGAGGGGAGAAGGAGGAGTAGGAAGCAACTAGGAGGAAAGAAAGAAAATAAAGAAGAAAGAGAGGAAGAGGGGAGAGAAAGGGTGTTGCTTGGGTGGACCTCTCCCATGTCCCCAGCACGAGACCACACCAACTCAGGCTCGCTCCTGCGCTCTCGGAGCAAACTGGCGCAGCCTGCTTGGCCAAAGGGAGCCGCGGGAGGGAGGGAAGGATCAAGGCCAGGGTCTGGCTCTCCTGCCTTCAGGAGCAGCCGAACAAAAGCCGCACAAACCCCAACCTGAATCCTCCCTCAGTCTGCGGAAGTGCACGCCAAGCGGACATCTCTCTCTCTCTCTCTCTCTCTCTCTCTCTCTTGCTTTCTCTCTCTTGTTTTTCTCTCTCTTGCTTACTCTCTCTTGCTCTCTCTCTCTCTCCCTCACACACACACACACACACTCCCACTCCCTCTCTCTCTTGCTCTCTCTCTCTCTCTCTCTCTTGCTCTCTCCCTCTCTCTCGTGTGCACCTTTGGAGCGAGTTTGCACCCGCTGTGCTCTCCCCAAGCCTCCTGAGGAAACCTTCAGAGCAGCAGATCTTTCCAGCCGGTGGGAATGGGGACCTTAGAGGCAGCAGAATGGTGCCTACTCGCCTTTTTCTTCTGCTCCGGAGGCAACATGGTGAAAGCTAGCCAAGTGGGTCTGAGTGTGTGTGGGGGGCGGGGCGGTAGAGGTTGGCTTAAAGGAGGCATAATTCCAAAGTGTGGCCTAGGGCACAAAAAGGTGTTAATCCGGGCCTGCCCTTTGGTTGTGACCTGTCTGGCATGGGAGACCCTACCAGTGACTATTATGCCACTGCCAGCATAGCTCACAACTTCATTCAGGTACACAAGCCTCTCCCCCACAATAAGGGGGTGCCAATGGAGAGGCATTACATACAGCGACACAGTAAAATGGAACCACTTATATCACATGGCAAAATCAATAATTTTTAAATTAAAAAATCATATCATGAATAGTTTCATCTGTGGAAACAGATATGGAGGACCAACTGGACTGTTTTGGGGGCCCTCTAACTTTTTTACACAATTACCTATTTACATTAGAGTCTCACTTATCCAACCTTCACTCATCCAACGTTCTGTATTATACAACGCACTTGCCTCCCACCCAAAATAATATTCAAGGTGGGAGAAAGAAAGAATCCTTGTCTCTTTTGATACTAAATTTGTAAATACAGTAATTACTACAGAATGTTACCATGCATTGAACTGCTTTTTCTGTCAACTTGTTGTAAAACATGATGTTTTGGTGCTTAATTTGTAAAATCATAATGTAATTTGACATTTAATAGGGTTTTCTTAATCCTTCTTCAGTAAGAATTTCATTGAAAAACACAGAGAATTACCCAACCATCAAAAGACCATTTCCTAAACAGTCATCAACTGCTGATTACTAATGCGGTATCTAGAAGCCTGCCTGACAAAATGCATGGCCAACAGCTATATGAATATCCAAAAGTCTCAGAGTCTTTGCTTCCCACTTCCCTGCCTATTAAAATAGCATATAATTCAGGTCTCAGACCTGGCATTTGAATTTCTACAAGAAAGGGGGGGGGAGCATGGGGGTGCAGGGAGCATTGGATTTGGCAAGTGCATGATTTTTTTTTCTAAATGCAGCCTAGCAGAATCCCAAAATACATGCCCAACGCTCAAAATATGCTGAAACAGGAACTTTGGTTTCTTACAAAATTAGAATGTATTATTTTCTCTTCAGTGAAATTGAACTATCTTTCTAGGATGTCAAGGGAATATATATATATATATATATATATATATATATATATATGCGCAAAACCCTCTGAATCCTGCTGTTCTCTCAGTGGGAGTTGCATATTATGGCAGTGTTGTTGCAAGACTTGCTCCAGAGGAGGGAGATGTTTTTGCAGGGTCAGCTTCCAAGTCATCATTAATGTTTACAGTTTCAACAGCAGCTCGCATTGCTATAGTAACTCTTAAAGGTACATTCCCGGAATAAAGTCACATTGGGAGGAAAAGAAATCCTTGTAATTCTGCCTGTCAGAATTCCTAGCATAGGAATTCCTAACATAGGGAGAGCAGGGACAGTTAAAAAAAAATAACCAGATCTAAAAGAAAACAAGTCTCCAGTTTAAGTGTTTTTCTTCAAGCTGACATCCTCCAACTATGTTGGATCACAACACCCATCATCTCTAGTTACTCACATGTTAGTGGAAAACATTAATGTTATAGTCCAATACATTTGGAGGGTACCAAGTATAGGAATGCTAAAATAGTATGACAGTATTTAAATGATGGAAGTCAGCAGACTTTGGACCGAAATCGGTCAATCAATCTCTTTCTCAATAACTTTGTCCTTCTAAGGTGGCATCTATACTGTCAAATTAATGCAGTTTGGTCATCACTTTAATTGCCATAGTTCAATGCCTTTGCCTGAGGGCACTACCAAACATAGCTAAAACCCACATGGAAATAGGTTTGGCATTCCGAATCAACCTTTGGTTGATCCGGGATGCCCTCCAGCCATCCCAGCCAGCCATTTGGCCCCCCAAAACTTACCAAAATTCCTCCTCTTTCTGCCACCTCCTGACGCATAATTTCCTCATGCCAGGAGGACTGTAAAAAGAGGCCTGTGTTGCTGTCAAGCATCTCTGGCAAATTTTGGGGTCCAAATGGGGGGGGCTGGAGGGGACGGAGTGGGTGCCATCCCATTCCTCTGGGCTTTTTGGAGCCTGAAGAAGCAAGTTGGCTGTGGGGACTGATCCCTAGGCCCAGCACTTCAACAAACCCAGGGCTTTCAGTAAGGCCCAAGCTTGTTGAGGTTTTTAATTAATCTGGAGTTAATTGATAAAACCTGGTTTGCTCCACATTAATTTGCTTTTACCAGAGGAGTTGTTTGGACACCTTTAGTTAAAGCGGGACAGGTGTCAGGTTAAATACCTGTCTGGAAGAGCCCTGAATCTACTGGGATAAGAAATATTCCTCCTTCACCTCCTCTCCCCATCCCCATTGAGATTTATTGAGTGCAAACTACATTTTTGATTGAAGTAACCTGAGGACAAAGAAGGAAAAATACAAAAAAGAAGAGAAACTGGGGTTTATAAAAATCATCTGAAAAAGTGGGACAACATAGGATTGATTGGGATATTGCTTAATTGGGACAGTTGAAAGGTATGGTGTAAAGGGCCCCTCCCCTGGCACCAACTGCTGCTCTGGGCCAGAGTGAAGCCAGAAGGGGAGACCAGGCATCTCCATCGTGCCTCCTGAGATTCCATCAGCTCAGGCCCCTCCCCGGCACCAACTGCTGCTCTGGGCCAGAGTGAAGCCAGAAGGGAAGAAAAGGCAGCTCTTTTCGTGCCTCCAGAGATTCCATCAGCTCAGGGCCCCTCCACCCTCACCAACTGCTGCTCTGGGCCAGAGTGAAGCCAGAAGGGGAAGAAAAGGCATCTCCATCGTGCCTCCTGAGATTCCATCAGCTCAGGGCCCCTCCCCCGGCACCAACTGCTGCTCTGGGCCAGAGGCAAAGCAGAAGGGGAAGAAAAGGCAGCTCCATCTTGCCTCCTGAGATTCCATCAGCTCAGGGCCCCTCCCGGCACCAACTGCTGCTCTGGGCCAGAGTGAAGCCTGAGATTCCATCAGCTCAGGGCCCCTCCCCCGGCACCAACTGCTGCTCTGGGCCAGAGTGAAGCCAGAAGGGGAAGAAAGGGCAGCTCCATCGTGCCTCTTGAGATTCCATCAGCTCAGGGCCCCTCCCCTGGCACCAACTGCTGCTCTGGGCCAGAGTGAAGCCAGAAGGGGAAGAAATGGCAGCTCCATCTTGCCTCCTGAGATTCCATCAGCTCAGGACCCCTCCCCCGGCACCAACTGCTGCTCAGGGCCAGAGAGAAGCCAGAAGGGAAGAAAAGGCAGCTCCATCTTGCCTCCTGACATTCCATCAGCTCAGGGCCCCTCCCCCGGCACCAACTGCTGCTCTGGGCCAGAGTGAAGCCAGAAGGGGAGAAAAGGCAGCTCCATCTTGCCTCCTGACATTCCATCAGCTCAGGGCCCCTCCCCCGGCACCAACTGCTGCTCTGGGCCAGAGTGAAGCCAGAAGGGGAAGAAAAGGCAGCTCCATCTTGCCTCCTGACATTCCATCAGCTCAGGGCCCCTCCCGGCACCAACTGCTGCTCTGGGCCAGAGTGAAGCCAGAAGGGTAGAAAAGGCAGCTCCATCTTGCCTCCTGACATTCCATCAGCTTGCCCCTCTTGCTGTGTTTAAAATAATTGTAATGTTGTAATGTTAATTGTTGTTTTTCTCAGTTTGTTGTAAGTTGCTCCGGCAATATTGTTATATGTACACTGTAAGCCACTCTGGCAGTATTGTTGTTTGCTGTAAGCCACTCTGAGTCCCCTTCGGGGTTGAGAAGGGTGGCATATAAAAATAGAAATAAATATATAAATAAATAAGTCACTTCCAGACAGAAGTAGTTCCTAGTTCTACCAATGAAAGACATTGTGGTTGTGCAGCTATTTATGTTTATTCCCTCCAGAATATTTTTCCTACAGTAAACAAAAATTCGAAGATCCTGATATGCAGGATAGATGCCAGCCAATAACATTTGGAAGCAATATTAGATTTATGCAGAATTGTAATGTAGAGCTGCAGATCAATTCCCCCTCCACAACAGACTTTATTCAATTTCAAATACTGTAACACTATACATGCCTCTTAAAATGTGACCTACTTTAGGACGTTTGCATGTACTTACTGTAAATATCCATATCTGGTCTGCTCTGTAAAATACTGTGTTTGAAGCACAGAAAGGACACAATGCAAATCTCATCTGGAAACGGTGTATGAATTGATACTGGAACAGATTTAATTTTTATCTTGTCAAACGTGTGTGTATGTGTGTGTGTGTGTGTGTGTGTGTGTGTATGTGTATATATATATATATATATATATATATATATATATATGAATGGCAATTCACATATCACAAGTGAATTTAACATATCACAAGTATAAGAGGTGACCATTACATACCAGTAGCATCTTTGAAGCATTTATTTTAGTGTTTGCTGACTTCAAAATAGTTATATTTTTAATGTAAAAAAGATAAGATTAGGTACATACAACAGACCACCATAATTTCCAACATAAACTGTAGCCATTTTAAAACGAGTTTGTTTTCTACATTAAATATGCAGTTTGTAAGCCTACCCAATTCTGAACCTTTGCTATGTCTATTAAGGGTGTGCAAATCTTCATTTTTAAATCAAAAGTTGTGTGTAATTCATAAGTTTTGTATATACGAACAGATATTAAGAAACTCATGGGGGGCACCCATGCAAAACCTTAAGAATCAAAGCTCACCCAATGCTTTTTTTGTTTAAATTCTGTAATGTTGGAAAGTCAGTTTTATTTTCAGCATAAGGGAAGCAAAGCCAAAAAGACTGCATTCTTCTTTTAAATTAAGAAAAAATAGGCCACCTCTGACCATGAGAAGAAAGCAGCAGGGTGGGACTAGCTGAGTGGGCTGGGAAATGGACTGAGCACAGAATACTGGAAAATGTAGTTTGGGAAGGTGAGGAGCACTATGGCAGAGAATTCAAAAGGCCCTGTCCTAAACTACATTTCCCAGAATTCTGCTCAGTGTCAGAAAGCTCCAATAAGGGAGACATTTGTCCCTTCTAGCAGCAGCCAGACAGAATTCTAATCAATCGTTGAATCTGCAAAGAGGAGGACTAACTAATATGTCAATATTAGTAAGTAAATCTGTGCTGGGATGGGAAGAAATCCCTAAATTGAAGTTCTATTAGTTAAAGACATTTAATGAGATAGTTGTTGTGGCTTTTAAAAACCCATTTTTGTCAAAACCTTTTTTTAAAGTCCAAAAAATCAGTAGATGTATGAATATTTCTGAAACTTGGGGGGGGGGGGAATGATCCCCTGCTATCTTGGGTCATTAATAGACATTTCAAGGAGATAGTTGTTGTAGCTTTTAAAAATGTTGTTTGTAAAAACTTTGAAAATTCCCCAAAAATCAGTGGATGAGTGAAACATTCTGAATCTTGATGGACTGACAATGGTAAATGTGTTTTAATCATAGTAAGCTTTATGCCAATAGCTATAACAATGAGGGAGAAAACAGCCCCTAAAGTTTCCCCATTGGCACAATTACTTGACAAAAAGTAACAACAAAGTAGGTAACTCATCATACAGACAACGTCAAGTTTTGTAAACACTTTAGAAATTATTTTTCCCGGTTCCCTAATTTCGTAATGAGGGAACATAGCCAGAGGTTTATGATGATTTAGACAAAAAGTATGCAAGTACAAGCTTGCAAGTACAAAGGTTCAAGCATAAACATACAAAGAATTACATGATATTTTATACAGTTCCAACAGCTATTCAGTTTTCTTGCTCCCTCCTTTATTAGCTGAAAAAGAGGCAGTCTAAGATTCACATCAGGATTGGCTGGGGGTTCCCTTGACATCACAGCCCACAGAAGGAGATTCCCATAGCAGGAAGAGTGACAGCAAGTGATTGTCCAATTCAAAGAACCTATCGGTTGCAGAGACGCCCCTGGGAGAACCCAACCCATTAGGAAATGATAGTGTAGATATGCTGATAAGTCTCTGATAAACTCAAGTGTCCAGTTCAGTGTGAAACAAAGATGTAAGACCTTTGGTGTTATTTCCAGACAATCAAGGGTTTGGCTGCCAGCACTGAGAAGTAAATGGATCTGCATTTACAAAGCCCCTTCTTCTGCAGGAGCAGCAGACTCTCAGCCTCAAACTGAATGAACAAACATTCTGATCTTATTTTGTTGACAAAGGGGTCATATGCATAAATTCTGATAATTATCTGGCTTGGGAAATGGCTACAGGGATCCTGGCCACAGTGCCTTTCCCAAGAGATTATGCAAACAATGGGCATGAAGAAGTGGCTGACTTCAAGTTACATTTTGATACATATATTAGAGACGGTTTATACACTTCATCTAGTAGTAATTGACACAGTAGACAGTAAAGATACAAGTTATACAAAAATCATCAAATTGATATATTTTATTAAAGAGTTAGAATTGATGGTGTTTGTAGGATACAGCTTTTGCTAGGTCCATTCTGGAACCTCTAGCGCTTCAGAATTTTGCAACTCCAGAACTACAAAAAAGGCTTTTAAGGAAAAAAAAGGAAAAAATTCATATGTGTTTGAAATCTCTTCATGTATGATAAATCCTTGGGGAGGGGTGTATATTGTGGCTTGACAACAATGTTCTGACCCTTCTTCTCTAATCCTCTGTGTAAGAGACAGGAATTTGATGGGAAAAGTGATGCCTTGATGTGTGGGTATATTCCACATTATTTAGACTTTGTGTATTTCATTTGCATACTGTATGCACTCTGTGTAACTGTGGTTGATGTTAAATTTATTACAATTAATAACATAATAATGGGGTTGCTCTTATAATATCAATGTTGTAACTTTATCACCATCCACCTCATGTTGCATCATAAAGGGATGTCTTTGGATTTCAGGTTTTGACTCTGAAATCTCAGAGCCACAGATAGTTCTGACCTGACAACTCAAGTATTTAGTAATATAGCATGTATCCACAGGGGATATATTCTCAGACTTCACTTGAATATGTGAAACTGTGAATGATGGTGATTGAACTCTATTGAAATTAAAGACTTCTGGCCCAAGAATACTATATAATCATATTGGTCGACCTAAAAATGCCTGGGGGAAATGGAATCTGTTTCCAAGAAAGAAAATTTGAATAACTTGATGATCGCTACTTCACTAAGACATTGGGCTAGATCAGGGGTGCTCATTATGTAGATTGCGATCTACTGGTAGATCGCGTAGGGCAGGGCTGTCCAACTGCCGGCCCTGCAGGTGTTTTGGACTTCAAATCCCAGAAATCCTAACAGCTGGTAAAATGGCTAGGATTTCTGGGAGATGAAGTCCAAAACACCTGCAGGGCCGGCAGTTGGACAGCCCTGGTGTAGGGCATCCTGGTAGATCGCAGGCAGGGTGGGAGGAAGCCCCAGTCCTGCCCCGCAGGCTCCCGATGCCACCCAAGCGCAGAAGAAGGTTGGACTGGATGGCCCTTGGAGGTCTTCTCCTATTCTAGGAACCCATTGTTGTTATTATTATTATCAGAGGCTCAATGGCCACCTGTCAGGAATACTTTGATTATGTTTTTCCCTTAAGGCAGAAGGAGGTTGGACTGGATGGCCCTTGGAGGTCTCCTTCTACTCTAGGAACCTATTGTTGTTGTTACTATTACTATTAGTAGTAGGAGTAGTAGCAGACGCTGAATGAATATTATCATCATTATTATTATGAATAAATTCAGGGGCTTATTATACTCACATTTAGTTGAATTCAGTCTTAAAATATATTATATGGCTCTCACTGAATTAAATTTCCAAATATTTTGCTTTTATGGCTCTCTGAGTAGTGGGTAGGTAGATCATTTTGGCTTGGTTTTTTTATAAGTAGCTCGCATGCTGAAAATGTGTGAGCACCACACACACACACACACACAATTCCCTGAATCTCAGTGAGCAAACATGGTGGTTTGAGGTTTTTAAGAATTTTAGCCCACAAATGTAATTTTGACTAATTAAAATATGAGACTGACAAAGGTTTGTAAGAATAAGAAAATTAGCTAATACCACTTGATTCTTGAGAAAAAAATGAGTTCTCTAACAATGACATTATTCATCAGAAAAGAAACAAATGTGGATTGTTGCAGTAATCATGAACTGTCTAATGAACAAAAAATATGAAATCATTGGTTGGTGCTTCCTTATTACCACCATAAGATATGTTTATGTTAGCATTACTGCCTAATATCAGGAGTATTTCCAGTAAATCAGCACAAGTTCTTTCCCAGCTGGCACTTCGTTAACTGAGAGTAGGGTAATAGAGTGCCTATAGCAAAAGCATCAGATTGCATCTAATCTTGGAAGTTAAGCACGGTCAGCCCTGGTTAGTACTTGCATGGGTTAGTACTGACAATGAATACCAGTGGATTTAGCCTATATTTCAGAAGAAGAATGGGCAAAACCAACTCTGGACATTCCTTGCCTAAGAAAATCATAGGACATTCATGAAATAAATCAACAGATGACTTAAAGGCAAATTCACGCATGCACAGGGTGGTGGGGGGGGGGAGTGGTAGAAATAATTCATGAATGGGTTAAGGAATGAAGAGGCGTGAAAATAAGTTCTGTTCACATTGCAGTTGAAATCCTGTTGCCCCAATCCCTTGACTTTGCCATGCCTGTGGTCCCATTCCCCATAAACATGTTTTGAATATGTGACAGGTATATCCTAACAGTACCCAAAATATGATCAAACAGGTGCCTTTTTAAAGAAACCTAATCTTTTAGAATTGTATGTAATGATGCCCTGTTATATTTGGATATAGGGCAGGATATAAATAATTACTTCAAGGGAGCCATGCTCCTGAATCTTTATTTATTTATTCATTTATTTATTTGTTTGTTTACCGCATTTGTATACCACCTTTCTCAGCCCTCAAGAGAACAGTTGATGGAAGGGTCTCTCATTAATAGGGTCACCATTGGTTGAGATCGATTTGACAGCAGTTAGTAACAAATGTTTAAATACTGTAAGTCAGTAAGGTTTGATTTGGTATATGCACAGGACGAGAAGAGCTACTCCGTCCCCTGCCAAAAGCCTAATGTATAATCATGCTATTGTCAGTTACTTGACAGCATTAGTGGGAGGAACCTTGTAAATATAGAGTATCCCTTATCCAAAATACTCGAGGCCAGAAGGGTTTAGGATTTTTAAGAACATAAGAACATAAGAAGAGCCATGCTGAATCAGACCTCAGCCCATCTAGTCCAGCATTCTGTATCACACAGTGGCCCACCAGTTGTACACGGGGATCTCGAGCAGAAGGGAGGGCAAAACCCTGACCTGCTCCCGACCCCCCACAACCAGTACCCAGGGAAATCGTGCCTACCTCAAACTCCGAGGTGGCACTTGAATGTCCTTTTCAGTAACTACCGATACACTTGGTATCCATGAATCTGTCTAATCCTGCCTTGAAGTTGTTCAGGCTGACAGCTGTCACAACCTCTTCTGGAAGTGAGTTCCATAACCCAATGACCCTCTGGGTGAAGAAATATTTCCCTTTATTAGTCCTAATTTTCCTACCTTGGAGCTTCAGGGAGTGCCCTCTAGTCCTAGTGTTTTGTGACAAAGAAATTTTTTTTCTTTATTCACCTTTTCTATCCCATGCATGATTTTATACACTTCGATCAAGTCACTTCTTAAACGTCGTCTTTCAAGGCTGAAAAGACCAAGGCGTTGCAACCTGATTTCATAAGGGAGCCCTTGGATCATTCTTGTTGCCCTTTTCTGTACCTTTTCCAGTTCCGTTATATCCTTCTTAAGGTGCGGAGACCAGAATTGTACACAGTACTCCAAATGTGGCCTTACCATAGATTTGTAGAGAGGTAATACAACATTTGCTGACCTATTTTCGATTCCCTTTCTGATCATGCATAGAATTTGCTTTTTTCACTGCTGCTGCGCACTGGGTTGACATCTTCATTGTGCTGTCCACCAAGACCCCAAGATCCCTTTCCTGGTTTGTCTCGGAAAGCTTTGACCCCATCAATTGGTAAGTGTAGTTGGGGTTCTTTGCCCGATGTGCATGACTTTACTCTTGTTTAGGTTAAAATGCATTTGCCACTTTGTTGCCCATTCACTCAATTTCGAGAGATCTTTCTGGAGCTCTTTACAATCAGTTTCATTTTTAACTACCCTGAACAATTTAGTGACGTCTGCAAACTTTGCTATCTCAGAATTCACTCCTACATCCAGATCATTAATGAATAAATTAAAAAGTAACAGACCCAAAACTGAACCTTGGGGTACGCCACTTCTCACCTCTTTCCACCCAGAGAAATGTCCGTTTATTACCACCCTTTGTTTCCTACAGTTTAGCCAGGTTCCAATCCAGGACAAGACCTGTCCTCTGATTCCATGGCTGAAGAGCTTATTTAGGAGCCTTTGGTGAGGGACTTTGTCAAAAGCCTTTTGAAAGTCAAGGTAAACAATATCAATTGGGTCCCCTTTATCTATGTGTTTATTTACACCCTCAATGAATTCTAACAAGTTAGTAAGACATGATTTGCCTTTGCAGAAACCATGTTGATTTTCTTTCAGCAATGCCTGTTCTTCTATGTGCCTAGTAATATTTTCTTTAATAATGGTTTCCATCACTTTGCCTGGAACTGAGGTTAAACTGACTGGTCTATAATTTCCTGGATCACCTCTGGATCCTTTCTTGAAGATCGGTGTTACATTTGCCTCCCTCCAGTCCTCGGGTACAGTGCCTGATCTTAGAGAAAGGTTATATATCTTAGCTAGAAGTCCAGCAATTTCACACTTGAGTTCCTTAAGAACTCTGGGGTGGATGCCATCTGGACCTGGTGATTTGTTGACATTTAGTTTAGTAAGGCATATGAGGACATCCTCCTTGTTTATCTCTATCTGTTTTAATTCTTTTAATTCCCTCCCTGAAAAAACTGACTCAGCTGCAGGCATATGTTGTCTGTCCTCCTGTGTGAAAACGGAGGCAAAGAAGTCATTTAGCCGCTCAGCAATCTCCTTGTCTTCGCTGATTTTCCCTTTCTGACCATTGTCGTCGAGTGGCCCAACTGCTTTTCTAGTTGGGTTCCTGCTTCTGATGTACTTAAAGAAGTTTTTGTTGTTTTTTTAAAATATTCTTTGCTATGTGTGCCTTAAAATCTCTCTTGGCTTTCCTGACTGTTGCTTTGCATTTAGTTTGCCAGAGCTTGTGTTCCTTTCTGTTCTCCTCGGTAGGAAGAGCCTTCCATTTCTTAAATGAGTTTTTCTTCTTTCCAATCACATCTTTTATTTCATTTGTAAGCCATACTGGTGTCCTTTTGGACTTTCCATGCCTCTTTCTTTTTATTGGAATGCATTTTAGTTCGCCCTGTTTTTAAGGTATTTTTAAACAGTTTCCAAGCATTTTGGAGGGATTTGATTTTTTTACTGCTCCTTTTAGTTTGTTCTTTACAATTTTTCTCATTTTGGTGAAATTCCCTTTGTGAAAGTTTAATGTTTCCGTGTTAGTTTTCACTGACAGTTTGCTATCCAAACTTACGTTGAAGGTTATTGTGTTATGGTCACTGGTACCTATGGGCTCAGCTACAAGGACATCTTGAACGAGATCTTGTTCATTAGTTAGCACCAAGTCCAGGATCCCCTTTCCCCTGGTTGGTTCCATGACCATCTGCTCAAGGGAATAATCAGCTAGCATGTCGAGGAACCTTGTCTCTCTTTCATGCGTAGAATGACGCATGCGTAGAATGACGTAGAATCCCCCCGCCCCAGATTTTGGGATACCTGTATTTGCATATACATGCATAATGGGATATTTGGGAGATGGAACTCTGGCCTAAACAAACATCCATGAATAATAATGACAACAACAATAACAATAACCCACCGGTACAACATGCTCTAAATAGCAAGATAAAACAGAACACTATTAAAATTTATACAACAAATATGCATGGGTAAAATGCAGATTAAAATTTACCACTAACAACCAGGTTAAAATTCACAAGCTAAAAATGACTAGTAAGGTCTGCCAGAAGAGATAGGATTGCGTCTTAAATTCTGAGAGCTGATTTAGCTGTTGAAGCTCTACTGGCAGGTCATTCCACAATCTTAGGGCAGTCAGTGAAAAGGTCCTTTGGGTGATGATTCCCAGTCAGGTTCTGGCTGGACAAAGTAAGTTTCTGAGGAGGATTGTACATGATAAAGTGATTCTGTAGGTAACCTAGATCCAAACAGTGTATAAACATTATACACATAGCTTAAAGGCAAATGTATACTACAGTATATGTTTAATAATTGGGTGTGAAACAACGCTTGTGTACATTGAGCCAGCAGAAAGCAAAGATATCATTCTCACTCAGATAATTTTGGATTTTGGAGTACTTCAGAATTCTGATTAAGGGATGCTCAGCCTGTACCAATGTTTTTGCATAAAGTCTTTTCCTGTAAAAGGAAACGTCATTATGCTGATGAGTTGTGTGTAGCACAGTGACTCCCTTTTTCTAACTGCTAAAGGCACAATTGGCAGAAGGCAATGTTGGTGTGTATGGCAAGAAGCAGTGCAAATCTGGACAGCTCTGTGCCCCCTCTCATGTGTTTTTTAAGATGCCAGAGGGCCACCTCACATCTTATTGTTGTCTTTGTTACATGCAGGAGTTTTTGTTACTCTACTCCTATAAAGTTACTTTTTGCAATGTGAGTCTTACTTGGGGCAGGCAACAGGCCCTGCTGGTAATTTCATTGTTACTCTCTGAATGTTAATACAGTGTTCTCTCCCTACTCTGTGGTTCGCTTATTGCGGACTTGCTGTTTCACGTTTTAAAGAAATATTAATTTAAAAATATATTGCAGTATTCATGGGGTTTTGCTGCCACTGCTCTCAGAAGCACGTTCCCTCCTCAGTCCTTCCTCCAGCCTTGAAGGGCCTTTCCTTCCTTCCTTCCCTTCACTTTATTTTAAGTTTATAAAGACTTAAAATAGCATATAACTACTAAAATAATGTATAAATATTAAAGTAAATATAGCGTCCCTACTTCGTGGATTTTCACTTATTGCGAGTGGTCCTGGAACGTAACACCCGCAATAAGTGAGGGAACACTGTACTGTCCAAAGTAGTGATTCAGCTATTCAATGGCATTTTATTTTGAATGAAGAGTAAACATGGGTGGGCAGGGCAGGAGAGTCCTTGTTAACAATGTAAGTTCTTCATATGGTATAGCTCCTCGCTATAATAGCCATGGTGTTCTGCAACAACAAAAATTACTTGAAGCAAAAGAATATGGTGGATAATCCTTAGGGTAGACTTTTCCCTTAATTCACCAAGAATTTCCAGTAAGCTTTTGAATAGGATCTTTTTAATGAATGTGAAAATCATTTGTAACCACTGCTCTTTCCTTAGGATACAAAATTTGATGGAAAAGTTTAATAAGTTAGAAGAACAAGTTATCCTGAATTTGTTTGAGAAGCAGCAGCTATATAATTGGAAAAAGGATTGGCTAAGTAAAAATCCCAGATGTAGAGCACTGAATAAATATGAAGAATGGCTAAGTAAACTTAAAAAGCAAGAAATAATGGGGAAAGGATTAATTGGGGAAATATATAATGGATTAATTGACGAAGAAATAGAGCTGAAGCTGGTAGGAAAAGTATGGGAAGGAGACTTAGGGCCTCTGACAGATTTCGATTGGAAAAGAGTTCTAAAGTGGTTAAGAATCCCTTTAGAACTCTTTTCCAATCAAAATCTGTCAGAGGCCCTAAAGTGGTTAAGAATCCAAAAATATATAATAATCTACTAGACTGGGCAACTGAAACTGAAGAAGTAAAACAATGCATGATTAAATGGGCAGAAAACTTGAAAAGACCGATCCATTTTAGGGAGTGGGAACAGATTTGGAATAAAAAGCTAAAATATACATACACATCGGATTTGAAAGAAAATTGGCTAAAAATGTTCCATAGGTGGTACATTACACCAAAGAAACTAGGCTTGATGTATAAAAATACATCAAACAAATGTTGGAAATGCCACGATCAGGAGGGAACCTTTTTCCACATGTGGTGGACTTGCAAGAGTGCCAATAAGTTCTGGACAAGGATACATGAAGAATCTCAGAAAATTTTGAATAGAAAATTTAAGAAGAAACCAGAATATTATTCACTGGGAATTACGGACTCTGACCTCAGTCTCGACGATAATACAGATAGACTATTCACCTATATGGTAACTGCAGCAAGAATCTCTTATGCAAAATTATGGAAACAAGAAGAAGTCCCGGATATAGAGGACTGGATTAATAAGCTTAAGGAAATAAAGATATGGACAAATTAACTTTCTTGTTAAAGAGAAATGAAGGAAGACCAATAAAAAGTACAAATTGGGACCTCTCGATAGAATATGAAAAGAAAAATGTCAATAGAAAAGATTAATGAAATATGGAAGGGACAAAGAGACAGAAGAGAAATAAATTAAGAGAAGACAAAAGTTTGGAATGGAAGTCACATTTTTTATTATTATTTTTCATTATTATTTTTTCAATATCTTTTGACTTTTGACTTTTGATTTTTTTACGTTATTTTTTTTGCTCCTTTCTCTCTTCTATTTAGCTTTTCCTACTTTTCTATACATATATTGTTCCCCCTCTTTCCTTGATAATACTCACTTTATATATGTTAAAATAACAAAAAAATGGGAAAAAATATAAAGTGGTTAAGAATCTATCAATAAGATTAAAAGACAATGTGTACAAAGTTATATGGAGATAGTATACCACACCAGTTAAACAACATCAGATGGATAGCAAGGAAAACAACCTCTGTTGGAGATGTGGCATGCACAAAGGGACATATTTTCATTTATGGTGGGAATGCCCCCAAGTGAAGAGTTTTTGAAATTATATATTTATCGAAATAGGTAATATTATAGGACTAAATATTACTCCGGATGCAAGATAAGCATTACTAATGGATGCCACAAAGTTGAATTTAGAAATGGAAAAGAAAAAATAGTGATTATTTTACTCACAGTGGCAAGAATTATAAAATAATTGAATTGAAAAATAGTAACTAATCTTACACCGGAAGCATGGCAGAGGGAGGTATGGAACATAGCCTTAAATGATGAACTATCAATGGAAATGAGGATATTCAGGGGGAAACTAATTGATCAGATTTTGATGCATACTGGTTGGTTTTTATTAAATAAGCTTTAGAGAGTGAAAATGAAAAACAATATAACCTTGTTGGTCAGGAATTTTGACATTTGATAAAGGGTTGATTTATAAATATATGGCAAAGGAAAGGATACTTGTTCAGGTCTTGGTGGTTATGTGTTTGTAAAATGTTCACTGTTTTGTGTTTTGTTTACACTGTAAATTGTTAATGTATGTAAATAAAAAACTATAATAATAAAAAAATAAAACATGTATAAGCATACTGCTGGTGTCTCTGTAAAGATCTGCTATAAGCTGCAATAATTCTTCCATCTGGACCCACAGGAAGAGAGGACACTATGAGTAATCTGTAGCTCAACAATCCAGCAGACATTCACATCCTGGATTACACTGTCCTCCAATTCTTCAGATTTGCTTGCAACACTTCCTTTTTATTTTTTAGCTTTGTTTTCAGAATCTATCCCTCCTAAAGCAAATGCCATAGCTCAGCCATTAATCTATGACTGTATATTGGAGACGATCTTCTTTCACCTATTCTGGTGAATCTTCAGCCAGCCAGAGGTCATAGGCAGTTTCTACAGAAAAAGACTGCAAACACTAATGAATTGCCAGTGCCTTCCTTTTGCAAATAGAAGAAGTACTATACTAGCCATCTTCAAATATTTGAAGGGCCACCCCATACAAGATGGAGCAAGTTTGTGTTTTCACATTCTAGAGGCTAGGACTTGAACCAGTGGATTCAAATACAGGAAGTATTTGCAAACTCATTGAAAAAGTTTTATTTTTATGTGGAGAGCCTAGAGAATTGTTCTTTCTGGGCCTCCCATGAGATTCTGTGGTCAACTGCTGAGACTTCTGCTAGCTGTTGACCATGAAGTTGTACTTTAGGTCTTTAGGCATTTCTCTAGTCATTTTGTAGATCTTCTTGAGTGGTTTGCTTTGCCTGAAAGCCCAAGACATTGTTCATTTTAAGTTTAAAAAAAAAGGCTTCCGAATTCTCTATCCATGATGGAATTGTAAAGCTGGGAGATATACCACGTGCTTTAGTATCTTGCCATCTCTTATCCAGAATTGCCTACCTCTTGTCATTACATTCTGTCAGCTGTGTCCTTAGCAGTTATTAGAAGGGATTCACTGTTCTACAAATAGCTCATTCTCATGATGGAGTTTCCCTTTGCAGGAATAGACTCTATACACAAATGTTAGTACTAGCAGCTGAGTATTCCTTAACAAGGATCCCAAAATCTAAAAAACTCTAAAATTGTCCACATGGTTGGCTCAGAGAATGACACTTTTGCTTTCTAATGATTCAAGATACACAAACACTGTTTTACATACAAAAGTATTGTATAAAATTACCCTCAGTCTGTGAAAGTAAGACTTACTTACTTACTTACTTACTTACTTACTTAAGCGATCCTTCATAGCTCGAGGATGATGTCTTCCAGTAAGCCCATCTTTAAATCTCTTTTCCTGTCTACCAACATTCTGTTTTCCATTCTTGAGTTCGGAGTAGAGTAGCTGCTTTGGGAGACAGTGATTGGGCATTCAGACAATGTGGCCAGTTCAGCAGAGTTGATGGCAGAGGAGCATTGCTTCAATCCTAGTGGTCGTTGTTTTTTCCAGCACACTAACATTTGTCCTCCTGTCTTCCCAAGAGATTTGTAGGATTTTTCAGAGGCAGCACCGATGGAATCATTTCAGGAGTTGCATATGACATCTGTAGACAGTCCACATTTTGCAGGCATATAGCAGGGTTGGGAGGACAATGGCTTTATAAAGTAGGAATATATGAAATATAAATGATTTTCATGTTTAGACTTGGATGCTATATCTGAGATATCTCATTATGTACAAATATGCAAATATATGTGTTCCAAAATCCAAATGAAATTTCAAAATCCGAAACATATCTGTTTCCAAGCATTTTGTATAAGGAATACTCAACCTTGTTTACTCTTACCACCCAATTCTAAGGGCTAGATTATCCCACTGATTGCTGGCACATTAAACCTTTTGGAGCAGTGGGTGGGGACTCTTATTAAACGTACCTCCTTTAAAAAATCCCCTGCATACTAATTTTCTATAATTACCCTAACTCACTTGGCTTAAATCCTCTGTAATTGTTTGCCATGCACACAAGCTTTGAAAATCTGTTATTACTGCCTGTAAGACACACAAATGAAATATAAACTACAAATAGATAGTCTCCAGTTGATAACGGAAGATAATCGCTCCCTCCTCATGTTTAATTGTGGGTGTCATCAAGATAGGGCTTTGGAGTACGGCTCTAGGGACTCACTTTGGCAGAAGACTGCAAACATAGAAGGTCTTACTTAGCACGTTTGTCTTTACAGCACATTAAGTAAGTAAGCCCGGTATGTTTAATCCACACTAAATTAAATGGATGAAAAAGTATGCCTCATCTGGTTGGTTTATTTGTTTGGAGTAACGTCTACAAATGTTTAAACTCTGACACCACTGACATCAGAAGCATGTCCAAGAGGCTTATTTTTCAATAATTAGCTTGCACCTTCTAAACCAGTGGTTCTCAACCTGTGGTCCACAAGAACTAAAATATGGTCTGCAGCCTCGTCATTACTACACCATTGCAATAAGAGTGACTGGTCTTATAATTTATATATAGTTTAAATATGGTTAAATATGATTTTCTGTGGGTGAGCAGATGGTGACTACTGGATGACAAATGTTCTGCATCAGAAACTAGAGCTGATGTGGTCTATCCAATGTAGTTTTCTGAATCAGCACCCCAAATAACCAAATCAAACCTAAAGTTCACCAAAAACTGATTTGTAACCCTTTTGGTACTAATGTTGGAGAGTGGTCCCTGGTCAAAGTGGTCCCTGGACAAAAAAGGGTTGGGAACCACTGTTCTAAACAGACATTGTGTAATGTAAGGAAGCTAATGATTTTGTCATTTCCTTATAGAGATAGGAAAACCAGGGGCACAGGTAGGTGCTTTTAAAAAGATAATTTTTTTAAAGTATGGAATGGACAATAAATACAAATAATACATTATCCACAAATCATGCTAATAATATTATGACCCAAGTTATGTTTTCAACCACTAAAGGTGTAGAATTACTATATTTATTAGTGATTAGGAACTAGTGTTTTAAAATATTTTAAATACACACTAGAGCTATGCTATTGAACAAACACACACATTTGAGAACTTTTGGAGTTTACACAAGCCCAGTACAACTAGCAGTTAGCAAATCCTTGAATTTCAGTATGAGAAGTCAGATTTCTAGCTCCTACTCAAGTTTTCTGCACAGAAATAGGATTTCCTACACATAAAACAGATTTTCTGCACAAACTCCCCTCCCCCTTTTATTCTTTGCAGAATAATCGGGGAAGAAGGCCGCAAAGAAATAAAATCAGTCTTGGGCTAAGGAGGCAGGACTTCATGAAAGTGAAAAATCATGAATTGAAATGGGTATTTCTATCAAGTTACTTCTCTATTAATATATCAATCTTACTACTATTACTACTACTACTACTATTTGCTTGAGATAATACTTCTAGAACCCAGTGGTTCCCAACCTGTGGGTCCTCAAGTATGTTTTGGCCTACAACTCCCAGAAATCCCAGCTAGTTTACCAGCCGTTAGGATTTCTGGGAGTTGAAGGCCAAAACATCTGGGGACCCACAGGTTGAGAACCACTGTTCTAGATATTCTAGCATGATTCTACAGTCAACTTCAGCTGGAAGCTAATAACAGAATTGTATTGGAGGACCAAGAGATTCCTAGAGCGGACATTTTAAATCAAAACCATTAATAATTAAATATGAAAATGTCAAAACTGCTAATGTGGAGAGCTGAGTATATTCAATTTCTCTTCTAATAGAATATGCATCCATGTGTGTGAGGACAAAATGGTTCAGAACTTATTTTTGCACTTAACTCAGTCCAAAGTATGTAATATTCAGCCAAGAAGAGACACGTTAAGTGAGTAACTGGAAATTCAGGACACCAAGTGTGAAAAAGAAAGAGAACGGAACATTTCCAACCAGACCTAGCTCAGAGTAAGGGTGAAGTCTTGGAAGGCTGCCCTGGTGGCTCTCTGGGGCATTGTCTGCCTTGAAGGATGGTCAGTATGCATTCATTCATGTTCTGCATGTATATTTGTTACTAAAACAAATTTCCCATGCGAGTTCTAATAAATGGCAAATTATGGCCCTGGAAAGGTTCCACATATGGAGGAGGGCACACACACACACACAATGTTCTCAGCTGGCCAAATCAATTACCATATATACTCGCGTATAAGCCAATTCGAATATAATCTGAGGCACCTAATTTTACCACAAAAACTGGGGAAACATATTGTCTCGAGTATAAGCCGAGGGTGGGAAATGCAGCAGCTACAAATTTCAAAATAAAAATAGGTAACAATAAAATTGCATTAATTGAGGCATCAGTACGTTAAATGTTTCTGAATATTTACATAAAACTGTCATTCAAGATAAGATTGTCCAACTCTGATTAAATCATTTTATAACCTTCTTCAATGTAAATCCTTCCAATAATCACCATAGTTTATTTTAACTATACATTTTGGGGGAAATGCTATGTGTAAACGAATAAGGAAAAGTGGGAAAGCCTGGTGCCAAGAGAGGAGGAGAGGAAGGCACACATGGCACCGAGAGAGTGTGCTGTGCGAGAGAGGAGGAGAGGAAGGAGACCTGGGTTGCTGTGCGGAGAGGTGAAGGTCCTGGCAGGAAGGCGTAGGGCTGAAAGTCACCCTTCTTTCAGCCCCACGCCTTCCCACCAGGACCCTCACCCGAGTATTATTTGTGGTATTTATATCCTGTCTCTTCTCTACTCCCGAAGGAGGACTCAGGACGGCTTACATAGACAGTAATTCGATGCCGTTACATGAACAATTAATACAATAACCATTAAAACATAACAATTAAACCATTAAAATACATAAAATACATAAGCCATTAATTAGACAGTATAAAACCTTAATTACCAATAAAACCGTATCCTCATGTAAATCGTCTATCCAGTCCATTTCAACCAAAGTGCTGCTTTATGTCTGCTGACCAAAAGCCTGGTCCCACAACCACGATTTTACTTTCTTCCTGAAAGCCAGGAGGGATGGGGTTGAATTGTATCTCATTTGGAAGCACGTTCCACAGGCGGGGGGCCACCGCCGAGAAGGCCCTGTCCCTCGTCCCCACCAGACGCATTTGCCTCCCTGGATGATCTTAGGTTACGAGATGGGACATAGAGGCAGATGCATTTGGACAAATAAGCTTTTTCAGCCTGATTTCTAAAACAATCCTGTTACATGAAAACTGTGAGTGCATCTATATTGTAGAATTAGCTATAAAGTCATACTAATCAGAGGTTCTTTCCTTCTATGTATTTCTATGAATTTCTGTTACTACTTGAAGATTAATTCTGAGGGAGTCCCTAGCCTCCCTAACCAGGTTTTTCTGTGCACAACAGGTTGCTGCATTAAGGATTATTCTGATCTGTCAGCAGGTATCATGTTTGTCATTGGATTTAGGCCAGTCGTTGCATTCTGTATCACACATTTAGCATTATGTCTGTCAAGCCATGAGGACATTAGAAAGGCCCATGGAATATGGTGTGTCCCGTAGCACTTTTGAAAAAAGGACTGCTATCGACCATCCATGATCTCAGTCAAAAGGTTTCATGAGTAGTAGCTTCACTACTACGTACAATACTGACATTCTGGCCCCAAATACACCTGTACCTGAGCATTTTTATTATACTTATCAAACCTTAGAAAAAATGGTTAAAACAAAAGTGACCTGGAAATTGAAAAAAAATTGAAATTTTTTTTTGGCTGGCAATGATTTGCATAAGGCAACCAACCAGGGGGTGGGAATTATGGGATTCACTACTATGTATCTATTAATTTCTGTTGGGTGTCCAAAAGCCAAGATTATGTGTTTAGTTTGACTCTTTAAAAATGACTTGGTGGACTTTGTCTGACCCATTTCCAAAGGAAGAGGGCAGGGATTGTGGATATTTGGACCCCAGTACTTTGACTCTATCCTGTTTCCTGTAAAGCCAAAGTCAAACTGTGCCCAGTGTTGTAATGCTATGCTCACAGAACATCCAAAGGTCTATCTAGTCTAACATCCTGGCCACAGAGCAGCTCAGCAGATGTCTACAGGAATCCCAATATGGGGCAGGAGCGCACTAACATCAACTGGTGTTGAGAAGTATTGCAATGACGATACGACTATCGAGACTGTTTTTAATGTTGGCTTATGTATGGTTTTTAATTATGTATTGTTTTAATTATACTGTATGTTAATTTGTGATTTTATTATTAGAATTGCTTGTAATAGCCTCTTAATGGGGCACAATGTAAGCCATCCTGAGTCCCCCTTTGGGGGTTAGGAAGTGACAGGATATTTATTTATTTATTTATTTATTCGATTTATATACCACCCTTCCCAAAAGGCTCAGGGTGGTTCACAAGAATAAAACAACATAATCATAACAATATTTAACATGATAAAAACAATTTAAACAGATATGGAGTTAGCAGCCTCTAAAGGCTAAATGCCTGTTGGAAGAGGTTAGTCTTACAGGCTCTCCGGAAGGCCTGTAGATCACTTATTACTCGGACCTCCTCCGGAAAAGCTTTCCACAGGTTAGGCGCTGCTACAGAGAAAGTGCGCTGTCGTGTAGACGACAGGCAACAAGTCCTAACCGACGGTACTTCCAACAGATTTGGATAACCGTGGCCAGGTCGTTATGGGAGAGGTAGGGCACCAGCCGCCTTGCCTGGTGCAGGTGGAAAAATCCCGCTTTGCTCATGGTGGAGACCTGGGCCTCCATCGTCAGCAGAGGGTCCAATTGGACCCCCAAGCTTTTTACCAAAGCCGACGGGCTAACTGCCTCGCCGCCCATAATTGGCAGCCGGAGCTCCCCCCCCCGCCCCCCGGACGACCTAGCCACAGGACCTTGACGGGTTCACCTTCATAGAAATGCGGTAAATAAATAATAATAAATAATAAGTACCTTGCCTTCAATGATGGAGCGGTTTGGTTTGGCTTGGTATTCAAACACACTATGAAAGCTAGCAAAGAATAAAGAGTATGCAAAATTGTGTCTTTCACTTTTTTATATAAAAGTATCAAAGTATACCATTCAGGTATGGTGCAAGGTGTAGGTATATTTCACTATATAATTTCACAGTGTTCACATAATACATTCACATTTGTGACCATATATCAATCATTCATAGTATGCATATAACAATATCACAAAGTGGATATCACAGTGTTAATATCACATAAATTCTAAAGCAAGGTACTGGTGTAACTATAACAGAACCAACAGTATAAACCTGTATTTCCACCGTAGGGTAAGTTCACTCCTAATGTTAGCATGTAGTGTGGCTGGGAAGATCCCTGGATGTAAACAATGAACTGCTTCACGGCCTGGGAAGCAAACGTCGCTTGGCTGGAGTTCAGTATAGCTGCTAAATGCTGGGCGTCTGTCCTCCGCTGGGGTGGCAGAATGGGGTGGGTTAGGAGGCTGTGGTTCTGTGGATCCAGAGATGTTCGTGGAGTCCTACGCGGTTCGCCTGACGGTTTACTGTGCAAAGCTCGAACCGTTTCGGGGGGGCTCCTGGGTGGTGGATGGAGTCTGCGGCTTCTTCAGAGGCTGCACCGGTGTTCGCCACATTGGCATGTACCCGCTGAGGAGGCTTGCGTCGCTGCAGGAGGAATATTTTCACATCCAGTCCATGGCGAGCAGGCTTGACCATAAGGTTTGGTTTGGTGTCAGGAGTGACTTAAGAAACTGCAAGTAGCTTCTAGTATGGGATAATTGGCCGTTTGCCGGGTTGGGGGGTGCCCACCATTGAAACTCCCTCCCTAAAAAGTAAAAACAGCTCCCTCTCTCTTCTCCTTTCAAAAGCTTTTAAAGATCTAGTTTATGGAGAGGAGGAGGATTAGCCCACTTTACACACACCCTTGCTTTGACATTAGGCTCTTACCTCAGCCCACTGATGTGATACACTATACAGCAGGGGTGCTCATTAGGTAGCTCTGGAGCTACTAGTAGATCTTTGGCCGTCTTCCAGGTGATCTTCAGGCCTCACCAGCTGGATGGGGCGCTCCTGCCATGCGCACGCACACTCTGCGCGCACCCGTGCTCCTGCTGCTGGCTTCTGCTCTCGCGGTGCTTCTTTCGCCTGTGGGGCATTGCAGGAAGAAGGAAGCACAAGGTGGGGTCTCTGGAGGGAGCGCCCTGCCTCTCTCTCGTCCAGAAGCAGCTGTGCAGCCTCCATTGCCGGCGAGACAGGCAGGGCGGAGCGCACCCTCTGGATGCCCCGCCGCGTGCTTTCTCCTTCCTGCAATGCCCCGTAGGCGGAAGAAGCGCTGCGCGGGTGGAAAACAGCAGCAGGAGCACGTGCAGTGGCAAGAGCGCACGGCGGCAGGAGTGCACGGTGGCGGGGGCAGGTAGATCTTTTGCACTTGGTTGCTTTAAGAGTAGCTCGCATGCTGAAAAAGTGTGAGCACCCCTGCTATACAGTGTTCCCTCACTACTTCACGGTTCGCTTTTAGTGGACTCGCTGTTTCCAAAAACTATTAATTTAAAATATATATCAAAGTATTTTTGCTGTTTTGTGGGGGTTTTGCCACCGCCGCTCTCCGAGGCGCCTTTCCTCCTCACTCCTCCCTCCCTCCAGCCTTGAAGGGCCTTTCCATTCTTTCCTTCATTTTATTTTAACTTAATAAAGACTTAAAATAGTATATAACTACTAATATAATGTATAAATATTAAAATAAATATAGCGTCCCTACATCGCAGTTTTTCACTTATTATTTCCCTTATTTTCCTCTCTTCTTCTTCCTTCTCTTCCTATTCTTCCTCTTCCTCCTCTTCTTCTTCTCCCTCTTTCTTTCAGCCTCCTATCACTGTTCTTCTTCCCCCTTTTCCTTCCTTTTCCACCTCCTCTTTATATTTTATTTCTTTTCTTCTTTGTTCTCCTCTTCCTTCTCTTTATCTTCATTTTCTTTCTCCTCCTCTTTTCCCTTCTTCCTCTTCCCTCTTTTGTTCCTCATTCTCTGGAGTCCCTTCTCTGTCCTTTCTTATTCTTCCTTTCCCTTCTTCTGGTCTTCTTCCTCTTTCTTCCTCTTCCTTGTCCTGTTCTTCCTCCTTCTCGTCTTCCTTCGGGTCTTTCTACCTCTCCTGCTTCCTCCTCCTCTTCATTCTTCTCTTCATATAATAGAATCACAGAGTTGGAAGAGACCTCCCGTCCAAGCCCCTGCCAAGCAGCTGGAAAATCACATTCAAAGCACTTCCAATAGATGGCCAGCACAAGCACTTCCACCTCTTTTTCTTCTTCCCCTCTCTCTTCCTCCTCCTCCTTTCCCTTCCTCCTATTCTTCCTCCTCCTGTTCTTCTCCATATTCCTCCTCCTGGCCTTTTGTCCTCCTTTTCTCTTCTACTTTCTCTTCCTCCTCTCCTTCTTCCATCTCTTCTTCTACCCCTTCTCCTTTCTCTCCTTCCTCTTCTTGACCTCCCTTCCTCTCCTTCTCTTCTTCTTTTACCTATCTTTCCTCTTCCTCCTCATCCTCTTCTCCTTCCTCCCTCTCCTCCATCCTTCTCTTCATCTTCTTTTATCTCCTTCTTCTTGCTCCTCCTCCGTTCCCCTCTTTCTCCCCTATTCTTCCTCCTCTTGTTCTTCTCCATCTCCCTCCTCTTTTCCTTCCTCCCTCTCCTTCCTTCTTTTCATCCTCTTCTCCTTCTTGTCCTCCCTCTCTACCTCTTCCTCCTTTTCCCTCATTCTCCCCTATTCTTCCTCCTCTTGTTCTTCTCCATCTTCTCCTCCCTCCCTCTCCTTCTCTTCTTCTTCCTCCTCTCCTCCTTCCTTCTCTTCATCATCTTCTCTCTCCTTCTTCTCCTCCGTCTTCCTCTCTTCTTCTACTTCTTCCTCCTCCTCTTGTTCTTCTCCATCTTCCTTCTCCTGGTCTTAGCCCTCCTCCTCTTCTCCTTTCTCCCTCTCTCCTTCCTTCACTTTGTCCTCTCCTTCCCCCTCTCCCTCCTCTTCTCCCATCTCTTCTTCCTCTACCTCTTTCGTGCTCTTCTCCTTCCTCCCTCTCCTCGTTCCTTCTCTTTTTCCTCTGCTCCCTCCCTCTTCTCTTCCTTCTCTACTCCTTCTTCTCCTCCCTCCCTCTCCCTCACTTCTCCTTCCTCCTCCTCCTATTCTTCCTATTCCTCCTCTTGTTCTTCTCCATCTTCCTTCTCCTGGTCTTAGCCCTCCTCCTCTTCTTCTTTCTCCCTCTCTCCTTCCTTCTCTTCATCCTCTTCTCCTTCTCCCATCTCTTCTTCCTCTACCTCTTTTGTGCTCTTCTCCTCCCTCCCTCTCCTTCTCTTCTTCATCCTCCTCTCCTCCTTCCTTCTCTTCATCATCTTCTCTCTCCTTCTTCTCCTCCGTCTTCCTCTCTTCTTCCTCCCCTTGTTCTTCTCCATCTTCCTTCTCCTGGTCTTAACCCTCCTCCTCTTCTCCTTTCTCCCTCTCTCCTTCCTTCTCTTCGTCCTCTTCTCCTTCTCCCATCTCTTCTTCCTCTACCTCTTTCATGCTCTTCTCCTTCCTCCCTCTCCTCATACCTTCTCTTCTTCCTCTGCTCCCTCCCTCTTCTCTTCCTCTTATACTCCTCTTCCCTCCCTCCCTCCCTCTCCCTCACTTCACCATCTTCTTCTTCCTCCTCCTCTTCTTCCTCTTCCTCCTCTTGTTCTTCTCCATCTTCCTACTCCTGGTCTTTTGTCCTCCTTTTTTCCTTTCTCCCTCTCCTCCTTCCTTCTCTTCTTCCTCTCCTCCCTCGCTCCCCTCTTCCTCCTCTTCTCCTTCTTCCATCTCTTCTCCCTCTCCCTCTGCCGTCGTCTTCTCCTTCCTCCCTTCCTTCTCTTCCTCATCTACTCCGGCGCGGCGAGGGTTAAGCGTGGGCCTTGCCGCGGGGAGCCTCCGGAGCCCGGGGGCGGCGAGAGGAGGGCGGCGCATTCCTGGGCCTCGCTCAGCTGCCAGCCTCTGATTGAAACCAGCCTCGCGGGCCCGGAGTGGCTGGGCGGCGGCGGCGGCGGAGGAGGGAGGCGGCGGCTGGGGCTATTTAAGCGGCCCGCGCCCTGACAGCTCACTTGCCGGCTGCCGGGTGGTCGGAGGAGGGTCATGCGCCCAGCGGATCGCCCTTAGGCTTCGCGTAAGTCCCGCGCCGGAGGGGCTGGGGCGGCGGGGCGGGCTTGGAGGACTCCTTCTTCTTCGCGGGCCACTCCGGGCTTCTGGAGCTGCCTTTGCGGCCTCTGCGTCGGAATACCTTCAAGTGACACCTTTCCGCTTTCAAATGGGTTTAAAGAACCCCAGTTTCAAGCCTGGCTTCGTGGCTGTTTTAGGGGAGTGGTGAGCTACCTCGTCCCCTCCTCTAGTTGCCTCCTGCTTGGATCTCTTCGCCAGGCCATTGCGTTTCCGAACCTGGGTGTTTCTAATCCCCCAAAACGCCCATCTTTTCCATTGGCTTCCCTGGGCCCAAAAGCAAGCGCGACTGTCCCTCCGTGTCCGCGGATTCGGCGCCCACGGATTCCACCATCCATGCTGGAAACATAAAGGACATCCTTGCCGCCCAGGGCACTTGAGCATCCACGGATTTGAGTCTCCATTGCGGTGCTGGAACCCAACCCTAGCGGATACCTGGCTCCACTATTTTGGCCTTCACCACGCCTGGGCAAACTTCGGCCCTCCAGGTGTTTTGGACTCCAACTCCCACAATTCCTAACAGCCGATAGGCTGTTAGGAATTGTGGGAGTTGGAGTCCAAAACACCTGGAGGGCCGAAGTTTGCCCAGGCGTGGCCTTCACCCTCCTAGGCTGAGTAGTCTTTCTGGGCTGCCTCATCACATTGCAGGAAAAATCCACTTCAGATCCGATTCTGCCTCCTGCAGAATTCTGGGATTTGTAGTTAACGGAGGAGACTTTAACAATCTCATGAAACTACAAACCCCATAAAATCTGAAGGAAGCAGAAACTGGATTTTAAGTGGATTTTTCTCTCTACTGTGATGATAGGTCAGGTGTGAGTCAACTTGGGTCCTCCAGGTGTTTTGGACTTCAACTCCCACCATTCCCCACAGCCTCGGGCCCTTTCCTTTCCCCTCTCAGCTGCTTAAAATGAGGGGAAAATGTCAGGTGAGAATGCTTCTGGAACATGGCCATACAGTCCGGAAAATTCACAGCAACCCCGTGATTCCGGCAATGAAAGTCTTTCCAGAACACACAGTATACCTGCCCTTCGGTGAAATGACATGTTGCCCCCCCCGCCCCCCCCCCCCAAACACTGTTTGCAAAGATTTACAAGTTGTCTTTAAAGCAGGGACTATTTGCAGCTTTCTCTTTGTAGATGTCATTCTTAACTATGGTCAAGCATTTCTCCTTAACTGTGCCATAGAATTTGAGAGCAGGCCTAAGTTCTAGGACTTGGACTCCAATCTGAAACTCCATGGAGCAACTTTATTAGTTACCTATGAGTAGGTTTAAGCTCAGCTTCTCTAAATCAGCTGGCTCTTCAGAGAAGACACAAGATTCAATGTTCTTTGGTGTCCCTTCCACACAGCTGAATAAAATCCCACGTTATCTGCTTTGAACTGGGATATAGGGTAGTGTGGACTCAGATAATCCAGTTCAAAGCAGATATTGTGGGATTTTCTGCCTTGCTATTCTGGTTTATATGGTTGTGTAGAAGGGCCAAGTCCACACTCAGATAATGTGGGATTTTCCGCCTTGATATTTTGGGATATAGGGCTGTGTGGAAGGGTTCTTGCTCAAAGTCAGCCAGTGGGTTTAAGGCAGGCCTGGGCAAACTTTGGCCCTCCAGGTGTTTTGGACTCCAACTCCCAAAATTCCTAAGAGCCTACTGGCTGTTAGGGATTGTGGGAGTTGGAGTCCAAAACACCTGGAGGGGCGAAGTTTGCCAAGGCCTGGTTTAAGGGCTGAATGGAGATTCAAACCCTGGTCTCGAGAGGCATAGGTCCCTTCCACACAGCTGTGTAAAATCCACCTTGAACTGGATTACATGGTAGTGTCGACTCACAACCCAGTTCAAAGCAGATATTGTGGGTTATCAGCTTTGATATTCTGCTTCATATGGCTGTGTGGAAGGGCCCATAGTAAACCACTCAAACTACGACATCCTGCTGGCTTAACTCTAGTTACACCAAGAGTACAAATGTGTGCTTAAGGTAACTGTGTGATCCAGCTCTGTGCTGCACACATGCACCAAGCTCAGTAAAGATCTTGACAAACTTACTCTTATGTCTTAAGCAGCTGAGGAGGAAAAGGAAGGGGCCTAAGGCTGTGAGGAATGGTGAGAGTTGAAGTCTGAAACACCTGGAGGGCCCAAGTTGGCCCATACCTGGGATAGATTTTGCAAGGACTACAAACACCCACACTGCTCTCTCCCCTTTCTCCCCTTTCCAGGTTTCTCAAAGTCTTCCTGGATGCCAGAAAATTGCTGAGAGGGAGCTTTCTCTCTTAAGGAATTTCAGGACTCTTGGCCAAGTTGGGTGTTGGGGAGGGAGGGCGAAGGAAGGAGGGAAGGGGGAAATGAATGGGGCGTGAGGGAGACGTGGGCCTGGTGTGTTTGCCTGTGGAGTGTAAAGGCTAGGAAAATTGGCCTGGGCAGGAATGTCCTAGCAAAAGCTGCCTGGAAAGTAAAGTACCACCCTTCAAAACAAAACAAAAAAGAGAGAGGATTTTGCCAATTTGGAGAGGGTTGAGAGCGGGCCTGCAAAACCCAAGGAAAAATAAACAAGCCTTGGAAATGCCAGGCTAATGTATACAAATGAAAGGGAGTGAAATAGAACAAGGCCACAATTAAGTGACAGGAGGTCAAGAATGCCTTCACGTTGAGCCTACTATAGGTTTGACGCAACAGGACTACCAGAGAGTGAGTTATAGCTGCCTTGAAACACATGCCACATCTTTAAAGGTGCCGAGAGGCTTAAATTTGGGCTCCTGATAAGCTTCAAGGCTGATGTAGTCCGTCTGGGAAAAACTGCCTCTCAGCCTGGAGCAGAGCTTCCTCTCAGTTGTAAAACCATTCCTCTGACTGGGTTTATTGTGAGTTTTTTGGGCTGTCTGGCCATGTTCCAGAAGCATTCTCTCCTGACATTTCACCCACATCTATGGCAGACATCCTCAGAGATTGTGAGGTCTGTTGGAAACTAGGCAAGTGGGGTTTATATATCTGTGGAATGCCCAAGGTGGGAGAAAGAGCTCTTGTCTGCTTGAGGCAGGTGTGAATATTGTAATTGGCCACCTTGATTAGCATTTAATGGCCTGTTAACATCAAAGTCTGGCTGTTTGGGATGTGTTAGCTGGCCCTGGTTGAGTCTTGTCTGGAATTCCCCTGCTTTTTGAGTGTTGTAGAGATGGAAGAAGGAGGAGGTTTTAGAGTTTTTGGTTGAACTTGTTCACATGCTTATGGATTTCAGTGGCTTTTCTGTGTAGTCTGATATGGCAGTTGTTGGAGTGGTCCAGCATTTCTGTGTTCTCAAATAATATTCTATGTACAGGAAGCATGTGGAAAATTTCAGCAGAAAGGAGGACACTTTGAAAATGAACAATCTGCCTACCAGTATTGCACAACTCTAAAATCAGGACAGTAAATAAAGAGCAAAATTCAAAAAAACAAGGCGATTCCAGACAGGAAACAATCAGCGTCAGCTAACACCTCCCAACAAAGGATTCCTCCAGGCAGCAACCAGCCAGGCTTTGAAGCCGCAAGGCCATTAAATGCTAATCAAGGTGGCCAATTGCAACATTCACACCTTCCTCAAACAGAGAAGAGTTCTTTCTCCCACCCTGCACATTCCACAGATATATAAACCTTGCCTGTCTAGTTTCCAACACACCTCACAACCTCTGCGGATGTCTGTCACATATGTGGGTGAAATGACAGGAGAGCATGCTTCTGGGACATGGCCATACAGCCCAGAAAATTCACAGTAACCCAGTGATTCTGGCCATGAAAGCCTTTGACAACACATTCCTCTGACTTCTTTCTTGCTCAAGTGAAAACAAACAGGAGCTCACTTAAGGAAGCCAGGAGGCAATAGTAAATTGTTCCTCCAATAATAAACACCGGCTGAAAGGGGTTTGGACCAGGGCTAAACGGTTGAGCCAGGAAGGCTAGGCTAGCATTGTCTTGGGAGTTTGCTGCTGGCAAAAGTAGCTTGGAAACTTAGCACAATTAACTTTTCAAATCCCCTGGAGCCTTCCTGAGAGCCCCATGCCTTTCTTCTTTCCATTTCACCCAGTTAAGGAAGGGGAAACTATATCTTCCTATAAAGAGACATGTCAGAATGAGTACCCATATATTGTTGAAGGCTTTCATGGCCAGAATCACTGGGTTTCTGTGAGTTTTCCAGACTCTATGGCCATGTTCCAAAAGCAGTCACTTCATGGATGCTCAAACCTACGGTATACATTGGCATCATAAAATTGTATCCATTACATAACAGGACCAAACCAAGGGCTGCTTTTGGGATTGTGTGTGTGTGTGGGTGTCCCCAAGATGTGGATAATAGAATCCATCAAAATGGAGAACTAACTGTATAGTCAACAAGGAAGTGCCTGTAGGGTTGAAGATTGTAGTATTGCCTGTTCTGAGCCTGTTGCCACAGGATTTGAAAACCTACAAATGTAACCCCATCACCTGCTTATTGGTGGGGAAATTCTTACCTAACTTGTTAGACACCTTATTGAGGTGCAAAAAACAAACCCATAACTCAACCTTCCTCTTAGGTCCCTATTGATGTTGGCCACAGAGGAAGCCAGCCAGTCATATGCCTTGGAAGGTTTTCTGCCTGGGAGTATTCTCAGAATTCATTTCTTAAGTTCTGGCTGCAGCCAGGAAATAGGAGAGAGAGCCAAACACTGCTGGCCCTAAAATAGAAATGTGCTTCTGCAGAGTGTGAAAGAAAACCTGCAAGAGGAAGGATTGGTAACCTCTACCCCACAGGTGTAGTAAGGAGAGTTAAAGGGGTTATGAGGATTGCTAATAGCCACAGAACTAAGCCGTTAACAGAATCAACTGGGATTTAAAGAAGATGGTCCACAAGATAAAGTTTATTCACTATTTATGTTTATATCCTGCTTTTCCTTCAGTTAAGTGAAGGTAGCAAATGTGCCTCTCTTGTTTCTTTGCGTTACATTCACAACAGTCATGTGAAGTATATCAGGTGCCAAGAGAGGGTCTGATCCAAATTGGCAGTGATCTTCATAGCTTAGGTGAGCGTATAACCCTACTCTTCAATTCTCAGCCACTTAAGCCACTACACCACTGTGTCTGTTGTTGTATTATAGCAGTGTTTCTCAACCTGGAGGTCAGAACTCCTGGGGGGGTGCAAGGGGGTGTTAGAGTAGTTGCCAAGAACCATCAGAAAACACAGTATTTTCTGTTGGTCATGGGGGTTCTGTGTGGGAAGTTTGGCTCAATTCTATTGTTAGTGGGGCTCAGAATGCTCTTTGATTGTAAGTGAACTATAAATCCCAGCACCTACAACGCCCTAATGTCAAGATCTATTTTTCCCATTTGGGCATAGTGAGTGTTCTTGTCAAGTTTGGTCCAGATCCATCATTGTTTGTGTCCACAGTGCTCTCTGGATATAGATGAACTACAACTCCAAAACTCAAGGTCAATGTCCACCAAAACCTTCCAGTATTTTCTCTTGGTCATGGGAGTTCTGTGTGCCAGGATTGGTTCAATTCCATTGTTAGTGGAGTTCAGAATGCTCTTTGATTAGAGGTTAACTATAAATCCCAGCAATTACAACTCCTAGATGACAAAATTAAGCCCCCCAGGCAACCCCACCAGTATTCAAATTTGGGCATGTTGAGTATTTGCCAAATTTGGTCCAGTGAATGCAAATACATCCTGCATATCAGATGGTTACATTACGATTCATAACGGTCGCAAAATTATAGTTGTGAAGTAGCAACAAAAATAATTTTATGGTTGGGGGTCACCACAACATGAGGAACTATATTAAGGGGTTGCGGCATTAGGAAGATTGAAAAACACTATTACAGGTTTCTTCCTCTCTCTGCTTCTAGGGTGAGCATATCACGTTCCAGATTTCGTTCTTATCACCCCCTACCACTGGCTCGGGCATGTAGCCAGGGGGGCTAAGGGGGCTTCAGCCCCGAAATTCTCAGGGTGGTCCGCGAAAAGGCCTTACTGGTACATTATTTAAACTGTTATGTTTATTCATATCATGATCTGATCACCATGCTCATTATATCCCACATTAATGGGGTTATTGGGATAACAATACAAAAGGTTTGCTAGGGTAGACCCTCTTCCACCCAGTCTCAGCCCCCCCGAACCAAACTCAGCCCCCCCCCCCCGAACCAAAATCCTGGCTACGGCCCTGCACTGGCTATTCTGCATAGAGCTGATGGATGTTGTAGTCTAACAACATCTAAAGATCCATGTGTTTCTAACCCTACTCTGCTGTAACTAGACATTTATTTGCTTATGTCTGGCTATTGGCTAATGAACACTGAACACTGAGATGGCAGCTCTGTCCCGGTGTGGTAGCAAAGTATATCTGGGTTGCTGCAAGGTTTCCAGGCTGTATGGCCATGTTCCAGAAGCATTCTCTGCTGACGTTTCACCTACAGCAATCCAGTGATTCTGGCCATGAAAGCCTTTGACAACACAAAGTATACCTGCCTTTTGATGAAATGACAAAGCTTTTTTTGGAAACACTGTATGCAAAGATTTACAAATTGCTTTGAAAGCACAGACTATTTGCAGCTTTCTCTTTGTAGATATAATGCTTAACTATGGTTAAGCATTTCTCCTTAACTGTGCCATAGAATTTGAGAACAGGTCTAAATTCTAGGACTCCAACTCAAATCTGAAACTCCATGGAGCAACTTTCTTAGTTACTTATGAGTAGATTTATCTACAACGGATATTTTAAGCTCAGTTTCTTTAAATCAGCTGGCTCTTCAGAGAAGACACACGATTCTTCTCTGAATGTTCTTTTGAGTCATACGAAATTCAGGTCATCCCTTTAGTTGTGTGTCAAGTCACTTCTGACCTATTACACCCCTATCCAAGTTTTGTTCACAAAAGATTTGCCACTGCATTATTCTGAGGTTGAGAAAATGTGTGACTTGCCCAAGGTCACCCAGTGGGTTTAAGGTCTGAATTGGGATACAAGCCCTAGTCTCCAGAGGCATAGGTCCCTTCCACACAGCTGTATAAAATCAGTTGAAATGGATTATATGACAGTGTGGGTTCAGATAACCCAGTTCAAAGCAGGTATTGTGGATTATCTTCCTTGATATTCTGGGTTATAGGGCTGTATGCAAGGGCCCAAAGTCAATAACTCAAACTGCTAGATCATACTGGCATATCTCTAGTTACACCAGAAGTGCAAATGTGTGCTTAAGATAATTGTGTGATCAACCTCTGTCTGCATAAATGCACCAAGCAAAGTAAAGATCTTGTCAAAGTTAGTCTGGGGCCCCTTCCACACAGCTGAACAAAATCTGACATTTTCTGCTTTGAACTGGAATAGTGTTCCCTCGCTACGTCGCAGTTCAGTTACCACGGACTCGCTGTTTCGCAGATATATATATATATGTGTGTGTGTGTGTGTGTGTGTGTAGTGAGGGAACACTGTACGCCCCGGCGGTGACCATGAGGAGGGAGGTAAATAGGGTGAGGGGCATCTCTTCCTCCCCATCACCCTCTTTACCTCCCTCTTCCTCCTCGTGGTCACTGCCAGGGCTACTTGCTGCAATTTGGCAGCAAGAGGGCCAAGTGGTGACCAGGAGGAGAGAGTTAAATGGGACGAGGGGGTGGCTCTTCCTCCCCCCTCACCCTCTTTACCTCCCTCTTGCTCCTTGTGGTCACCACCAGGGACTCTTGCCACTGCTTGGGCCCCACGACATCTCCGCCAAGTGGAGGCAAGAGGCCCAGGCAGTGATGATGATGAGGAAGATGAAGGTAAAGAGGGTGAGGAGGGAAGGGGAGGGGCATCCCTATTTTGCTCATTTTTCACTTGTCGCAGGTGGTCCCGCGATAAGTGAGGGAATACTGTATATGGCAGTGTGGACTCGGATAACCCAGTTCAAAGCAGATATTTTGGAATATAGAGCTGTGTGGAAGGACCCTCAGATAGCGCAATTTAAAGGAGTTATTGTGAGATTTTCTGCCTCGATATTCTGAGATATAGGTCTGCGTGGAAGGGCTCTCAGATAGCCCAGTTCAAAGGAGATATTGTATGATTTTCTGCCTTGATGTTCTGGGATATAGAGCTGTGTGAACTGACCCTTAGATGCACTAATGGTTGAGATCATTAAATCCCACCTTTTCTCTCTCTAAAAACAGATTCAACGTGGCTAAGAGTGAGTATTAATCCTTAGGCACCTCTGTAAATACTGGAATGTATGCCTACAATTGCCAGTGCCTCTTGGGTCCAATTATTACAACATCCATTTGATGTTTCTCAGTAGGGGGGGGGGGATGTCCTCATTACATCAGGCTCATGGATATACCAAGTGCCTGAGGTAAAGAATAAGATGTCAGCCCCCTCCCCAAATTACAAGAAGAAAAGTTAATCAAATTCATTTTTAAACTTTGGCAATGGCAGAAAGTCCCAGAACACAGCAGACTAGGGGCCCTTCCACACAGCCATATATTCCAGGATATCAAGGCAGAAAATCCCACATTATCTGAATGTGGCCTCAGATAACCCAGTTCAAAGCAGATATTGTGGGATTTTCTGCCTTGATATCCTGGGATATAGGACTGTGAGGAAGGGCCCTAGCTTAGAAGGTGCAGAGCTCCAGCACCTTGTTGCCACCTCCCAGCATCTTCTTCCTGAGGTGACTATTCCACTGTGTACTGATGAGAACCATTGCTTGTGTTTGTTCACTTCAGCAGCACTTCCTCCCAGAATAAGAAACTTGAATCCACATCATTAAATGTGCAACACAGAGGTGTGGCTTTCATCAGCTTTGCTGGAATACCGATATTTGATTGGCGCAGGAGAGGCTGCCAGTTAACCTTCATTTTTCTTAACAGTTTTGGTACTAAGGCATCCTGAAATTCGCAGAGACTGAATTACTTTGAAATACCTCATTCAGTAAGGGCCAGCTGAGGACAATGTCTTGGCATTAAACTTTACTTTCCTGCTAGCTCTGCAGTCCATAATTGAGTAATATGATGAAAAGATGGTGACTATCCTGCCTTTTGGGATGCTTAATTCCATGCTGTAGGATACACCAGCAGATAACCTCAGGAGGAAAAATAGCCATTAGATAGAAGATAATGGGAATGAGGGCCAAGTATATCAGCTTTCCTGTAAATCTTCCCTTGGCCAGTTATTTTTACTGAATAGGACCAATGTTTAAAAGAAAAGATATTTCATTTGCTATCCAAATACAGACAGGCATTTACTTAGATCATTCCCTTAATAGATACTTTGAACCACAGCGATGTGTGTGTGTGTGTGTGTGTGTCTGAAGAGCGATTTGAGAAACTGCAAGTTGCTTCTGATGTGAGAGAATGGGCCATTTGCAGGGATGTTGTCCAGGGGATGTCTGGATGTTTTGCCATATTATGGGGGGCTTCTCTCATTTCCCCGCATGGGAAGCTGGAGCTGACAGACGGGAGCTCACCCTGTTTTGCGGATTTGAACCGCCGACGTTCAGGTCAGCATTTCAGCCAGCACAAGGGTTTAACCCATTGTGCCACCTGAAACAGAGGGTTAAGAGCTATTATAGACAAGACTTAACATTTTCACAAAATGCAAGTTATTTTTCAAGCTTAAAATAAAAATGTTGTTATTCCTTGTTTCATCGAACATGACCCCCCCCCCTTCACTTGTGTAATCATAATGAGCACAAAATGAGAAGTTCTTAGTAGCTGAACATAGTGTATTAATTGCTCTAAACTTGCATCACACAGAGTGTCTTATTTTTGGGAGCCACAATTGGGGTGATTTTGTATTGTTTGAGTCATTCAAGGGAAAAGTAATGAATTTCATTGACTGGCTGTGCCTTTCTTCAGTACTGCTTCAACTACTGCTTTTCAATTTAATGTCATGATTTCTTAATGTTTACTTTCTACCCAATATAGGACTCCCCAAGGCATATTTCTTAATCAGGATACTCATTTTTCCAGTTTTACAGAAAGCTGTCCTCTATTTGAAGCCCTCTTCTATTTGAAGTGTCGTCCAGTCCTAGTCTGTTTTGAAGGTGTAGAAAGGAATAGTATGGGTTTTGAAGTTTCACGTCAGTATCTTATGCCTAGAGTTCAGACAAATGAACCACTAAAGCACCTTGTATTGTATTTTCTATCAGGAAGATGTATTTTCATATAAAAATTAGCCTCTGCAAATGTTATGTTAGTGTGTCCATTCTTGTTATGTGTTTGGTGATTAGTTTCTTCTTTTTTGAAGTTATTGTTATGCGCTTTCAAGTAATGTCCAGGTTATGGTGACTATAAAAGAAACTTGTCACAAGGCTTTCTTGGCAAAATTTGTTCAAAGGGAGTTTGCTTTGTCCTTCTTTCCTCTGAGGCTATAAGAGTGTGACTTGGCCAGGGTCACCCAATGAGTTTTCATGGCTTAGTGGGGATTTGAACAGTGGTCTCCAGACTTATTGTCCCACATTCAAACCATTATACCATGCTGGCTCTCTTTTGCATGCTCCCCAGTATTTCACAGATCAAAGACTCATGTGGCCAAGCAACATCTTGTGGTCAAAATGACCAAAATTATTAATGAAGCCCAGGAGAGGCTGCAGCAGTTTGCTTTTGCCCAAGCCTACTGGGAAGTCCAATATTTTGTTCCCTCTTCTCTTCTCTCCCTGCTGACTGAACTGAGTGCAATTTGTTTACCTGAGGGAACACTTCTCCAGAGTTGTAGTTCAGCACTCAAACCATTACACCTAATATATATAGCACATAAGATTATATGCACACATACACTCTTGGAGATGGGAGTATAGCTCATCCCTGTGCTTTTCCCTCACACAATAATATTGGGAATCAAAGAGGAGATCCTTATGCTTCGATCCAACACTTGATGATAGCAGTCAATCTGGAAATGAAACTTCAGGCTAGGATTTCCTTCAGTGTTGTGCTTTGTGGCTCATTCATGTTGACAATATCCTGCCAAAGATATTGGACAACACCAGCCATTCAAACTTTGGGGACTTCTACCCCATTCATAATTATCAATCATAAAGAATTGTGGGAGGTGAAGACCACAACTTCTGAAGGACTGAAAGTCCTCTGCTCTACCAGATACAATCAGTCCCCAAGTTCCAAACAAGACAGGTTCTATGACAGTGGTTCTCAACCTGTGGGTCCCTAGGTGTTTTGGCCTACAACTCCCAGAAATCCCAGCCAGTTTACCAAGAGAAACTGGGGACCCAAAGTTTGAGAACCATTGCTCTATAGGATTGTTCTTCAATTGAATTTGTATGTAAGTCAGAACAGGTACATTTGAATGTCATAGGGAAGGGTTAACACACATGTGGTGTTTTGCTTGCTGTCTGTGCCCCTGTTCAGAAGATATCACCTTGCTTTCTGCTTCTGTGATACAGAAGAGTCTCGGTTATCCAAGATAAACAGACCGGAAGACCGCTGGATAAGCAAAAATGTTGGATAATAAGGAGGGATTAAAGAAGAACCTATTAAAAGACAAATTACATTATGATTTTATAAATTAAGCACCAAAACATGTTTTACAATAAATCTACAGAAAAAGCAGTTCAATAACAATAACATTTAGTAGTAACTGTGTTTATGAATTTAGCACCAAAACATCGCAATGTAGTACAGTGTTTCTCAACCTTCCTAATGCTGCGACCCCTTAATACAGTTTTTCATGTTGTGGAGACCCCTAACCATAACATTATTTTCATTGCAACTTCATAACTGTCTTTTCTTTTTGGGTGGGGGGTTGATTGGAAATTGTAGTTGCTGGGATTTATAGTACACCTACAATCAAAGAGCATTCTGAACTCCACCAACGACAGAATTGAACCAAACTTGGTATGCAAAACTTCCATGACCAACAGCAAATACTGGAAGATTTTGGTGGGAATTGACCTTGAGTTTGGGAGTTGTGGTTCACTTACCTCCAGAGAGCACTATAGAATCAACAATGATGGATCTGGACCACACTTGACACGAATCCTCAATATACCCAAATGTGAACACTGGTGGAGTTTAGGGAAAATAGATCTTGACATTTGGGAGTTGTAGTTACTGGGACTTATAGTTTACCTACAATCAAAGAGCCCATTGCACCCCACCAATGATAGAATTGGGTCAAACTTCCTACACAGAACCCACATGCCTTGAAGGGACTTGCTGGGTTGAGCCTCCATGCCACATCACACACTCTCCCTTACCCACACATGCGCATCATGCTGCCATGCGCCGAGCACGCCTGCTCTCCCCTCCCCACTTGGAGTCTCAGAAACAGCCTTCCCCTTGGCAGGGAGGCCTGCCAATCACAGCAGAGAGATCTTCAACCTTCTCTGCCAAAGGGCTTCCTAAGACCACCAGAAATATATGTTTTCTGATAGTCTTTGGCGACCCCTCTGAAACCCTCTTGCGACCCCCCTGGGGGTCCCGACCCCCAGGTTGAGAAACACTGATGTAGTGAAACAGCTGTGGATCTGGGCAGGAGGCAGACTACATTGGATAATACAGAACCTTAGATGAGTGAAGGTTGGATACGTGAGACACTACTGTAATTGGATTTTGAAAAAAAATTGGCTTGTTGCGGAAACAAGGATTGGTGATAAAGCTTTAGTGGAGACTCCTTTTTCCTATAATAACTCTTCCAGGAGTGAATTTCCCTTCTTAGGTGTAGATTTTCTCTCACTTTCTGTTGTCTCACCCCTGTTTGCAACTATGAGTTGTTTGTAAATTGAATATTTGTAACTGGGGGACTGTCTGTATTTTATGTTAACATGTGTTATGACTAAGGGTGTATATGGATTTATCTGCTGCTTAGTTATCTCCTTATGAATTGATGGAAAGTGGTAAATAATGTTTGCTTATATTTAAGGAACTACAGCTTTAAATGTAGATTTGTGATTTGTCATGGAAGAAAGTGTGGACAAAGTTTAGCAAGCTATCAGATTAGTGATGACACTGACTATTACACCCACCATGTGAAACATCTGGAATGATGCTCGGGTCTCATGTCCCTGTAAAAGCAGGAAATGGGAGATGATATGAATGGAGTCCATCAGTGTAGCTGGCAAGGTTTTCTTGCTTTTTGTAATAAAGGAAAGGTCTCCTAATGTCATGGTAGTTCTATTGCCAAAACTGCTGCAAATGTTTAGTTTTCTCTTGTGAAACAAGATTCCTCTAAAATGAATCAACTCTTTCTCACCACACTGGAATTCTTTATTGGTAGAAACGGTCAGCTCCTTTTCCAAGAATGTCTGTTCCCTTCTGTTCCTCCTTGTCCTGGATATTCAGGTGGCTGTTCAAGTGCCTGGGACCAACTAAAAGAACCAATTGGGAATCCCAATATTAAACTGGATTTGACCCATCAGACTTTGACTTCCTAGAACAAACAGTTAATTGTAGATGCTTCGCCTGTTTACAAGGAAAGATGGGCTAGATCAGCGTGTCTCTACCTGGGAGTTGGTTCCCTGGGGTGGGGTGTCTGAGGGGTTGCCACAGACCATCAGAAAACACACATTTCCGATGGTCTTAGGAACACCGTGCTCTCCTGAGGTAGGTGAATTACATCTCCCATAAATCATTGTCGATTTCTCCCAAATCCCTTCAATATTTTCTGTTGGTCATGGGGGTTATGTGTGGGAAGTTTGGCCCAATTCTATCATTGCTGGGGTTCAAGGGGCTCTTTGACTGTAGATGAACTGTAAATCCCAGCAACTACCACTCCCAAATGTCAAGGTCTATTTTCCCCGAATTCCACCAGTGTTAACATTTGGGCATATTGAGTATTCATGCCAATTCTAGTCCAAATCCATCATGGTTTAAGTCCACAGTGTTCTCTGGATGTAAGTGAACTACAACTCCAAAACTCAAGATCAATGCCTACCAAACTCTTCCAGTGTTTTATGTTGGTCATGGGAGTTCTGTGTGCCAAGTTTGGTTCAATTCCATTGGTGGAGTTTAGAATGCTATTTGATTGGAGGTGAACTATAAATACCAGCAACTACAACTCCCAAATGACAAAATCAACACACATACCCCCACCTCACCAGTATTTGAATTTGGGGATATGGGGTATTTGTGCCAAATTTGGTCCAGTGAATGAAAATTCATCCTGCATATCAGATGTTTACATTACGATTCATAATAGTAGCAAAATTAGTTATGAAGTGGCAACAAAAATAATGTTATGGTTGGGGGTTACTACAACATGAGGAACTGTATTAAGGGGTTGCGGCGTTAGGAAGATTAAGAAATACCTGGGCTAGATCTATTCCTGTTGACTCAAGTGTCTTCTTGAGTCGTACATTTAATTGCTTAGACCAGTGTTTCCCAACCTTTTTTGAGCCGTGGCACACTTTTAACATTAAAAAAATCTGGGGGCACACCACCAACCAAAATGACACAAAATGACACTCTAACACAGTAAAGAACGGTTGGGGGTTGGTGGCCTGCTGGGAGCAGCTGCTGGGAGTTCCAAAGCCGGGGAGGGGGAGGAGCCAGGGTGCTCCATGCCCCGCCCCCTCCCCCCAGTTTCAGCTCACCTACAGGCCGCGCCATGCCTTGCCCCCTCCCCCCAGCTTCAGCTCACCTACAGGCCGCGCCATGCCCCACCCCTCCCCCCAGCTTCAGCTCACCTACAGGCCGCGCCATGCCCCTCCCCTCCCCCAGCTTCAGCTCACCTACAGGCTGTGCCATGCCCCGCCCCCTTCCCCCAGCTTCAGCTCTCTTACAGAGGAGGAGCATGAGCAGTGAACGGGCTTCAGTGGGCGGGGCTCCTCCTCCACACGGCTTCAGCAAGCGAGGGGTGAGAGTCATGGTGGGAGTCATGGCGGATTGGAAGCTGGCTGGGGAAACAGCCGAAGGAGGCGGTGCCCCGGTCCCTTCTTCTTTTTCTTCGCCGCCGCCCGGCCCTTCCTCCTCCTCCCCCAAGCAGCAGGAGTTTGGCAGGAAGGGGGGAGGAAGGGGGGCAGAGAGCTTTTCTCGCGGCACAGCAGGAGGTCCGTCATGGCACACTAGTGTGCCACGGCACACTGGTTGAGAAAGACTGGCTTGGACAGTCTCCATCATGCATTTAAACCTATTTCATATGGCTTTTGGTCTTTCTTACTAGAAGTGATTTATTTGCCTATTTTAACTATGTAAATTGTTTTAAAGACTGTCTAAGCAATTAATTTAGCATAGCTTTACATAATGTTTTTATCTGTTTAATATGTTAATAGTATGACTGAGTGTCATATATAAATGCTATCTTAAAAAATTAGATTCTTTAAAAATGTACCATAATTTGTATTCAACAGATAACAAAAATCCCCAAAACAAACAGACATTAAAACAAAACAAAACAATCACATTCAAAAATAACTCCATAGTATTCTCATTTTTTTAAACTTTCGTGTCAATCTTGGTAATCTCCAAATTAGGGGGCTGGTTAGACAGTGTGTGGTGTGTTGAGGCAGTTAGAAGTAGCCATTGGGCTCATCCCACACACATTTTTGTTTAATATGTTGTTCAAGATTTAACCAAACCTCTGAACCCTCACAAGAAAATAACTCCTTGTGCTGTACCATTGTGGATTATGCACGTTGACCATGTTTTCCTGCCTCATTTGAGATGAAACTGTGGATACAATTGTAAGGTGCCTTTTAGATCACCCGGTACAACTTGGTGATTAATAAAACATTCAATTGCTGCTTCTATGACATTGATGGGCTTGTCCAGCCTTTCCTTAAATACAGCAATAGTATTTTACAAGTTACTGAGGGGGGAAAAAAATTTCAAGTGACAACCATGTCAGTAGCCTTTAATGTACTGCTTGCCAGAGCATGGAGTATGGCAACACGTAGCATAGTGTGCCTTGCAGTCAGTCTGAACAGAGTTGCTGGATGTGGCACTATTTAAAGAAGCATTAGATAAAAAAAACCCAAAGCCATTGCTTTGGTGCATATGAAGATTATGGTAGCCATCGTTTTCAATATGTTGATACATTCATGATTGGATTACTGTTATGCATTGTACATGGGACTTCCCTTGGGCTGGAGGCTGCAGTGGATAAAGAATCCACAGCCAGTTCCTGAATAACACAAATGGCTGGTATTTGTGCCAATTGGATTTCCTTCCCCTTTGCGACTCTTCACATTTTGGCCCTACTCCATTTATCTCCCCCAGTTTTTAAACATCTTATATGTACATGTGGCCCGCCCTCTGGTCTTCCTTTTTCCTTGTTTTCGACGCATTTGTTATTGTGTTTTCGTTAGATGTATTCATTTTACTGTGTTTACTGTTTTTATTCTGTTTTTATTGTTTTTTGATGTCTGATATTTTGTGATTTGTGGTTTGGGCATGGCCCCATGTAAGCCGCTCCGAGTCCCCTTCGGGGAGAGTGTGCAAATCCCTACATTTCTCAGGACCCATTTACTTGGTAGGCCCCCTCTCCCAGCATCTGTCAAACCAGAGTTTAAGATTGATCCAAAAATATAGATTATGGTCATCTGGAATAGCATGTCCATGGGGTTGCTATGTATGGCATTATCATCTTCTTAGTGCCTAGCTTTGGAATTCCTCCCTGGCAGAGATTCACTTCTCCATGCTCTTTATTAATTTTTATCATATGAAAATGATTTATTTGTACAAGATTATAGGGTATAAACAAGTGTTTTATCTTTTTTTGCTGCTTGTTTTAATCTTAGTTGTTTTATATAAACACATGTGATTTGAGTTGTGATTTTTTAAGTTGTATATTTTAATTTAAGTTGTTAGATGCTCTGAACTCCCATGAGGAGGACACAAAAATGAAAAATACTGTGTATACCTGAGTCTAAGACAACCCGAATATAAGTCAAGGCACCTAAGTTTACCACAAAAAACTGGGAAAAACACATTGACTTGAGTATAAGCCAAGGGTGGGAAATATAGCAGCTACTGGTAAATTTCAATATAAAATAGATACAAGAGAAGGGTGGCATATAAAAATAGTAAATAATAAATAAATAAATAAAATAATAAATGTAGTAATAATAATGGAATAAAATAATAAATGGAATAATAACAATGGAATAAAATCTAAATGTAATAATAATGGAATAAAATACTAAATGGAATAATAATAATAAATGGAGTAAAATCTAAATGGAATAATAATAAAGTAATGTAAATATAATAATAGAGTAAAATAATGTAAATTTAATAATAATAATAGAGTAAAAAATTAATGTAATAATAACAACAGAGTAAAATAATAACTTTGACTCTAGTATAAGCTAAGGGGGACTTTTAGCCTTAAAAAGGGTTGAAAAACTTGGCTTATACTCGAGCATATATGGTACAGTCACTGGAGTAAAAAATTCCAAAAAATATATAAATCTTCCTCCATGTATCATAGATTCATTCTAAGGGAGGGATTGGCGTTCTCTTGATAGCATTTGGTGATGTGATGGTGATTCTTTAAGACTCCTGGTTGTGAAATCAGTATCAGACCCAAACAGTCTTATTATTTAATGTCTGTACTGTGTACAACTCAGAATATCTTGAAGCATTTGTTGTATCAAGTATCCTAAACCAATTGTTCAAAACTCATACACGTATAATGATATAAATAAGTTACTTGTATACAGGAATGTAACATTGAATCCAAACCGAAAAGCTCTTTAGAAAAGTCTTATCTCTAATGTTAGCTGTTAGAAAGAATCTGTCTCTCTGAGTAAACCTCCCTAGCAGAGTTGGCAAAAAGCAATACATTTTTAGAAACGGACAGGTGTCTTCAGAGTACACAGGAGCCACTTAATCTTCAAAGTATGCCAAGAAAAATGTAGTGATCTTGCATGCTGGCAGGACATGAAATAACCTTGGTAGATGCCTGATCTTCCTTGAGTAGGAGTGGAAACCTTGTGGTCTTTTCGATGTTGCAGATCACTTTGGGGAGAGGCTGATTGGGACTGAGAGGGGTGTTGATATATTTCAGTGTTGGAGGTCATGTTGGTACAGAATGCAAAACGAAGAGGGGGGAGAGAGGCTGGGCAAGCACACAAACTGGGAAGGACTAGGTTAGGGACCGGATCAATGAATCAACAAGAAGTATGTAGACGCACACAAAACATAAGCTTATGCATATCCTAGAAAGATTTACTTACTGCGTTCTAGTAGTTAAGTAACAATGGTGCCGCACATGAAATAACAGACATTTCCAAATTGTAAAAGCACAAGTCCCATGGTCCCGCAAATAGTAAAAGTTCATGGACCGAATTGTGAATATCCGCAGAGTAAGCCAGCCGCAGAAAGACCACCTCGGAGGGCCCCCGAACAATACTAGTGTGCTCCCTGGTGGCCAAGGCTTCTTATACACAAAATAAAGTTGTAAATGGTAGACAAAAGTTCCCAAAGGTTCAATAAATCCAGCGGTGTAATACCGAGCAGTTCGTGGTGCGCTGGCTGTAGGCAGAACCTGTAGGTGGAGCCTAAACGCGGCCTCTGGTGCAATACAGGCAAGCCCAAAAGGATGTGGGCTGTAGATGAACCATCCATGAGGAAACACAAGCCAAATAATTTGTAATCCACTGGTATTGGAGATGGCGCGAGAAGGGGAAAAAGCCGGTCAATAATTCCAAAGTTTAAATAGTGTAAGGCGCTTGACTAGCGGAAACCAGCCACTGGATTCTTTCTTTGTGATGTTCTTGATGATGTCCACCTTGATTGTGTAACTAGCTGCGACGTGCCCTGAAGAAGTGCCCAGGAGGCACGAAAACGGCCCTATTGAGCACCTGGAAACCCCTCCAGCCGTCGGCACACTACTGGCTGCTTCTCAGCCGGTTTCCCTTACGCCACTAGTCAAGTGGATTACAAATTGTTATTTGGCTTGTGTTTCCACACGGATGGTTCATCTACAGCCCACATCCTTTTGGGCTTGCCTGTATTGCACTGGAGGCTGCGTTTAGGCTCCACCCACAGATTTTTTTAAAGGAAGCATACTTAGTGACAACTATGTTAGGTACTAAAATGTGCTATAGAAACACATTTTCTATACTTTTGAGCTATGATGCTCTAGTTCATGAACTCCACAACTTCCCCTTTTCTTCCATGAAGTAGGTAATACTTAGTGAGCAATTATCATCTTTGACTTGTCCTGGATCTGTGCTCCCACAGACAATAGATATGCTGGTCTTGCACATTCCTGACATAATTGCTAGTCCTATATTACTATTGCTACTCTAGTGGAATGTGATCAAGTATAATGCTTCATTCATGTGCATGGTTGAACAAATGAGGAAAAACTGACCATTTCCCTTTAAGATAAATTGATTCCTCCCTTGCTATTTCCAGATTCATATAGGCTGAGCAAAGGTTTCTTTTTCATAGTGCAGGAAAAAGAGATACCTCTTAATAGGGAAGGAATGGCTTGTGCAGATAAGGTTTGGCATTCATAGGATAGAATTCTCTTAGGGACATATGCATGTGTGAATCACACTATGCACGAAAGGCCAAAAGTCACAATTCTCCAAAGGACATATTCTGTCAATAGCAGAAGTGATGATGTGCAGATAGCAAATTAATCTGTGCCTTGTATTTGAAAGTTGTCCATTGTGCATGTGTTGCTCTTATGCATCCTACACTTTGCATTGTAGTTGTGTTTCCTATACTTCGTTATGCACTCTGTATTGTGCACTACACAATGGCATTGAGCCATTGACAAATGTTGTGCAAAGTTGCTATTCTACAAAGTTGCTATTTTCTCATGCTCTCATGTTATGCAAGGGGGATGTTGAATTGAGGGTTCTGAGGGAAAAGGAATAAGCCAGGCTGGTTTTCAAATGAGTACTCAAAAAAAAGGGGGCACGCAATAGTGTGTTGTCTTTTTTGTAGACTCCTACACGTTGAATAAAAAGCCACTGCTCACTGAATAACATATAAAATACTTACAAGATTGTCTATCGTTTACACGATAGCTTATTCAGAGTGGTCATACTTCCTACTGCAAGAGATCCTTGATACGAAGTGTTACCTTTTCCAATCCCACTTGAAAGTACTATAAGAAAGGAGGATGTTGAAGTCCCCATTAGCAAGAAAAACAGACTACCTAGTCATGGTCTTCCCCATAATACTTAGATTACTATTGAAATTACAGTGGTCAAGTGGACAAGCGGTTGTCCAGGTAGCATATGCATATAGGAAAGAAGTGTCACATTTGTATGTGTGGAATGATTTCTGTCCTTTGTAATGGGTTATATTGGGGGTGAAAATTTTGTTGCCTTCCAGATGTTATTAAATGGCAACTCTCCTTTTTTTCAGTTTTGCTTATGCTGGCCAGGTCTGGACCTAAATTAGATATCCAGCTGTCTTTCAAAATTCGCAGGTTCACTTTGCAATGTCTAGCAGAGGCTGTCCGTAGAACCATGCCAGACTTGGAGATCTCAATAAAGATGTATCTCAGTTTTATAAAAATAGTGTTTTCTAACTTGAACTTTTCCCACTTTTGTGGGGGGTCTTGATCCGTGAAGCTACTGAATGTGGAGTACCTACAAATTAGAAACTTTGGTTCTATTTGTTCCTAAAGAAATGTTATAGAAATTCCTTTTAATCTCTGAATTCCAGAAACCAAATAACATGTTCCCCTTCCTTCTTTCAAATACTCCATTAATTATTAGTGAGATCCAGGAGAACTGTAACCCTACTAAGGTGTCCACTGATCTGTAAGTAAGTTGAAAGGTATCTGGTGGACTATGCAGAGATCACAAGGGAGAAGGATAATGTGCAAAGTAAGGAGTTTGCCATCTTTCTGGCTACATATTAATAGAACTCACAGCAGTAAACACCAAGTGCCAAGATTAAAACAGTGGGCAAACGTGCATAGATTATTTGCAGTGCTGTTGTCCATTTAAAGCAGTGTTTCTCGACCTGGGAGTCTGGACCCCAGGGGAGTTCATGAGGGGGTGTCAGAGGGGTTGCCAAAGACCATCAGAAAACACAGTACTTTATGTTGGTCATGGGGGTTCTGTGTGGGAAGTTTGGCCCAATTCCATCATTGGTGGGGTTAGAAATGCTCTTTGATTGTAGGTGAACTATACATCACAGCAACTACAACTCCCAAATATCAAAGTCTATTTTCCCCAAACACTGCCAGTGTTCACATTTGGGCATACTGAGTATTCATGCCAAGTTCGGTCAAGATCTGTCATTATTTGAGTCCACAGTGCTCTCAGGTGAACTACAACTCCTAAACTCAAAGTCAATACCCACCAAACTCTTCCAGTATTTTTTGTCAGTTATGGGTGTTCCGTGTGCCAAGTTTGGTTCAATTCCATTGTTAGTGGAGTTCAGAATGCTCTTTGATTGTAGATTAACTATAAATCTTAGCAACTACTACTCCCAAATGACAAAATCAGTCCCCCCAACCAGTATTCAAATTTGGGCATATTGGGTATTTGTCCGTATTGGGACTATGTCCCACTCCACCAGTAACCTGACCCTGTTGCAGTCTAATGATATATCTGTCGTCTCTTTATTCACACAAGCAGGGACAAGAATGTCAAATATGAAAAGGCTAATATGAAAAAGGCTGCATAACATGTTTTGTGCCAGGGCTGGAGAGCCTTTGGACTCCTTGATATCAACTCCCAACATGTCTTGGACAGGCTGGCTAGAACTGAGTTAGGCTAGGTAACATTCAAGGGGATACAGATTGCAGGTCTTAATTCCAGATATAGGGAGAGAAAACCCTTTTGAAGATATATTGACCCCCCCCCCCCCCCCAATCTGGAGAATGAACCTTGTGAATGTGAAATTTTGTTCCAAGAGGAGGTACAGCCCTTCCCTGTAGGCTCAGGGGAAAGTAAACTGCACTAGCCTCTTGATTGCTTGTCTGTTCTTCCTCATCAATAATTTTGACCACATTGAAACTCTGATCTTTCTTGGGCTCCCATGCCTCAGGCATCATTTGTGACATATTAGGAAATGCAGTTGTGGCAGTTAAGTGGAATCGGGGTGCTATATTTGTGTTGTGTGAAAAGCTCCTACAACAGAAAATGGAAAAATCTAGTTATCTTGCATGCTGACAGAACATGAAATAATCTTGGTAAATCTATGATCCTCCTAGACCAGGTACAGAGAACTTGTGGCCTTTTAGATGTTGCAGATCACTATGGAAAAAGCCTGGTCGGAGCTAAATATCTGATCTATTATCAAAATGCTGTTGGTAGACTATGTTGGTTAACTACAGCAGTGGAGGCAGGAGGACAAAAGCCTGTATGCATAGGTGGCATGAAAGAAACAGTCAGTGAAGATATAGTCTGCTTAGGGTTTGTCTTCCTTGCTTTACCCACTATAATGACCTACTGCAAAAAATGCAAGCACTACTTCAACTAACTCACAGAATCCTGGTTTGGTCTGTATCTATTTCTTGCTTTCCAGTTGCACAACTGACCCATTTGCTAGTTAGTCACATTCAATTTGCACCCTCCCCCCTTTAATGCTTATACAATGCCCTAAAAAACCTTGGAAAGCATTGCCAGCACAAGACCGTATCTCAGTGTCGAGCAGGACTTGTGTGAGATTTATGTGCCTAAACGTCACAGTAGGTCAAGGCTCACTGACATACATGAATATGCTATTGTGTCATGCTCAAGTAGGGGGGATTAAATGTACAAATGGGTGCTGTTTAGGCCTTACTTGTGACAAGGTGGCAAATTATGTGATGTAGAGGGGGGTTTTGGTGGGAGGATGTCTGATTGTGAGATGACATTAGCAGCAATGGAGCTGTCCATTCTTATGGGCTTCATTGAAACCATTATATTTTTAGGATTCATACTGTATATATTTTTTATTATTTATTTCCAGTGTTTATACCCCGCTACTTTTCAACCCCCGAGGGGGGACTCAGTGTGGCCTAACAGACGGCAACAATTCGATGCCACACAATACATAGTAAACAACAGTTAAAATTAAAATACATTAAATACACCTAGAATTCAATACATTGAAATACAGTTAATATTTAAAACATCATGTACATTCATCACCATTAAAACAATGTTCCATCCAATGTCTTAGATCTTAACCACCAATTTGCCGACTGACCAGTCTAAAGTGCCGTGTCGTGCTAGGGTGCAAACGCATGGTCCCAAAGCCAGGATTTCACTCTTTTTCTGAATGTTAGGAGGGATGTAGCTGATACTGGAATACAATTGTAACTTCTTTCATGACACATAAAGGCAGGCAATCTGTGGCCATCCAGTTGTTCATGGATTAAAAATCCTAACAGCCCCAAGCTGTATAGCCAATGGTGATGAATTCTGGGAGTTGCAGCAACATCTGGGAGAGTCACACTGATTCCCTTCACCTTCTGTAAAGCTTTTGAGCTTGACAGAGTAATACTTGAATAGGAGCAAGTTGGTTGTAGAAGTGGGTGACTTTATGCAGAAAATTCGCTAGAGTAAGGGGAAGTGTTATTATGGGATAGGATATTATGAAGAGGTGGAGCCCCCGGTGGTGTAGTGGGTTAAACTGCTGAGCTGCTGAACTTGCTAACCAAAAGGTCCTAGGTTTGAATCCGGGGAGCAGTGTGAGTTCTCACTGTCAGCGCCAGCTTCTGCCAACCTAGCATTTCAAAAACATGCAAATGTGAATAGATCAATAGGTACTGCTCCGGCGGGAAGGGAAAGGTGCTATGGACAACACAAGCTCTTTGGCTTAGAAATGGAGATGAACACCAACCTTCAGAATTGGACATGACTAGACTTAATGTCAGAGGAAAACCTTTATCTTTACCTTACATATTATGAAGAGATTAATATAAGCAATCTAATCAAATTTCCCTAGTCCTACTATCCTGCAGGAATGCTGGGCTATGACTGCTTGCAGTCACTGGGTATTGATTCTTGTAGTCTAACCCACCTGGATGGCACCAGGCTGAGTGAAGGCTGATTTATTTATGCAGAGAAGCACAGAGGAGATAGGGATGAGCCTGTTCATTTTTCTGAAGGTGTTTAGAAAGAAAAAAAGTCTTAGCCCACCAAGGAGCAGACTTGCTCTGGCAAGGCCAACTTCAAACTTGGACAGCTTTGTGCTTGACAGCTGAGCTGAACACCCAGAGAGTGGGTAGAATATTGACATTGCAGATGATGTTCCAAATTGTGAATGTAAAGCTGCTTTCAGAAATCCCCAAAAAACAAGTCCTTGCTATTTCAGTGTTCTGCACGTATTCCAGGAAGAAGTCCCCTTCCAAGAGTTATGTCATGGCTGGGGAAGGTAGAGAAAGAGCTTAACTTTCCAAAGGAGGCTTCCCAAACAGGAGTCTAGCCAGATGCTTCCCACCAATGGAATGTATCCCAGCATTGGCCATGTTGGCTCTGTTGCTGGGTGCTAGCAAAACAGGATAAATATCCAAGGGTGGGGTGCTTTTTTAAGCCTCTTGTTCCAGGGAGCTGCTTCTTCCTCAGCAAGACATTGGCTGTTTTCCTTCCCCCTGATGAAAATGAGTGTGGGATGACTTCTAATGCAGAAAGATGTGATGCTTTTTGTAAGAGTATCCAGAGCTAAGGAAAAAAAACAGAGACTCCATAGTCCCATACTGAGGGAGAACTAAGCTTCCAAATGGGGTGGAAACCGTACTTGGCTTCTTAGGAATGGTTCAGTTAGTTTAGTTGTTTGGGGCAAAGGACAAGATAGTGCCTCCTTCATGCAAAATCCAAGGAATTAAGCAGTTAAATCTTAATTCAGTTCTTGCAGCAGGACAACAGGCTAAGAGCTCTTCCACACAGCCATATAACCCAGAATATCAAGGCAGAAAATCTCACAATATCTGCCTTGAACTGGGTTATCTGATACCACATTGCCATATATTCAAGTTCAAAGCAGAAAATGTAGGATTTTATTCAGCTGTGTGGAAGGAGTCTAACTTAGGAGGTACAAAGCACCACCACCCTTGGTTTTATCCTCAGCACTTCAGTCTTTTGCTTTTCCCTAGCATCCAGTCTCTGAGGCAGCTGCCACTTTCTATATTAATGACAGGACTCTTTTCTAGAGTGTTGAATAGTGAGAAAAAATGGAATTACCTCTCTGGGGTTCAGCTGTTTATAGACAGAGCTATGCATAATTTGCAAGGGCCAAGGAGTCTTTTTGTCCTTGATAAACAATTTAGAACCTAATTCAATTGCCTGGAGAACAACCAACAGATAACCATCTTCCTTCTGCCCACTCTTGACAAGAATCCTTCAAGGTTTTTCAGCTTGGAAGGTTAAAAGGAATCTCAGTTCTGCCCATTGTTTTTCAGTTCTGTCCATTGTGAGAATTGCATTTCTGAACATGTGTGTGTATATACATTGGCCCAAGCAAGATTTTATTTGCAAATCTTTGTCCAGTGGTTTTGGAACTTCATAAAGGAATCACCCTAATTTGGTTGAAATACCACCATCACCACCCAGAAATATGAGTAGGACTTCTAGTACTAGCAAAAGCCTTTTGTACAGACCTAGGCAACTATAACTTTAGTACCCCATAGAGTTGTTCTGCTGGAAAATTGCCTTTTACCTGGCTGTAATATTCCTCTTAATTTGTTGTTTTGATAAGAGGAGAAAATTGTATTCAAGGAGCAACTGTAATTTTCAAAAGAATATCTGCATGTGTCTCTTAAATCCATAATTAGCTAGGTTTGCACTGAGCCCAGTCCACATCAGGAATATGTTTTGGGTTAGACTACCAGATATGTTGTTTCATGAAAAATAAAAGTATGGTAGGCATTTTAAGCATGTTTGTTTACTCCTTTCGGAGCAGTTTGGCATGGACTCGGTACCACATGTAGGCTGACCGCTGAAGATCAAAACATGGGCTTGATAAGGAATGGAGATTAACAGGACTGGAAACTTGCTCAGTTGCCTCTATATTTTGAGGAAGTCAGACAATTTTGATATATCTTACTCTGTTTGGGATGGCACCAAGCAGACAAGAACATTTCAGAGTGCAGGTTTTACACATGATTAAAACTGTTTGTGAAGTTCCACAAGAACCCCAAAAATGTTCTTCCACTGTTGCAGCATGGGGAAAGATGTCAAGATTTCCTTGAAGAATTTCAGTTTGTAATGGTGAAAAAATCAGGTGGAAACCCCTTATGTAAAAGGGGATGAACCTCATGTTTGATCCCACTCTCCAGGATCTTGAAGTTAACTGTGTTTGCAATACTCTACTATCTCATAACAACTCCTGTAGTAGTGAGTGCCTTCACTGAAACTGAGATTGGGCTATAGGTCAGGAAGGAGAAAATGTGACTCTTAGCCTATATGTTTGCTGAAGAAGAGCTTGGAAGGATCAAAGGAATCTCAGTCACTAAAATATTAACTGGCTTAGGCTGCAACCTTTGTCCCTTGAATGCCCTGGTCAGCATTCCAGAAGCTTCAGTTGAGTAATAGGGTGCAAACAGAAAGATAAACATGATGGGGGAAGAGAGGCTTTAGGAATAGGAATGGTCCTGCCATCCAGATGTTGTTGAATTGCTACACTCGACCTTCCTTACTATCAGCTATAATGGCTGGCTAGGGCTGCTGCTGATCAGAAAATGGCAGCTGCAGAATTCACACTCTATAATTGGGAAACCAAATGTAGTCCTGTTACTTGCAAGAATATAAATACAATGAGTGCAGGGAATAAAAAGTGTGAGCACCGTACCGATGAGAAGTGCCTAGTATATACATATGCTAATTCCCCCTGTCTCAGGTTACATACTACATGGGGAACTTAAAAATTTATATCATTTAAATGATGGTGGATATTTGCAGAAGTTTTTGTGTGGGCTACACTGCTTGCCATTTGCAGGGATAAATAGTATGATTTTGGTCATGTCTTAAATGTGATTTTGGGCTGTTTTCAGGCCTTGCTGTATGTTTTCCAATCAACTCTAACTTATAATGAGAGTTTTATGGCAGGATTTATATGGAGGGTTAGCATTGTTTTCTGAAGCTGAGAGAAGGTGACTTGCCCAATGTCATGTTGTGAGTTTCCCTGGCAGAGTAAGGATTGAAGCCCTTGTCTCCCAAGGACTTAGTCAAAACAACTACACAACTCTGCATGTGTAGTTGAAGTTTAGCTTCAACTTTGTTTCAAATGAAAGCTAAACTTGCACTCTCAGGAGTAACTTTTCACTAAAGAAAAATGTATTTGGGGTGAAGCATATCATTCCCACACCTGTTGTAAATATACAGGGGCCATCATAGTGGGAAAGGCTGCAGCCAGGTGATCTACTCAATCTCTTTAATTGTTAATAGGCAATTTGTGGATCTTGGCAATAATCTCTTCATCTACGTGTGGACTTAAAAAACCTTTATACAAATTAATGAATTATGTAGACATAAAAGAGGAGCGCAGGCTGTGACACCCAACCTTCTTCAGTTTAACGGTATCTCAGTTTCTGAGTGTGGAAAGATTTTTTAAGGTGAAGGTGGCAGCTGTGTATTGTAAAGAAATTAGGGTATCTATATCTTTGAGGCCTACATGAGTGGTAAATATATGTTTGTCAGAAAATGCATCTTTTGTTGTAAGCCTATCCATTGAACTATGGACAGTGTTTGTAGGGAGTGCTATGAAAACTTCAACACACTAAAGAAAAATTCCACTTAAAATCCGGCCTCTGCCTCCTGCAGAATTCTGGGGTTTGTAGTTTAGTGAGGTTGTTAAAGGCTCCTCCCTAAAATACAAACCCTAGAATTCTGCAGAAGGCAGCAATCAGATTTTAAGTGAATTTTTTCTCTAGTGTGATGAGGCCCAGAGGATACCAACTATCTATCTCAGAAGCACGCTGGCTTAAAAGATGAGCAGAGCATATATTACAACTCAAATGAGTACATTTATCTGGCCTGAATTCCTATAAAGAAGATTCATTTAAATTTAACTAAAAAAATCCTATCTCTGAGGTGCAATGCATGTCTTCTAACTTCAAAAGCAGCAAGGGGGATTTTATATTCCCCGTCAATACATATCCAGATAATCCACACCAAATAATTTTAAGTTTTGTTTCACTGTGGAAGTTGGTATTCTCAAAGTCCTGATCTGAACAAGCTCTAAATTGCAAAATAATAAATACATATCAAGTATTAAGTGTGTCTGTGAGGAGGGGGTTAGCTTTATTGATGGGGGAGTAGAGGTTGACGTAAGTAGAAAACCACAAATTTTACAAAATCAAGAGACTGGCAAAGCTTCTGCAATGCATATCAGAACTCCAGTGTGAGCAAGGACTCCAGGACTCTTAATATTTAAACCGTGTTGACTTGTGTTAGAATTTTATCACAGGAGGCTGATAAAACACAAGGAAGATCATGTGAGAATTCTGAAACTGTATGACTCTGTATTTGGGGTACACTAGAGAATTTTTTTAAAGTGTCCATGCTCTGGGAAGGAATTGAGGCTGTGTGGAAGACTGAGGGAATTTGCATCATGCCAAAATTATGCAACTGTACAGTAAAGTGAAATAAATTATTTGTAATTGGGTGTTTCTTTTGCTTACACAATGTGTTTGCAACAAGATAACTGGTTGGTGTGATAAGGTCTTTTGTTTATGAAGCTACAAACATCAGAGCTATAGAATACCGGTTTCACTTATTCACATGTTTATTACATTTTAGGATGGCTAGGAACATACACACCACACAAGCCTTAAAGGCGGAAGTGAATTATTGAGTCATACAAAGACATGCCTTATAATAATGAATTTTACTAGTTCAATGGGATAGCAAAATAAGAGTGCATGCAAGACTGGTCTAAGGCAAAATACCCACTTGCCCATAAGCTATGGCACCTGTATCCCGTGCCATAAATATCTAATTTTAGCTAAACTAGAATTTCCAGAATTAGCTCAGGAAAAGCAGTACTGGTATAAAATATTACTTTTAATGGGCTCATCAAATGCAAAGGTCCAGAACATACTTTATTTATAGAAAGTTGTACATTTAGTTGTTGATTTCAAACCTTTAGTATACCCTCCATCAGTACCCATTTGGCACAGTGGGTTAAACCCTTGTGCCGGCAAAATTGAAGACCAACAGGTCGGGGGTTCAAATCCGGGGAGAGTGTGGATGAGCTCCCTCTGGCAGCTTCAGCTCCCCATGTGGGGACATGAGAGAAGCCTCCCACTTGTCATCCCACTTCCATCTTTTTTCTTTCTCCTTCTTACACATTTCTAGCTAACTTCAGCTGGTTCAAACAGAGTTCAAAGGGCAAGTTAACTTTGAAATTTTAACTCAGCAGGAATCTTGCCTTTCTCTTTAAATTTAATTCATAAGCAAACTGTTGCAGCCTCTCTCCTAGTTAGCATGCTCTTTTTCATTAACAACCTTTGTTACCTTTAACAAACTGATATTATTTGGTTACATGTGCCCTAATGTTCATCTGTGAAATGTTGGAGACTATGGGCCTCATCACATTAGAGCAGTGTTTCCCAACCTTTTTTGAGTCGCGGCACACTTTTAACATTAAAAAAATCCGGGGGCACACCACCAACCAAAATTACACAAAATGACACTCTAACACAGTTAAGAACGGCTGGGGGATGGTGAGCTGCTGGGAGCAGCTGCTGGGATTGCTGAAGCCAGGGGAGGAGCCAGGCCACACCATGCCCCGCCCCCTCCCCCTGGCTTCAGTTCTCCCACAGCTTCGCCAGCCTTGAGGGGGCAGTGCCAAGCCAGCATTGTGCTGGCTTTGCCACCGCTGGCTTGGCACTGCCCCCTCAAGGCTGGCGAAGCTGTGGGAGTGCTGAAGCCGGGGGGAGGGGGGAGCCAGGCTGCGTCATGCCCCCCCTCCCCCAGCTTCAGCTCTCTCACAGAGGAGGAGCATGAGCGGTGGATGGGCTTCAGTAGGCGGGGCTCCTTCTCCACGCGGCTTCATCAAGCAAGGGGCAAGAGTCATGGCGGGAGTCATGGCAGATTGGAGGCTGGTTGGGGAAACGGCCGAAGGAGGCGGTGCCCCAGTCCCTTCTTCTTTTTCTTTGCGGCCACCCGTCCCTTCCTCCTCCTCTCCCAAGCAGCAGGAGTTCGGCAGGAGGAGGGGGGAAGGAAGGGGGGCAGAGAGCTTTTCTCGCGGCATACCTGATGATCGCTCACGGCACACTAGTGTGCCACGGCACACTGGTTGAGAAACACTGCATTAGAGAATGTAAATCCGGTTGCTGCGTCCTGAAGAATTGTGGGGTTTGTAGTTTAGGGAGGAGCTTTTAACAGCCTCACTAAACTACAAACCCCAAAATTCTGCAGGAGACAGAAACCAGATTTAAAGTGGATTCATTCTCTAGTGTGAGCAGTGTTGTAGGAGACACTGAGAAGAATTTTCCACTTGAGAATATAATACCAAGATAGATGGGCAAGATATTTTACCTAATGCAAGCTAAGCACCCCTTATTCTGTCCTTTGTTGGGGTTTTGTGCATGAAATAAAGTTTTTGTGTATGATAAACATTTTTTCGGTTCTTGGAGTGTGCAAACATTTTAACTCTAATCCAACACAAATAGAATTCGAAATACCAATTATTCCAATTCTTTCTTCTGAAGGTCAGAATAGTATGCTTGTCTACTGAGGATCACTAACTGGATTCCAGTCCCATTATCACCTACAAGATTTTCTCCTGGAGTTGAGGCTGGCCTCTCACCATGTCAAGCGAAGCAGAAACGACGAGTGTAAACAATCAGCCTGTTCAGCCACAGACACCAGTGAAATCACAACCTTTCAAAAAAGAGAAAAAGAAAGGTATGTTGAATTGGAGGGGCAGGTGGCAGGTCACCCCGTATATTGAGTAAGACCATGCAAGGCCTTCCTGATGTGGTTCCCAGTCCAACTGGTGTTGTCCTAATGTAAAAGTGACATAAATTGGATCTTTCAGAGAAACAGATCCACTAGAATTGGGAAGTAAGTTGTCACCTTAGGGACTTAACATAGGTTTTATAATCATTAGATCCTACCTCTACTGCCATTTTAAGATGAACCACTTTATGGAGTGAACTTGATTTTTTAATGTTCTTCCACACACGAATGTTCTCAAGTGTTTTCCACTTTCCATGTAAACAAAGAGCTGCTATTGAACACCTAATCACTGTATCTGATGAAAAGCATATACAGTATATGTATATTAAATGCACAGATGTGAGAAATTTGCTGGCCCTTATAAAATGCATCATTAAGAAAGAATAGACACAACGTGGATATTTATTGCTGTGACACATCGCAGATTAATTTGCATGGCCAAAACTGGATTTTTTTTAGGAACAGAAAAGACAGAAGAATTCCTTTTGGCCAGATTTCAAGGTGATGGTGTACGATACAAGGCCAAATTGATTGGTGTTGATGATGTTCCGGAAGCAAGGGGAGACAAGATGAGCCAAGACTCCATGATGAAGTTAAAGGTAAGCTACCTACCTTCTTGCTACTTTAAGGTACGAAATCAGAAATGTCTTTCAACCCAAGAGCTCTGCAGGATTTCAGTGTTGCCAAATCAAATTTTTAATTAGAACTCTCAGATGCAGTGGCAACATTTATACCGATCTGATTAATCCATTTTAAAGTGCTCTGGAGCATCCCCAAAGCCCTTCGCCTGTCTGCATGACCAGCCAGGCCAAGAGCAAGCATCATCATCATCAGTTTCTCACTTGTTAATCGCCCTCCATTAAAATGCTCCAGGCGATTTACATAAAACAATTGCATTAAAATACACAATACCAAATAGATTGCATTAAACATTAAAAGCTCTGCTAAAAAGCCAGGTCTTGAGTGCCTGAGCAAAGGGTCGCAGCTCCCTCTCATTTGAAACTTTTGGAGCTATCACTGATCTGCATGGGGAAAAAATAATAATAGTAATAGGTTGTGCTTCACAAATGGAACTTTGAAAAAGGAGACAAAGGGCTTGATTCTGGCAGACCAAGAACAAGCCATTAGAACAAATCCCATCAAAGCCAGAATTGAAAAGTTGACGATAGATCCCAAGTGCAGGCCCTGCAAGGAAGCAGATGAAACAACAGATCATATCCTCAGCTGCTGCAAGAAGATTGCACAGACAGACTCCAAGCAGAGGCATAACACAATTCCCAGATGATTTATTAGAACTTGTGCCACAAATACAGTCTGCCTGTGACAAAAAAAAACTTGTGGGATCACAAGCCAGAAAAAGTTACAGAAAATGAACACGTCAAACTGCTCTGGGACTTCAGACAGGATTGATTGCATTAAGTCATTCCTCTTCTGCTGTTTTCCTGAGGGGACACTGCTGGAGGGCATGTTATGTTTGCAAAAGAAATGCTTTCCAAGCATTTTCCCACCAGGAGAGTGAGAAGAGATGAGCAATAACATCTGATAAGTCCTAGCCAAATTGCTGTGATTCTGCTGTAATTATAGATGCCTGCCTCTTATGATAAACTCTTGAGTCTTGTGAGGTAGTTTGTGCTGGACTCTTGCTCATTCTTCCCCTAAGCTTGTCCACTCAGGTCTAAATGACCTTTAAGGATAGTCAGCATTCAGGGTATTTGGCAAGGACTGCTTGATTTTCTGCAGGTAATTCATCCTACCTGAATCCCACTAAGATGGCATTGCCAGTGAATTCTTCTAAAAACAATCAACCCACTTATTCAGTTTAGTCAGAGTGAAAAATTATAAGGAACCTGGGAAGGGAGTGCATGGCTGCCATTTGGTTTAGTGTAGACCTGATTGATGTCCCTGAATTGAACAAAAGGAAATAGATGTAAGTATAAGCACATTTCAGCTACTGACGCACTTCTATTCATGTTGGCTTTCTTTTTTCTAGGGAATGGCAGTAGCAGTCCGTTCTCAAGGACAGCACAAGCAGAAAATATGGGTGAACATCTCTCTTGCTGGGATCAAGATCATAGACGAAAAGACAGGGGTAAGCTTTATGCTTGAACTTTCTGGAACTGACCTTGCTTAGAAAACTGCTCTTTTATGAACATGAGAAATACCAATCCAACCTTAAATCTCAGAACTTCTAGAAATGTGGCTGACAGAACAGAGGCTCTTTTTTCTGGAAACACTTCAAAGAAAAGTGATAATCGTATTAGTCCAAATCAGTTAATTATTTATCTAAATGAAGTATCCTTTCAATTTATAATCTCAACGCAATGAAGTATATTACCTGTACCCTATAAACAATGCATGTGAAATTTTGACATGCACATGCTTCTACATAAAAGGCTAAGTAACTGATACACTGCCTTCCAACCATGACTAGATTTTGTGATAGGTATGAATTTTCTCTTTTGTAATAATAATAATAATAAAAATAATAATAATAATATATTCCGCCTTTCTCCCCTAAGAGATTCAGAGCGGATTACAGCATTTACATACATAGGCAAACATTCAGTGCCTTTACAATCATATGCAGTGAGACATGTAAACACAAACAAAGGCAGATTCTTCTTTCATTTCTGGCTTCTGGAGGCAGTGCTCATCTCTGGCTCTGGGGAGGTGATTTTCTTCATGACCTTCAGGTCAGCAGTTCTGCAGCACAAGGGTTTGTGCATTGCTTACATTGAATACATTGCTTAGTATTCTTTTTTAAGTTAACACAAAATCTCCTTGGTGAAAGAGTTCACATTCTACTCCAGTTTAACTAGTTCCGATATGAACATGGGTTACATGTGATCAGTACGTGCTTAAACCTTTTAGCCCTTAATGTCAATGGCCTCTGCAGTGTGTTGTATTAAAGGGTGTGATATTTAAAGTAAAATAAACTACGGTTAGCAGCCTTCCTAAGGAAGCTGTGAAGTTCATTGCACTCTAAAGGCAGCAAACTATTGTGAGTAATATATGGATCCTTAGCATCTGCTGATTCTATGTCCAACTATTCATGGCTTAAATGGGAAAAAAAACCTGGAAAAGCAAACTTCAATCATGCAGTTCTATGTAAAGTTTTCACTCTGCCAATATACGTAATGGGACTAAAGCACCACCCATGGATTTTAGTGTGCATAGTGGGAGTGGAGTGAAATCGAGTGAAACTAAACTTCTGCAGACACTTTAATAAATCAGCAGTATACCTTTCAGGAATTAAAAAAAAGTTGATACTGTGTCATTCACTCTGATTGTAGGTTATTGAACATGAACACCCAGTCAACAAAATCTCCTTTATTGCTCGAGATGTGACTGACAACCGGGCCTTTGGCTATGTTTGTGGAGGAGAAGGGCAGCACCAGTTCTTCGCCATAAAAACAGCACAACAGGTAAAATTTTAATAATGGCACTGTCTTGTAACTAGGTGGATGTGCTATAATCCTAAATATTTGTGTTTTGAGTTCATGAAAATCAAATACAACTTCAGAATGAGCAGAGTATTTCAGCATGGATAGCAGTATAGTATGAGGTTACGACTTGCCTCAATCTAGCTGTCATTGTTGTGTGCCTTCACATTAGCCATTGTCATTGCTGTGCGCCTTCAAATCTTTTCTAACTTTTGCCTGTTAGAAATCAACCTCACACTACTCAAATCTGCAGTCCTAAATCAGAGAGAACTAGATAGCTTTAGACTAGGCTGAAAGAATCCCTACACCCCACCCCAGCTTCCGAATGTCTGTTCATGTATCCATTTGTTCTCTCTCTGCCTTTTTCCTCCAACTTTCTAACAGAAAATCTCATGTTTTTCTTTTGCCTCTTTTTCCACCTTTGCATGCAGACTTCTCTCTAATCTCTGTTTGAAGAAATGTAGTGTTTGAGGGGTTTTTTCTCTCTCTTGTTCAACCTTTAGAATAAATGGGGTTAGAGAGAAGCTTAGACCCATTTCTTTTCTATCAAAAAATATAGTCCTTATATTTTTAAATACATCTTTTGAAACTTTAAGGATTGAATTGTGCATCTTTGCCTCCTAAGCTCAAGAATTCTTTTGCAGCCACAGCACTTCGCCTTCTGCTGGCTGTGAGTTGACAGGATGCTCAATTAAGTATCCTGTTTGTAATTTTGGATGCTTTGCTTATTTTGGGAGAATTCCCTAACACTGCCAACCCTAAGGTGGCTCTAATGCAGGGTTTCCTAGGGCTAAAGAGTGTCCAACTCGTCCAAGGTAACTATTGGTTCCCATGGCTGAACCCTGGTCTCCAGAGCCATAGTCCAAAGTTCAAACCATTATACTGTTTGATCTACCAATATGCTGTTGATTCCAGATCCATGTAAACTTAAATGATGAATGAATATATTAGGTTTGACTCAGAGATACTAATGGCTGACCGAAGTCCCATTTGATTCCAGTCTGTTAGTTTGTTAGTTGGGGGCCACAGTGGCGCAATGGGTTAAACCCTTGTGCTGGCTGAACAGTGGTTCAAATTCATGAGATGGGGTGAGCTCCTGTCTGTCAGCTCCAGTTTCCCATGTGGGGACATGAGAGAAGCCTCCCACAGGATGGTAAAACATCCAAACGTCCCCTGGGCAACATCCTTGCAGACGGTCAATTCTCTCACACCAGAAGTGACTAGTAGTTTCTCAAGTTGCTTCTGACTAAAAAAAAAAGTTAGTTTGCTCTAATCCAGTTTGTTGAGATGATCAAAATAAGTATCAGCTACATGGAAATACATAGGAAATGCAGCACAAAGCAAAAGTTGGAAGCACATTTCTGGGAAATATCCAAGCCAGAATGTGAACTCTGCCCTTGAATTCTAGCAAACTGCACCAGACCAGTATCTGCTGTGCTTTTGTTCCACCACAATTAGAGGCAGGAATGCTTCTAAAACAATTCCACTAGATTGTGTAGATAGATAACAGGAATTAAGTCCTCCTGAGATACTATGTAACTAAGTGGATTCCATTCCTTGGAAATGATTGAGCCTCCTCTTCTTAATTTCAGTAGTAGTAATTTCAGTTCAGTTGATTCTAGTATTTTTAAGCATTTGAACCCCTCTTTTTTGAAATGAAACAAAACTGTCCCTTCTTCTATGTCCCCAGGCAGAACCTCTAGTTGTAGATCTGAAGGATCTTTTCCAAGTCATTTATAACATCAAGAGAAAAGAAGAGGATGATAAGAAAAAGGTAACGTTGCATAATGGGTTATGTTTCCAGACTTCAAGGCATGATTATGGTGGTGGTGATATAAAGAGCACACAGCTGCCTTGTATGGGAGTACAGTCCTTCAAATACTATTAGTAAATACTATTTATATAGTATTAAAATTAATTTTAGTGTTTAAGAACTATGATGATAAATATTTAAGACTATTCCATAGTTATATAGTTTTAAAATAATTGTACTGTATTTACTTTGTAAACTGCTTTGAGTTTCAGGTTTGGAAAAAACTCGGGTCTTAAGTAACGCTAATGCTGTTGCTTGTTATGATTGGTGATCAATGTGTTTACTTCAGCGTTCAGTTAAAAGCTGGTGTTGGTCCAAAGCTGAATGTAATATAAATTGGACTAGGCTGAAAGGAACATATCTGTTCATGGTCAGTAATGCCAAGGCCCCTTCTATACAGGGGCCTTGGCATTATAAAGTTCAGATTGTCTGCTTTCAACTAGATCATCTGACAGTATAGACTCAGATAATCCAGTTCAAAGCATATAATCTGGATTAACTGCCTTGATTCTGAATTATATGGCAGTGTAGAAGGGCCCTTAGATAGTGCATTTAGCTGTTAGCCAAACAGTCCCTGTCTTAATTTTTGGGAAAATAAATAGTCAGTGAAAGAAAAATCTAAAAGGTACTTGAGACATTGGAGAGCTGGTGCCAGTTAGAGCGGACAATTTGATATGAATCAGCTTCCTATGAGTAATAGAAGTGTAACTTCTCTTTTTCAGAATGAAGAGGCCAATAAAATTGAGGTAAGAAACAAGTTCTGTCCTCTGTCATGGAAAGCATGTCATCCAACAGACTTCATTACAATTGCTACTTCTGAAACATTGTAAAACAGTGAATGCTTTCTTGTTACATGTTTTATAGATTTGAGAAGACAGCAGCTGAGTCTTAATCCTGACTTGATTTCTCTCTCTTTCAGAATGGTAGTGAGGAGACATCTTCTGATCAAGCTGGCAAAATAAAGCTGGTACGTACAGGTTTCTGATCTGAATAGCAGGTTAACAGACATCTAAATAGCCGTTGGGTTGGAAAAAATCACATTACTTGAGTAAACTCAGGCTGAACTAATGCAGCAAGATAAACCAGGCTACTGCAGAGATTCAGGTTTTTCAAGAGGTCATGTCCATGCTGTTAGCTTAGACACAAGTGACTTTGTAGGCCAATGTGTGTGCAATCCTAATTTCTTGCATATCTTCCTCTTTAAAGGCTGTTGACCAGATGGATCTGTTTGGAGACATGTCTACTCCTCCTGATTTGAACAGTCCCACAGTGAGTAGTAAAGGACTATGACTTTTGGGTTTCATATCTGAAGAACACAAGTGTTTTGAGCAACTATAATATTGAATATTTGACTTTGTAGGGTGGGTTCAGGAAGGGTGACCAGGACAATTGACCTTTCACATTTGTTCCTTTATAATTTGTAGATTTGATTAATATCTTCTCTCTAGGTCCTACAACTTTGTGGCCAACATTTAGAAAAAGTTGAACCTAGTCATTCTGGAGATTCCTCTAGAGCAGTGTTTCTTAACCTATATTTTGGACTTCAGCTTCCAGAAATCCTAGCCAACTTACCAGCTGTTAGGAATTGTTGGAGATGAAGTCTAAAACATCTGGAGAAGCACCGTTTGAGAAACTCTGTTATAGAGAGAACACTCTTCCAAGAAGTGCTCTTTCTATGTGCAATTCTATGTTGACCATTTCTGGTGAAAGGTGACCATAGAGTCAGCCTGGTAGACCTTGAGATTCCTAGAGAAGAGCTTTCTCGGGTTAAAAATAGCATTTTTAAATTCATGTCTCTTCCACTTTCACAGGGGTCCTGTGCCCCTAACCCACACAAAAGGATTTCAGATCTAGAGGAATACCAGATCCAGAGGCAAATCAGCCTTATTCTGGAAATGCTAAAACTTAAACAGGATTTGTCTGAAGGAACTGTTATGTCCTTGCCAAAAAATCATTTGCGGTTTAAATTTGGAGGGATGCAAATAGAAAGCAGCATGTCTCCATTTCAAAAAATGATACCTTTTCCTTGAGCTCTCCATAACACCTGAAAACTTGGATGAGAAGCAGAATTTGGGTGTAATTTCTGACAGGCAGCTGTAGCTTTTAATTACACTGGATGGTTTTTCCAGGAAATCTGAAAGAATATCTCTCAGAACGGATCCAATGTTCAATACTTTTGGCTATTCTCTCACAAGACCAAGAATTATCCTGTGTATTGGGAGTGTGTGGCATTAGGCCCTTGCTTAGAAGATGTCAGATGTCCATATCCTGCTGCTTCTGTCATTGAATGCTCTACATTTGTCATCTTCCCCTGTCCTGTTACATGTTCTTTAAGCAGAAAACAGTCTCAAACCATTTTTCATTCATCATTACTCCATGGCCTCTGCACCCATTCTTGTGAAATGTTATAGGTTTCCTTTGATTGGCATTTAAATTACTTTCCAGAATACAGATACAGCTGGGAGCTTAATCATCCCTTTCCCAGATGCCTAAAGTTTTGAACCCAATCCTTCTGCAGTTTTACAAGTTGCATAACTTAGTCCACCTTTATCCCACAAATCAGTTTCACAACAGTTGTTCCATACATTTTGAGATAAGCATGTCCTTTTCCTTTTTTAGGATCCCTCCTCATGTGTCCAGCAGAGTTGAACTGCTGCACTGAGTCAGGGGCCAATTTTCTGTCTGTTGATCTATATGTATGGAAATGCAAGAAGTTAACTTAAATTAGCCACAAATTCACTTCTGAATCTGAAGGAGTGTTTCTGATGCTAAACAATGCAGATGTGTCCTGTAACATGTTAAAAAGGCAAATTGCAACTCCTGGTAGCTTCCAGGAGAAATGACTACCTGTTTTCTTTTGGACCAGAAAAAGGACATTTGTGTGAGTCTAAAAGAGCTGAGAGTTGCAAAACAGCCTTGATGGGGCCACCTACCAGCTCAGAGCCACACAAATCCCACCCTTGCTATGCAGGTTGCTCTCATACCAACCTTGGTATCTGTTCTTCTAAAATGTGTTGAGTTAGGGCCCCTCAAAATGGACAACTATCCCTGTTTTAAAAGTTATAAGCACACCCCTAGCATCAAGATGCTACTATGTCCACCAATTTTAGTTAATCTTCACAACAAGAAAAAAATATATTAATAGCTGCTGAAGGTTTTCTATGGGAGGCATTAAAATTTGGATTTCCAAATCAGGCTTTGATTCAGGTTGAGCAATTTTCTTAACCAGAGTGTGAAGCAACTCTTGTGCTTTTTATTTACCACGAGTATTTAATGTAGATTGACTACTAAAGGTCTGGGTTGGCATCTCCAAATACTTGTGATGGGTTTGGAAGTATAAGCAAAAGTATAGTGTCCTTCTAGAGCAGGCATGGGCAAACTTTGGCCCTCCAGGTGTTATGGACCAACTTGCAGAAATCCCAGCCAGCTTACTGGGTGTTAGGAGTTCTGGGAGTTGAAATCCAAAACAACAGAGGGCCAAAGTTTGCCCATGCCTGTAGAGGCTTTTGTAAAGTAAATATGAGGTAAAAAGCTTGAAATAGAAAGCACGAAGAACTCCAGTAATCTTCATGTCATTACCCTGTCCCCATGGCCTGGCTTGCCAGTCAAATGACCCTGGGAAGATTGCAGCTCCGCAAGCAACCATTGTGGCCAAAGTGTAGCTCTTCTGATATTGTTAGACTGCAGTTCATAGCATTCCTCATCATTGACTATTTTGACTAGTTCTGATAGGAGTTGCAGACTAGCATGACCTGGAGAGCTGCAGTTCGACCACCCCTACCATAATGTAATTGTCAGATGGCAAAATATTTATAAGTCATAGGTAGCATGTTTTCAAAAACCATATTTCCTCACAAGTCTGCTTGCTTATCGTTTTTAATCAATGAGCACATGAAATGACTTGCACATGTCTAAATAACTCTTCTGCTAATCTGTCTTTCCCAAACCTAACAGGAGGAGCATAAAGAGGTCTTGTTAGTGGATTTAAACTCTGAAATTGAGGTGCCTCCAGCTTCTCTCAAAGGGGAGGAACTTTTCTTGAATGACATCACACCTTCCTTACCACTGTCAAAGCCACAGCCATCTTTCTTGCCCGAAAATGCTTTCTCTGCAAACCTCAGCTTTTTTCCTACGCCCAATCCTGACCCTTTCCGCGACGATCCTTTCACGCAACCCGACCAATTGGCACAGCCCTCACTTGATTCTCCTCTCAAATCTCCTAATCAGAAGACGGGGAACAGTTATGTAAATGGGGATGTAGATTACTTTGGGAAACAGTTTGACCAGATATCTAACCGAACTGGGAAGCATGACAATCAGGTCAGCCAGTGGCCTCTTGAGACGAAGCCTGTCCAGCTTCCAAATGGGATACCTGAGAGAGAACAGAATGGTTTCACTGGCAAAACCCCACTAAATGTCTTCGTGGAGAGCTCTTCCAAAGGATTACCAGTGCAAAATGGATTACAGCTAGACTCCGATAGCACCATCCATTTGACGGCGCATGACTCTATAACTATTAGCCCACCTCCACAGAGTACCAAGCCGGGAAGAGGAAGGAGGACTGTTAAGGTGAACATTGGTGCACGCACTCATTGGTGACATGCATGCTTTGTACTTGGACTAGGTGATGGGATTTCCCAACCCCTTCTCAACGAAAGCTTTGCTGGCAGAGAAATACATTGCCTGCAGCTATAAAGCTGGAGGCTATGACTACTGTAAGCTTTACTGTGTGGCTTAGCTGTTTGTGTGCATCAATTGTCCTTCTTTCCTAAACTTAACTTTCTCTCTCCTAATGCTGCCATGTTTCTGTAATTTGGTAAGTAAGTTACTCAACTCATAATGTTGTAGTTGACTATAGCTTTTGAGGGAAAGCAGTAGTTCTGGTATAGCTTACTTACTAGAAGTAGGAGAATGAAGTTATATTAACTTGTGTGCTTCCTATAGATGAAGAGAGACAGAATTCTTAAGTCTGAAGGATTCCACAATAAAGCATGCATAAGATCGAAGGTAGAGTTGATATTGGACTTGCTGTTTAGTATAATGTTGGTCATGTTGGTCATGTTGTATAAACATGTGCTAATATTCCTAGAAGCAACTCCATATCTCAATCAATAATATAACATTTAGGGGTTTTAAAGAAGACATTCAGAAAAAAAATTGTTAGTGTAGTTTTGCCAGAGTCACTAACAATAATTAAGACCAACCACAAACTGCAATATAAGTCTGAAAAGAAAGTACTGTATAGTCAGCTCTCTGTATCTATGGATTCAGCCATCCACATCTTTACAATACCCCTCCCCCTCCCCAAAAAAAAGAATGAAACTTCCACATATTGTGGTATTCATGGTGGGGCGAGTGTCCTGGAACTAACCTGAATGAATACCTAGTGCGCAATAATAAATATGCAGCAGACAAAACACAGGTAACAGATTATCTATCTGTCTAAATATTGCTGCTGTAACAGAAGACACGTTAATCTAGGATGAAGTTCCACAAGGTGAAAGTCCTTTATGTCTTCATCTAAGCTTCCACCATGTTAAGGACATAGAAAGATCCTTCTAACAGAACTTTGACACAAGCAGTCTGGAATGAGATGAGGCATCCTTTCGGTTAGTTTGGACCTCAACCCTTTAGACCTTCAAATTTTTTCATCAACATGTTGAAATGTGCCCAGAAACACACTGTTGGCCAGTTTAGCTGTTGCAAGGGAGGTGTAAGCCTCCAAAGCAATCTTACTGCTGCATTTTAGACCAACAGGAAAACTGTCCGAGAGTAGTTTAGATATACCCTAGTCTTGCACCCTCAAAACCACTAAATCTGACCTTAAATAGGAATCATTTTATGTCCCAAAACCTAGGTAAAATAGATCAACCTATTGCTCCCACTTGAAACCTTTAAGTACAAATCTGAGCACAGAAATGCCTGTGTCCCCAACACCAGCATAGTTGATTTCTTGGACAGTATTGCCACATCCAAAATGAACTGTCTATTCCAGAATTTGTCTCCTGGCTGAGAGTCTCTCTGTTACTCGATGGATTTTGCTTAGCTGCTCATATGTCTAGAAGCTACATAAAAATGCTAGAAAACAGATTGAGAGTGGAGAGTACCAGCCTTAGTAGCTTAGTACCAGTAAAATCTAACCTCTTGTGCAAAATGTGCCATTATTCTATAGCTATTGTAATAAGATCATTTTTTTCTTAACTTTCCAGAATTCAGCCAATGACTTGTTTGGCTCTGACATCTTTGCTCCTGAACCGGCCCCAACGAGCACTCTGACCTCAATTACACAGCCAGCGCCAGTACAAACTAACCCTCTAGACCTCTTCAAGACCAGTGCTCCCACAGCGGCTCCCTTGTCTGTACTAGGTTAGTAAGGACTGCCCATAGACTCAAAATGTTGGCATTGGGTGAACAGTTTTACAACCTTGATGTGCAGGATTATTTTGTTAATGTATACAAGCCACAAACTATTTCTTCCACACATCTTGAGGTGTACAAATGCACTTGATAGGAAATTAGGGTTGTTAATTGCTAGGGTTAGTAATTGCTGCTTGCTGTGTCATCTAGTACAGGCCTGTCCAACAGGCGGCCCAGGGGCCGTACACGGCCCCCTAGTCCCTTGACTATGGCCCCTTACCCTCCTGCAATAAATAATATATTTTTAAATATATATTTTTTAAAAAATTTGAATTAAAAAATATTATTTATTATTATTATTATTGGTCCCGCCCCTTGGCTTTCTATTGGCCGCCTCCTCTTCTTCTGAGGGAGGGGGCCAATGGGAAGGAGTGACGTCTCTCGGGCCTCGCCCCCTTGGCAGCAAACGGGAAGAGCGACCCGGCCGCATGGCTTTCCCCCTCGGCAGTGCCGCTTCCTCCTCAGGATTGCTGCTGCTCCATCTGGGAGGCGCTCAGGCCCTCAGCGCCAGGGAAGCAAAAGGGGTTTGGGAGGGAGGGAGGGAGGGAGTGTGTCTGAGAGCGTGAGTGAGTGACAGAGAGAGAAAGAGAGAGAGGGAGAGAGAGGAGGGGGACCTGCCCTGGGCACACCTCTCTCCAGCGCAAAGGGAAGATCTCTCTGGCTCTCTCAGACACACACACACACACACACACACACACACACACACACACAAGCCCCTTCCTTTCTGACCCCTTCATTTGCGTTTCATGAACTGTCTCTTTAATGAGAAGGAGAGAACCGGCCAGCCATAGGAGAGGGGAGGAGGAGAAAAGGAGGGAGGGGAATTGAATGAGAGGGAGCTTCAGGAAAGCCCTCCCACCCCCTTTCCCCTCCTTTTCCTCCCCCCAGAATTATTTACATTCTTTGCAATTACCTAAGTTTACTTTGATGACTTGCACTGAATGGAATCAGCCAGGGTAAACTGGCAAAATGAAAGCACACAGACCTTTCAACTGCAAGGCCATTCAATGCTGATCAATGTGGCCAGTCATATATTCCAGTTCAAAGCAGAGATTGTGGGATTTTCTGCCTTGATATTCTGCATATTTATGCCCCTCATGTGTTCCATCCATCCCTCCCTCTCCCCTTATTTAAATAATATAATATGTAATTGTATATTTATGCCCCTCATGTGTTCCATCCATCCCTCCCTCTCCCCTTATTTAAATAATATAATATGTAATTGTATATTTATGCCCCTCATGTGTTCCATCCATCCCTCCCTCTCCCCTTATTTAAATAATATAATATGTAATTGTATATTTATTATGCCCTTATTTAAATAATATAATATGTAATTGTATATTTATGCCCCTCATCCATCCCTCCCTCTCCCCTTATTTTAATAATATAATATGTAATTGTATATTTATGCAATGCCGGGGGCGGGGAGGGAAGGGGGCGGAACCGAGGGAGGGGTTGGAGCCAGGGGAGGGGTGGAGCCAGGGCTTGGCCCCCCAGGTGATCAGTGACCGGAATTCCGGCCCAAGGTCCGGTAGAAGTTGGACAGCCCTGATCTAGGACAACCCCAACACAGCATAAGTTGAGTGTAACTATGCGGGTGTGTAAAAATACAGAAGTTAAAATATGATTAAACTATCATTCGAATCAAAAACAATTTAAAGCATAGCTATTGAAAAAAACAAACAATGAAAATGGTTTTCAATACCACCAACCATAGAATTCTGCTGGGCAGACTGTGTGACTTTGTGTATGCAGCATTGAATTGCCATTGTTTGCCTTCTGCTTAAATGGCCAGTTCCATAAAGGAGTGTCGTGGGATTATTGTTCTGCTGCATGGCAATTATACTGTTAGGATGCACAAGACCGTATTTTATTCTCTGACCTTTAAAGAACTGCATAAAAAGCAAGGAAAGGTTATCCAAGGATCAGGTTCAGCCATCATAGATATACACTAACAGATCAAACCAGTTCTACATTTTGAAGTGAAGCAGGCAACAACCTGAATCACTGCTAAAATAGCATAGATTAGTCCAAACCAGGAGAGTTATAAATGGATGATTGTTCCATATATGCCAGTACCTTTCCATCTACCTTAAAGAACAAAGAGGTTAGCAGCTAGGTCCTCTGAAGTAGCATCTCCTGTATTTCATAGGAGTTGGGAGACCACAACACCACCTAGCCATCCAGTACAATGCCAGCATAGCATAACTTGAGTGTAACTATGGGATGTGTAAATTTACACTATGCAACCACTGCATGAGCTATATGGACAGCTAGACACTAGGCTGTTTTGATTTTTTAAATGGTTCAAAACTCGTTTCGGGTGTAGGGGGCGCTGGTGGTTCAGATCTAAAGTCAATTCCGATTTTCACAGAAAAAAAGCTCAAAACTATTCAAAACTTTCGAAAATTCTGAATCCTTCGGTAATGGTTTCAAAGTGTTATTTCATGTTTCATTGGGTGGTCTTTACTTTGAAAGTAGTTGTTTTATTCCAGAAAGGAGGGAGCAAAGGTAAGAAATCCATCCACACTGGGTTAAACTGCTTCTCTTGCCCGGGACTGGTGCAAGAGAGAAAGAAAACTGAAGGAAAGCCATCCAAACTGGGTTAAAGAGCGGCTCTTGCCCGGGGCTGACGTGGGGAAAAAAGGAAACCAAAGGAAAGCCATCCAAACTGGGATAAACAGCGGCTCTCGCCCAGGGCTGACGTGAGAGAGAAAGGAAACCAAAGGAAAGCCATCCATACTGGGTTAAACAGCAGTTCTCGCCCAGGGCTGACGCAGGAGAGAAAGGAAACCAAAGGAAAGCCATCCAAACTAGGTTAAACAGCGGCTCTCGCAGGAGAGAAAGGAAACCAAAGAAAAGCCATCCAAACTGGGTTAAAGAGTGGCTCTCACCCGGGGCTGACACAGGAGAGAAAGGAAACCGTAGGAAAGCCATCCAAACTGGGTTAAACATGGGAGGGAAAGTAAACAAAGGGAATCCATCCACACTGGTTTGAAAAGCTGAATAATTTCTGACTCACTTATTGATTCGTAAGAGAAATGGCGGAAGAAGCTTCGAAATGGCAAGGATACTTCCAGGTTCCCAGATCGCTTCAAAATCGCTTCAAAAAGGAATTTGATCCGAATTTATGACAAATTATGAAGATTTTGATCAAACCTAAACATGCCTACTAGACACACAACCAAATCTTGTGAATACTGCCCCAGCAAGAAAATGTGTTCAGGCAGAAGATGTAGGGCTTCACACAAAATAACACTAACAAGCAGATAAGCAAACTTTCACTCAGTGTTCAGAAGCAAATAGCCTTACCCAACAGACACAATAGCCTCCCAAAATAATCTCGAGGCTGGGGAGTTTTAAATTCAACAGACGTAAGCTAACTTTATGCCATCTCTTTCAACACACACACACACACACACACCACCCCTGTTGGCCTTCCCTATCTGCCCAGATCCTATTCACCAAGTGACTGGAGTATCTGCTATATTTTCTTTGCTTGGAAATATCCCTAACTTCTCCTTCTATGGCTGCTTGTGACCGTGGGTGTCCACAAGAGGGAGCTTTTTATGGCACTGTGCTTGTGCAAAGTTCTTCTCAGATAAGTTTTCCGACTATATGGATTATAGATGTCTCAGCATTCAGTGTTGCCATGTCTTCAGATCTCTGCATTGCTTGATTGTGGCTGTCAATGTTACAGTAGTTTCTATTTGGATCTTCAACACAGAGAGACACAGAGAGAGAGGGAGAAAGAGTTCAAAACATGCCTAGACTTCACTTATAGGCCTCTGGTTACTAAGTGGACTAAAAGAGTAATAAACTTTTTTAAAAATGTAGTTCCTAACAATCTTTGTAAATAATCTGAATGGGACAACTGCCCATAGGCCACACCTCGCAGGCTCTTAAATAGACTTTTTAATTTGGCTTCAATGTTTTGGCCTCTCGCAGGTGAGCTCTTCACACTTATCAACTTTCTACACTCTGGTGGTCAAGCTCTGTAAGTCCAAGGACCAATTTTTAGCATCAGGACCCACTACAGGCTGCACCAACTTCTGAAATGGGTTTCCACATATCTCTCTTGCAATACTGCCTTGAATCCTATGTAGCAATCCCTTGTTGGTTATGAAATGCTGAATATTGTGACTTAGCAGAACCAAAATGCCTTGTAGAGCTTTAGTCAGAGTGAGACAGATAAGTGCTTGACTTTTCAGGATCATGTTCAGTGTAATCAAGATGCCAGAATAGTAAATGGTGGTCTGACCTATCGTGAGTCCTGGAAAGCTCTCAAAAATGCCCCTAAGAAAGAAATGCAAGAACTTGAGTACACTACATTCAGTGGCATGAGTAACTCCAAAAATTAGAACAGCTGTTTATATGTCTCTGAGGGATCAATGGGGCTGTAGTTTCCTGGAACTACAGGGTTTAGAGCAGTTGCTATGATATTAAGTTTTCCTCTTAGGAAAGATCTGTATGATGGTGTACTAGATGGTGTACTAGAAAATAGTAAGAGTACTGTGTTGGCAAGATTGGTGCCAACCTGCCATCATACCAGATTGAGCAAGTTCGAAAAGATTGGGGTCTCATGACGGCAGATCCCATCTGATGGCAGACTGATTGATTAAACCTACATAGCTCATAATTCTAAAAGCACTAAGTGGAAAAAAGGAAATGGTGAATGTTAATCTGGGCAGCAGTGCCTGGAAAGTTCTGTTCAAGTAGAATGACTGTAATGACATATGGAAGCTATCCATAACTGAGCACGGATGGGATGATGCTCTGATACCTATAACTCCTCATTTGTGAAGTAGTTCAACATGTCACATTCATTCTTTTGAAAGGTAATTTTCCAATTTGAATAGAGACCATTTAGAAATTGCCTTCACTATACTTGGTCAGATCTTCATAACAGTTTTGGGAAATAGAAGCTTTTGAAATCATTTTGTAAAGAAACTATATGCATTTCTGAAAAACTAAAAAGCTCACCAATAGAAATATTTGAGATTTTTGGTTTGCCTTGTGAAAGTGAACCATTCTGCTCTGCACCTCCCAGACAAATGAATGGATGAAGTATTAAAATTCTGCACTTATTTTCTTGACATTGCAATATTCTGCCTAAAACATACTGCAATGTATATATTGGAATAAAATAAACTTAAAATGTGTATTTTGGGAAAATGTAGATATAGGAATATTTAAATACAGGCTACTCCTTTGGAAAGGTCAACTTGGATCAATGTAGAAATGTCACAAGATTATAGAATATAGGAAGCACACAGTAGGACATTCAAAACCGACCCAGACAGAACTAAGTGATCTGCACCCATCTTTACTTACTGTATGATACTGTAAATTACTGTATGATACAAGAGTGCCCTCTGGAGGCTAACAATACTATACAGTTTGTAGTTAACTTAAAATCCAACTGGATCAAAGCTGATTTTATACACACACACAGTGGGGAGGAGTATTTAGTCAGATACCAATTGTACAAGTTCTCCGACTTAAAAAGATGAGGGAGGCCTGTAATTCGCAGTATATTAATCGCAAAGATAAATGTGGGGTTTTTTTTGCTTGTATAATATAATATTAAACGTCTTTGCAACTTGTATAATAACACATTAAGCAATATATCAGAAACATAAAATTGTTATTTATTCGGTGATTTATACATCAATAACAAAAGTAGAGTCCTCCTTGCTGTGCAATAAACCCTTTCGGGCACAAGATCCCTTATTGACTGTAATAATGTTATTGAATGGAGCTTGCAGTTCCTTGTAAAGGCATATCCACGTAGAGGATTTCCAGACTGGTTTTGACAGTCTAATGTCTTCCTCAAGTGGAGAATTATGAAGAGTATACTGAAGTGGACATCAAGTTCACCAAAATAATAGTTCTTCCTCGGGTGGATAATTATACAATGAAGCAGTGCTTTGCATTGTTTGATCCTGTAGCAAGCAACAGGTTCTCCTAAACAGTGCTCTGAGTTGTTTGATTCTATAGCAAGAATTTACAAGGAACTGGAAGCTCCATTCAATAATAATATTACAGTCAACAAGGGATCTTGTGCATTTAAGAAAAGGTTTACTGCACAGCAAGAAGGACTCTACTTTTGTGATGTATAAAACACTGTATAAATAACAGTTTTGTGTTTCTGATATATTGCTTAATGTTTTATTATACAAGTTGCGAAGACATTTAATATTATATTATATAAGCCAAAGAAAACATTTATCTTTGTGATTAATATACTGCGAATTGTAGTGGATTTTTGTTCTTTGCGATTTGGGGAAACCATTGTCTTTGTGTTAGAGGCCTGTGGTTGACATCATAGGTAGACCTCAACTATGAGAGACAACATGAGAAAACACATCCAGAAAATCACATTGTCCGATTTTAATGAATTTATTTGAAAATTATGGTGGAAAATAAGTATTTTCAGGTGTAGAGAAGAGCAGGTTATAAATGAAATAAATAAATAAATCTCAATACTTTATTATATATCCTTTATTGGCAATGACAGAGGTCAAACATTTTCTGTAAGACCTCACAAGGTTGGCACACTGGGGTTGTTATGTTGGCCCATTCCTCCATGCAGATCTCAAGAGCAGTGATGTTTTGGGGCTACCGCTGGACAACACTGACTTTCAACTCCCTCCAAAGGTTTTCTATAGGGTTGAGATCTGGAGGCTGGCTAGGCCACTCCAGGACCTTGAAATGCTTCTTACGAAGCCACTCCTCTGTTGTACTGGTGGTGTGCTTGGGATCATTGCATCTTCAGTGGCCTTGCTGATGGAAGGAAGTTTGCACTCAAAATCTCACGATACATGGCCCCATTCATTCTTTCATGTATACGGATCACTCGCCCTAATCCCTATGCAGAGAAACAGCCCCAAAACATGATGTTGCCACCCCCCATTCTTAACAGTAGGTATGGTGTTCTTTGGATGCAACTTGGCATTCTTTCTCCTCCTTGTGTTTCTGCCAAACAGTTCTACTTTGGTTTCATCTGACCATATGACATTCTCCCAAGACTCTTCTGGATTGTCCAAATACTCTCTAGCAAACTTCAGTAGGCCCCGGACATGTACTAGCTTAAGCAGGGGACACGTCTGGTCCTGCAGGATCTGAGTCCCTGGCGATGGCGTACTGTGTTACTGATGGTAGCCTTTGTTACGTTGGTCCCAGCTCTCTGCAGGTCATTCACTAGGTTCCCCTGAGTGGTTCTGGGATTTTTGCTCACCGTTCTTGTGATCATTTTGACCCCACAGGGTGAGTGAGATTTTGCAAAGAAGCAACAGATCAATGGAGATTATCAGTGTCTTTTATCTCTTCCATTTTCTAATTATTGCTCTCACTGTTGATTTCTTCACACCAAGCTGCTTGCCTATTGCATATTCAGTCTTCCCAGTCTGGTGCAGGGTGACAATTTTGTTTCTGGTATCCTTCAACAGCTCTTTGTCCTTCACCATAGTGGAGCTTAGAGTGTGACTTTTTGAGGTTGTGGACAGGTATGTTTTATATAGAGAACAAGTTCAAATAGGTGCCATTACTACAGGTAATGAGTAGAGGACAGAGAAGTCTCTTGAAGAAATTACAGGTCTGTGAGACCCAGAAATCTTGTTTGTTTGTAGGTAACCAAATATTTATTTCCCAGCATAATATGCAAATAAATGCATTCAAAAACATACAATGTAATTTTCTGGATGTGTTTTCTCATGTTGCCTCTCATGGTTGAGGTCTACCTATGATGTCAATTACAGGCCTCTCTCATCTTTTAAGTGGGACAACTTGTACAATTGGTATCTGACTATATACTTTTCCCCCTGCTCTGGGTGTGTGTGTGTGAGCACGCGTGAGCACGCACACACACACACACACTTACATACCTCTGATAGGCCTTTTGATGATATTTGGGAGGAATACCACTAAGAGTTTTCTGTCCTGCTACAAAGGAAAGTCATGCAGTGGGTTTCCACAGCTGAGCAATGTATTGAACCCTAGTCTCCAGAGTCAAAGTTCAGTATTCAAACTATTATGCAACACTGGTGCTCTCTGTTTTGAATCTTTAGACTGCAGATTTTCAGAGCACTTATTTTGTTTGAGTTTAGCAAATTATTGTTTTTCTCTGATACGGTAGTAATGTAGAAATAATTGCACATAGTTCAAGTTTGGGTGGATAGAATGTCTAATATTTCAAAAATAAAAATAAAAAACCCAACATGACTGTCCATCTACTTTGCCATCATTACCTGACTTTCTCACAACAAGAACTATGGTTAGCCCTTTACATTTGCTAGAAATTGGAATGCAGGGCCCTACAAAAGTGGGAAAGCCATGACTAAAAACCTTTTTTGACCTGAGCGAACACCTCTTCCAGCACAACTCTACAGTTGACTTCTGGCAGAAATTGACCATCAAGTTGCACTTGAAGGACCTAGAGATTCCTACAGAGCCAACTGAGTTACACTTGAGGGCCTAGAGGTCAGATCCACAAATGTCAAACCCACAAAATATGGAAGGCTGATGGTAATTTGCATGCTGAGTGTTGGTTCTGAAAAAATGTCTGGATAGAATGACCGATGATAAGAAGAAGAAAGAAACTATGTTGATAAAATGATATTTTTCATGTTGAGATAAAATGAATAATAGATCTATGGAATGTTGATTAAAATAGATGCCAAGTACTACTAGTGAAACAATGACCTTGCTATCTCTTAAAGTATGCACCATTTTAGCAAGACTAAAAGTTACTCTTATATGTATTGTTGGGCCTAGTATAAACCTATTTAAAATGCAGGTTGATGGTATACTGTATATACAACCTAAGATTAGCATTTGCAATTATATTTTGCTGAGGGTTCAGAGTTCTTCAGTGGTAAATTAATGTAATCTGTAAAGATTTTTTTTCTCCACAGGTGGCTTGCCTACGGTAACTTCCCCAACACCAGCATGGGGGCCTCAACCTCCAGCTTTCAACCAGCAGCTTCCGGTCTTTCCTGGATCTGTTTTAAGTTCTCAGCCGGCAAGTTTTTCTCCACCTCTTGGTTTTGGTGCTACCCCACAGGTTCCTAGCTGGAGCCAGACAACATCTCTAGGAGGTCCAATCCAGCCTCCAGCTCCTGATTTCTGGGGTCAGTCTGCACGTGTTTCTCCTCCTAATGCTTGGGGGCAACCATCCAGCACTGGAAACCCTTTCCAAGCCAATATATTTCCTTCCACACTGGCAGTCCAGCCACCATCTATGTTATCTTCCATATCATCTATTAGTCCTCCACTTCCTCAACTGCCTCCCAGAACTACACCTCAGAAAGAGCAAGTCAAGAAGGAGAGTGATGCCTTCACTGCTCTGGATCCCCTTGGTGACAAAGAAATAAAAGATGTAAAGGAGATGTTCAAAGACTTCCAGTTGACAAAACCGCCAGCTGTGCCAGCAAGGAGGGGAGAGCAGCAGCAGCAACAAGGTCTGTTGGAGGCTTCTGGAACCTTTGCCAGTTGCTTCAGTACTACAGTTGACCATGATGACTTGGCCTTTCTTGGTATAGTTTAATGATAGCAATACCTAGCTGAAGTCTAGCTCAATAACAAGCCCCCTGGATGGATTCAATTATTACCTTTTAGCCCACTTGCTCCCCAAAAATGTGTGAAAGGAGGATAACTTTTTCAGCATATAGAGTACTGGAAATTGTTGGAAATCATGATAAATACTCAAATGTAAGTGGTCTTTTCCATTGCTTCTATTTTAGTACAAGATGGCCTGAATGCTATTATTAACCCCAACTAGAGGAGACTGATCAAATCAATACTTGAATTATAAATCCTACTGATTCAATGGGCTTATTCTAGTTGGGACGAACAATAGTATTTAGACAAAGTTCTAACTGGAACCCACAGGCATGGTGGAGAGAAAAGTATAGAAGGCATATGATGTACTTTCCTTGCTGAGGCTAAGTAGATCAAGATCCTGGACAGTGTATATATAAAAGGTTAAATTAGAAATTCTATCATGAGTTTCTTATAGGAGAGAGGTGGGATTACTGAAAAACAATCTATATTGTAATTATTAGCATCTGAACAAGTGTGACAGCTCTCATCCTGAGAAAACGATTCCTATTTTGCTTGACTGTCTTCTCTTTGTGAACTGCACTGCCTTCCTTCTTGACTTTTCAACTTGGCTAAATAAAGCCTTTTCATGGAACTTCCTCCATTTTCTTTTGGAAGTGGGGTTCTCAAAGTTTTACTGAGTCTGTGATTTAGTAGTGCAAGTTGCACTTAGCTACAAGAAAAAATAACATCAACAGAATTCTGCCTTTAAGTGTTGTATTGTATTTAAGAAAGTGGCTACAGATTTGAAACAGGTTGATTTGGAAACATTGCAGCAAAGTGTGTTTGAAGGAAATGCTACCTTAACCAAATTTTCTCATGGATTTGTAGTAATAGCAAGTATGTTAAAACCAGTGCATGGAAGCCTAAATGGGAAACACTGATGAAAGTTTTGCTTTCTTGATTTAAGGATCAAATGTTTAACCAAATCACCTGCATGTACACCTGGCCAGTTTGTGTTAGAGTACACTATGTCTAGCTGCTTCATTGGCATTTGGACTTTGAATTTCTGATATGTGCAAGAACTGTGTTTATTAAATATGATAAGGGTAAGATCCACTTAGGATGAGCAAAGTGCAGAAGTCTGGGTTTCTGATCCCTCAAACTCTTGGCTTTAAAAGCTCCTGGTCTTCTCCAGAGGATTTAGGGTGGTAATTTGTAGAAGTGTGCATTTTTTCATGAGTACTCATAAGTCATATCAAATTTGTACTTACAAGATGATATCCGACACATGGGTGTGGTCTGTGCCAAAAACGTAACAATCAAAACTTATCCAATACTTTTTTGTTTGCATTTTGTAAATCTTGGAAGCCTCCCAAAGTCAGTTTTATTTTCAGCGCAAAGAAGCAAAGCCAAGCCAAAAGGCATCCTTTTCTCTTTAAGTTAATGACCTCTCACCATGAGGAGAGGGAAAGCAGGGAGAAAGCAGAGTTCACTGGGAAAGAAAGAACAGAACTCTGGGAAATGTAGTTTGGGAAGGCGAGGAACCCTATGGCAAAGAATGCAAAAGGCTCTGCCCTAAACTAAATTTCCCAAAATTCCGCTTGCATCAGAAAGCCTCAATCAGGAGAGGGGAGGGATTTGTTCCTCAGTAGCAGCAGCCAGCCATAATTCCGATAAATCATTGGATCTGCAAAGAGGAGGACTAACTGGTACTTCTATTAAGTAAATCAGTTCTGGGCTTGGAAGAAAGCACTAAAGGGTCCCTTAGGGTCCCATCCAACTCTAGGATCCTATTAAAATTTAGAATTGGTTAATATTAGTTTTTATTGATTAATATGTGAGAGACATTCACATATGTTGTGGTTTTATTTTTAAAAAATTGTCAAAAAATTAAATCTCTAAAATCAGTAGATTTTACCAGCACCCCTAATTTTGTAATTATTTTTGAAACATTTTTAATCAATCACACATGCCTAGTAATTTGTCACACTGGAAAAATAGGGGCCAAAGAAATGGCAAGTTGGAGGTTGAAAGAAAGGATGATACCAGGTACAAAACATTTGATAAAAAGCCGAAGGGCTGGACATGTTCAGAGAAGATTAAAGGGTGAATTTGCACTCTTAAAATATTTCAAAAACTGGCACAAAGAAAGTGTGCCTCAGAAGATAAGATCTGATCTAACATTTCAAGTTACAGGAGAGTAGATTTTAATGGAACATTAGAAGAACATCTTGACATTAAGGGAAGCTCAGCGATGGAACCAAATTACCTAGAGAATTAATGAGGGTCTCCTTCTCTGAATGTTGATAGAAAGAGGCTTGACCACTGTCTGCTGGAGAGGTCCTACACTGAGCAGATGATGGGCTCAATGGCTCATGATGTCCCTTACGATTTTGAATCTGTTGTTCTTCCCTATAACAGTGTTAAATTGTTGGTTCCTGGATTATTACAGGTCCCTGGCAACTTTTCAGGAAAGAAACAAACACGTTTCAGGGAACAATCCAACCAACTGGTACAAATAGAGTGCCAGTCCCTGACACATTTTGGAAAAATTGCTAGTCCCTAACATCAGCTAGCATTGAAAATGCTGTCCTATAAGACATTGGGGGTGGGGGTTGAAAGAAACACTCCAGGAGGTACAGAGTCTAAGGTGGAGATCATTCGTGTTCATGGTAGTTGCCCTAAGCCGTCAGATGTTGATAGATTACCGCAGTTGAAGTGCACACTTGATGGCAAACATGTTTTAATTTGCAGTGTAAGGTGAGATGAGTTGCTTATGGTGCCTTTTAAAAAGGATTGCTTAATAAAGCTTGTCTTCTTTTACAACACAGTGCCACCAAAGCCCATTCCCAGACAAAATGCTGTGTCGCTTCCTAAACCTGCTGAAAGCTCATTTGAAAATCCTTTTAAGATGGACCCTTTTTCTGCTCCCCCACAAAATGCAGTAAGTAGCATTGCTTTCACATACTGCATAATGTCAATGTGTGTGATAACTAATATGTCCAGTATTCCTCTCAACTTAGGGGACCTGCCAAATGACTTTTATTTCAGTTCAGATTCTGAGTCGCCTTGGGAAGATGGGGCAGGCTATAAATAAAGATGCTTCTTGGTGTACAGAGCATCTTAATAAACTTGAAGATACCTCTTGAATTATTGATGTACTGCTAATTTTCATGTATTTATAATGTTTTCAATATAAATTTAAATTAGGCTAATATCCTTGGTAGAAAGAGAAGAACAAGTATTTGTATAAGCATTTAATATACCATATAATCCCCCGTGATCACTACAGTCAGAAGACCAGAACCTTTTAGATACTCCCAGCTTGAAGTCATACCACCTGATGGCAACTCAGCGAAAGGCTTTCTCCATTATCGCCCCGGCATTATGGAATGCTCTTCCTCCTGAGACCCGGGCTTTGCATACCTTTCGCAGAGCCTGTAAGACCTATTTGTTCAGGCAAGCTTTCAAGTCAAACTGAAATTTTAATCTGTATTGTTTTATTGTGTAAACTGCCCCAGTGGTGGTGTAGAAATCGAATAAATAAATAAATAAATAAATAAATAAATAAATAAATAAAATTTCTTGAGAATTGTGCTGCAACCTATATAGAGTAATGAATATGGATGGTGATGGAGTTTTGCAGTGGCCTGCAATCTCTGTGCCATGTTTTCTTGACAGTCCCATCCCAAATCAAAGATTCTATAATTCTGTAATCCTCTTCTGTTTTTTCTAGATTACAGTTCAGCAGCAGTTGTCTTCTGCTCCATTTGGTGATCCTTTTGGTAATCCATTTGCATAGGCTTGATAGGTAAGTGGTTTTTTAAATATTGTTGCAGTCCATCCTGATTTTCTTCCTCTTAAACCTGAAATTTTGAATCAAATAAGCCGAACTTGGCAGTGGAGTTCTGCCAGTGTTAGAGTCAACAATTTAACATTATTTAACATTATTAAATTAAAAGTGAGAAAAGCAGCTATAAAGCCTCAAATATATGTCTTTTAAAAAAAAAGTTAGATAACCTTCCGCTATTCACCCACCATCCCAGCTGCACTAGGAGACGTGGGTTGGCATCCTGGTAATGGAATGTTGTTTTCAAGCCAACTCTAACTGCGGTTCACTTTAAGGTCATCATATCCCAGGTTTTTCTAGCAAGACACTTTCAGAAATAGGATTTACCATTGTCCTTAGGACTGAGAGGGTACGACCTGCCAAAAGCCACCCAATGGAGATTCAAACCCAGGTCTCCCAGAGTCCTAATCCAACACTCAAACCTCTACACTACACTCTGGAATTAGTGAGATTCTTATGTTAGTATATGTCCTTTTTGGTTGTTGTGAAGATTGGAATTCCCTTTCAGCCTTCATAATGAGCACCACTGTCATCACCCAGCATCCATCAGCTCCCCTCTTAGAAAGGGGAGAAGGTAGGAATAGAAGGTGCTCTTACCTGTGTCTCTCCCTGACGGACCACAACAGATGATGTATCTGGCTACAGCAACAGAGCCATATGTTTCTTGCCCTCCACCCTATTTTCCACAGGCACAGAGTTCAAGGCCAGATTAAAAATCATAAACATTTTTATTTTTTGAAATGAAATGAAACAAAGCTTACAGTAAGATAAAAAAAGTTTATTTTTGGTATAGTTCCACTTTATATTTGAAACATTTTCTCCTATTTTTTTCTAATTGTAAAGTCTTTTATGCGGAGCCGCCTTTTGGGAAACTTGGTTCAGCTGCATCATTTGCAGTATTTGCACCATATGAACAGAGCTATAGTAAATCCAGCAATGGAAAATTTCTCAGGTACCTCCCTTTCCTTGATTCCCTGAACATATGCTTATTTTGTTTAATGGTCAATCCATCCCTGGAAGAGCCAAACTAGTATGTACCTCCTTCAACTACAAACTGGTTTTGATATGATACTGGATCATATTTACCGTGCACAGTTCACATTGTTCCTTATTTGAAACCCTGCCTGAAAAGTTGAAAGAGGGAACCTTAAGAAAAGACGTATCTCAACCCTGAGATATATTGCTAACACTCTAACTCTTCCTTCATCAGAATGGAGCATAAGTGAACTGCTGTGACAAGAGGATGCAAGGAATAACTGGACACCCCATTATATCGTTGCGTTGTTCTTCCTCCAGATGCATTCTATTGAATTCTTGGATCATAGTCCTCAGAGACCAAGGAAGTATTCTTCTGAGAGACCAAACTAAACTCCTCATGCCCATCAGCCTGGATTGATTTATGTAACTGAATACACTGTGTGTCTTCACTTTCACGTCTGTCAAGGTTCAGAACTGTAAATAAATGAGAGCTTGAATATCCTCCAGGAGGGACCCACACCAGTTTAAATCACCTTCACACAAGGGAGACATGTTGTGAACTTGCAGCACTGAGTCACTTAGAACATAAAATGGTCAAATACTATTGTTGAGCCCTCTTGGTTGTATAGCAAGATTTTGAAACTTCCAACACTCCATTTCACGTCCACCCAATTTGTCAAGGTATATAAATGTCTGTGTTGTTGTAAAAGAGGGAGGTATCATGTTTGGCTTCCAAAAGTTGGGTTCCATGTGTAAATTATTGGCTCTAGTGCTGACATAGTCTAATGGAACTTTGGACACTGTCTTGTGGTGATTGAAATGATTTTTGTTAACACAATTAGTATTGGCCTCTAGCAATAGTCTTATTTCATAAGCAAGTCAATACTGAGAGAACAGATAACCAAATAGTCAGGTGTTCTCTTTTTAAAAAAACCAAATTGGTGGGCACACCATTAACAGTTCAAAAGCAATTGTACTCCAATTAGTCAATCAGTTTAAATGGTGATTTTGGCAAAAGATATGGCTGGAATAATATGCTGAGTGAAAATGTACCATTGAAAATACGGCTGAGGTGTTGCCCAAACCCGTGTCTTTCGATTATGGAACCTAAAAAGACAAACTTGAAGGCAGTATCCCTGTTTAAAGTTTAGGTAAATTTGGAGCTCTGCTTACTAGGCAAACCCTACATCTCTTGCCATTTGTTCTAACAGACAGGCAATCTGCTCTGTATATACTGTACTGTACTTTCCTATTATGCAAAGAAAAAAAGCTATCAATTTATATGTATTTGTCTCAGACTGGAAATGTACGAATTTGTGGATTGTGTTACACTGTAAAAAGTAGTTGTCAAATGTTCTGACAATTAAATGTAACTTCATTTCGTGACACATGCTCTTCGAATGAAAATTGCTTTATTAAATGGGTTTTTATTTGCATATGAAGACTTGGCTAGTAGCATAGATCCAATTGACTATGGATAAAGAGAGATAGTCATGTGACTATTGTTATTATTATTATTAAATCAAACTTCTATCACCGCCACTCCCCGAGGGCTCGGAGCGGTTCACAAGTCTGGTCCACAAAACAATGGTCAACAAACAGACAATATAACATCAAGAGAGGAAGGAAAGAGGGGAGAGAAAGTGGGGGAAGAGGGAAGGAAGGGGTAGAGCTCAGGCTGTGGCAGGGGTGCTCAGGTAGAACTGGCAGACGCCACCTTGCCATCAAAAGACGGAAGCGTGGGAGGTCTCAGGGAGATCTCTCGTACCAGGCCATAGGAGAGACGGGTGGCCTGGCTTCCTTTGTCCAAAGGTCTGACGGAGGGAGTCAGATCCGCAAAGGGAGTGTCTATGTCCTGCCTCGAATGTGACTGGTGGAGCTCAAGCCGCCTCAAACTCGAGCTCCAAAAGATTCTGGAGCGAAACGATCTCCTGAACCTGGGCTCAAGTGAGGGGGGCCTCCTCTCTCGTAAGTAGTTCGCAGAGGATGCAATAGGTCCAAGGGGACGGCAGCCTCGGCAGGGGAGCGATCCATGTTGTTGGTCCCTGGTAAAGCCAGAGAGATGAGATCTGCTGTTCCTTGGCTTCCAGCGCCGCTTCCTCCGATGGCCGTGTGGCCTCCGCTGCAAGGCGCCTCCAGGGTTTGAGTCCCCTGAAGGCAGGCGCTTCCTCCCTATGGGACTATCTGGGTTAGCCGCCCCCAATCTTGTCTTGCCCTGACCAGGGCTGCAACTCTCCCCCTGGCCACCAGAGGGCGGAGGAACAGGCTGTGGTCCAGGCGCAGCTTTGGGGGCCGCTGGCAGTCAGCAGGCTCGTCGCCGGGGCCTCTCCCCAGGGGCCTTCGCCAGGACCCCTGAGACATCAAGCACCTCCGCCGGGGAACCCGGCGTCAGCAGCCTGGAAGTAACTAGGGCCTCCAGCGGGGGCTCTGATTGTAGTGGCTGTCCCAGCGACCAGTTGGCAGGGGGCGAGGCCGGGGCCCCTGGGATAAACAGGTGGGGCGGGGCTAAGGACGCCGAGCGGGACAGATTCAGCGCCATTGGGGGGGGCCGCCAACACCCTCTCCATGGGGTCCAAGGGAGCACAGCGCCCCAATGCCCTCCGCGGGCTCCACCATGGCGCCAACGCAGCTCCAACTGTTATCTTGCACCCGGTCGAGGGTCCCTCGGTGGGCAGCCGGTCGGTTCCCAGGGGCAGCGCCTCCTGCAAGGCGCTCCCCCGGGCCTCCACGCGCCTCTCTTCCACTCACCCCATTTGCTCCCCGAAGGGTGGAAAGCCCGGTGAGCTTGAACGTTGCCCGCCCAGGAAGCCGGCGGCAGTCTGTCCAATTTCTTCTCCCTCTCTGTTTGCCTCTCCTTCTCTCTCTCCCTCCTCGGAGCCTGGGCACCGCGAGAGCAGGAGCGGGAGACCCCGGGCTCCATTGGCCGATGTCCCTCCGGTCCTGACACAGGGGTCCGGGCGGCAGCGGCGGCGGCAGCCAACCCCCTGACAGAGGGACGCCAACACAAGCCCCAGCTCTCTCACCTCTCCCAGCTGAGTGGTCAACTGCTCCACCAGCCGACCGTAGCCTTGGAGTAGGTAGGACAGGCCCGGTGGTTCGTCCTGGGTGCTGCCGGGGCTGGTGTTCGGGGCAGTGGACCCCAGTGCTGGCCAGGGAACAGGAGACCATGGTGGGCAGTCCCTGGGGGTTGCTGCCGGCCCGAGGATTTTCTTGGGGCTCGTAGCGTCCATGACTCTGGGCGTCAGGACTGGCTCTCTGGTGACCTCGCGGACCGTCTCGGCCTCAACCTGCAGGGCCTCGAGCCGAACCGAGGTCCTCACCGGTGTTTCAGCTGGCAGCTGGAGGTTCGGTCCACACACCCCGAAAGTCCATGAGCTGACACCCCTAACTGGAGTAACTAGCTTCATGGATGCGGGTGTCGTCTGGGAGAATCCGCATAGGCCCCAGTGGAGCTTGATTATATGATTTTATAATCAAGCTAGGGTCATTGAATCATCTGATATGCTGGCATGGTATTTATGGTCCCAGTGATCTGTTATGTGATCTTGGCATTTGAAAGATCAAAACATCAACAATACAAGAAACTAGGCTTGGGCCCGAATCAGTTTGAATGAAAAAGATTTGTAGCATTCAGTGGGTCATTTTGTATAATCTCAAAAATCAAACTAGGGAAGGGGGAGCTGAAAAGCCCAGTAAAATGGATTAAGGGAGCCAGATTTTATCAGCTACCGGAAAGGAAAGAGTTCAGTCTGCAATATACCTGACACAGGGGCTGCCGCGGAGCTCCTGGAGAAGATGGGATTATTGCAATGTCTTTTCCTCCCCCCTCCCCCCCCCGCAGCAACAGCATTTGTTCATTTCTTTTTGGGAAGTTTCCTAGGCTCCTCCTCCAGTAAGGGCCCTGTTGGGAACTCGCTTTTCCAACACCACTTGCATAGGGTGGGCATTAAAAAGTTCCTCTTGGAACATGATGGGAGTTGAAGTTTTTATCTCTCTCTGTTTCTCAGCCAATAAAAGCCTGGATGTGTCAATGCTCTTTATTAGCAGAGAATGGACACAACCGGTGACTACACTTCCCAGAACACTCTCTTGCAGTTTGTCTTATTTTTTAAAATGTTATGGTTAAAACTTAAAATAATTCTAAAAAATCAGTAGATTGGTGAATTGTTTTAAAACTTGGCAGGCCTGCAGTTGTAAATGGGGTCTAAAAGTGAGGTAGGTTTCATGCAGACAGACCTTAAAATGACTGACTATTGAGCCTTTAAAATTTCTTATTGTAGTCAATGGATCCAATCTGTGCCAAATGAAAACGACAAAACCCTTCCCCTCTTGAGTAACTTTCCAGTAAACAAAATTAGGGGTCAGCCAACAATGGGCCCTGAAACAGGATGCCATTTGGCCAAATTGCACACCCCTACAAGAAACAACAAAAACACTAAATAATAGCAGAAAACAATACTGAGGTTCTCTCTCCCTCTGCAAAGATAACAGAGAAAATACAACCTGGTCTAGATCACAATAAAGTTACTTAGTGGTTTCTTGATGAGTTTTCACGTTTCTACGCTGGTACAACTGTGGGGAAAAAGGGGTGAGCAAAATGTGTTGACCTGCAACTGAACCTATGGAGTATTATGCATTGTAAATATATTGAAGATAGCCATATATTTTTCAAATAAAGGAGTTGGTTAAAGGAACTGGGCTCCCTGACAGAAAGGAAATTGTGTGGCAGGAAAATGCTTTGTGTTTGGCCATATTGCCTGAAATCTTCCACCCCCACCCAGGCATGTAGCCAGGGGGCTAAGGGGCTCAGCCCCCCGAAATTCTCAGGGTGGGCCGGCAAAAGGCCTTTCTGGTACATTATTTAAACTGTTATGTTTATTCGTATCATGATCTGATCACCATGCTCATTATATCCCAAATTAATGGGGTTATTGGGATAACAATACAAAAGGTTTGCTAGGGTAGACCCTCTTCCATCCAGTCTCAGCCCCCCAACCAAACTCAGCCCCCCGAATCAAAATCCTGGCTACGGCCCTGCCCCACCTGCACTTTATGAATCAAGTGGGCTTTCATCTGAAACAATGAATTACATACACAGTCTCATTAGAACCATGGAATTAGAGGAGGTCACAAGGGCCATCCATTCCTATCACCTTCTATGCAGGAATTCATAACCAAAGCAATCATGACAAATGTCCATCCAGCCTCTGTTTAAAAATCTCCAGAGAAGAAGACTGCACTACACACCAAGGTGAATTGCTTTCTCCCTCACTATGAGACATGATAAGAGAGAACTCACTCTGGGCACCCCCCAAGTCCTGGGCTTCAGATTTTTTAACTGTATTCTTTTGTTACATCATCTATATCTCTTTCTAAAGATCTGAATAGCCATGTAAATTGTCTAATATATTGTACATTCAAACTTCCTCAGGCTAAAACATATCCAGATAATACCCAAGAATAGCAACAAGAAAAACAATGGAATGTTATTTCTACCAATACTTTTGTATACAGAGTGTCTACTACAACAAATCTATTTGTTGTAGTAGACACTACCAAATCTATTCCACTGGAAGTAAAAATAATTTGCAAAGTAGAGTTGGTGGGTGCCTCTGTTTACAAAAGTAGTGGTAGAAATCATATTCTGCTCACTTTCTCACACTATACTTTTCCAAGTGGCACTCCATTTTCATAGTTATTTAAGCATAGTCAGTTATACTATTTGTTGAAAGCTACATGACCCAATTAGGAATTTTGAAAAAGAGTTTGTGCATTTCTGAAAAGCTGGAGCTTCATCTGCCTCAAATATGTTAATACTGTTTTGTTTCTCATGTAGCTGTTTTCGTTGTGTGTTTTTGACAGATGTCAGATGGGAAAGTAACACAGCTTCAGTGGCCATCAAACTTACATATTTATATTTCCTGTTCTCAATTAGATCCTTAAAGCATATGCCAGACGAACTCTTGAGTCTCAGAAGTTAACAGGAAGCAGCAATAAATCTCTTTCCACCTGGATGAGACAGGCTTTGAAGGCACCGTTTTGTGTATTTCTAAATACAAGGAAACTGTTAGTTCTAAAGCCATGATTGATATCAAGAATGAAGTGGATGAGGGTGAATTAATTATGAATTGGAGGTGCCCTCTCAGCTTTTAGGGTGGCGATTAATCTTCTCTGAGCTAAAACAAAAAAGTAGCCCCTTCATCCCACAATAACATGAGTCTAGTGTTCATCCCTGGCATTGCTCATGTTCAACTTGGAGCAACTGCAGGAAGAACTATGGTCATATCTAAAGTAGATTTACTGTGTTACTGTAGATGTAGATCCATCATTGCCCTTGTTGGATCCTGGCCCTGAATTTTCAAATTTCTGTGACTACTCCGTTTGCAGCAATAGAAGTAAACGAGAATATGGAGGGAAGTGAAAGTTTAAAAATGAGGAATGTTTAAACCTCCCTGGGTTTTAAACCTCCCTCCACAGTAATGTGTATGAGTAGATCACTGGAACTGCATCCTTTAATTGCTTTCACTGTATGATCTGATTTACATAAAGCATCCTAATCACCTTGTCATGGTGAGGGAGTCTGTGTGTTCCAGTGAACCTATGAGAGAAGCTGTCAGAGTTTTGTATTTTCAGAGGGATCTCCCATAGTGGCACAGCATTATTTCCAATGAAACAGAGTGTTTGAAGATTGGACATTTAGAGATATCAAGATGCTTGTTTATAATGCTATTGTCCTTCCAAGACTATTGTACATGTGCAAGACATGGAACATCTACAAATTTCACTCCCAATTTCTTTTTTTATTATTATTTGTTTTTATTACAGTTTTTACATATAGTAAAATAAGAGACAGTGTGGGGGGAAAGGGGGGGAGAGGGGGTGGTGGAAGGATAGAAATAGATAGAGTTAAGAATTAGAAAGGGAATTAGAGAGATTGGGTGAGTAGAAAAGTAGGGTTAGAGCAGAGGATAAGACAGTATTCATATTTACAACAGTCTGCTTCCAGTCCATTTCACAAGGAGTGTCGTATCTTGATATTGATAATTCCTCTTTCTTTAGATATTGCTATGCCAATTTCTTCTTGTTTTTCCCTTTTGTGTTTAACTTTGTCCTAGTTGTTATGGCCTACCTCCTCTCTGTATCCTCTTCAATATTTGGTTCCTTTAGATAGTTCTTGACATGTCGCCAATCTATTCTCTTCCTTGGATTGCTGTCTTGGATTATGTTTCTTATTGTGTCATAGTCTACTATCTCTCTAAGCTTTAGCAGCCAGTCCTCGACCCGGGGGAGGTTCTTGCTTTTCCAATTTCTTGCGAACTCAATTCTAGCTGCTGAGGATAGAAAGAAGAAGATCCTGTCCTCATTGCTATCTGTCTCTAATTCTGTTACATTCAGGAGGTAGGCGTCCGGTTTAAATTGTATTTTTCGTTGGAGGATTCTTTCCACATGAGCATGAATCTTTCTCCAAAATATCTTAGCCTTTTTGCATGTCCACCAGCAGTGGATATAGGTTCCTTTAGCATCATCGCATTTCCAGCATTTGTCCTTTAGCTGCTTGTAGAACCTTGCTAGTTTCATTGGTGTTAGGTGCCAGTGGAAAAACATCTTGTACCAGTTTTCAAGAATGTTCGTAAATTCCGAGTATTTAACTTTTTTTTCCCAGAGTGTTTCCCAGGTTTTCAACAGGATCGGGTGTTCTAGCTCTTGAGCCCATTTGATCATAGTATCCTTTATTAGATCTTTTTCCGTGTCCCATTGTAAGAGATCTTCGTATATTCGGCTGATTTGTTTCTTTTCCGATTTTAAAATCTTATCCCAGCTTGATTCCTGTGCTACAAAGCCTATCTTTTGGTCCTGCTTAAAGAGTTCATTTAATTGGGCATAGTGGAACCATGTCCACGACTCATCTTGTTCTCTCAGTTTTCCTAGTGACTTCAACGTCCACCCTCTTGCATCTTTTTGTATTAGATCACTATATAGATACCATTTACCTGTGGCGGTTTGTTTTATGTGTTGAGCTTCGACGGGGGACACCCAAAGCGGCGTTTTCGAATAGAATAGGGCTTTATACTTTTTCCAAACTTTCATTAGGGCGGCATGAATAAAATGATGCGAGAAATTCCTTTCGATCTTATCTTTGGCATACCATATGTATGCGTGCCAGCCCCTTCTCAAATCTTCCCCTTCGAGGATAAGCAGTCTTTTTTTCTTTAATGTCGCCCATTCTTTGATCCAATTTAGTGCCGCCGCTTCGAAGTATAATTGTAGATTTGGCAGCGATAGCCCCCCTCTCTCCCCTTTGTCTGTTAAAATTTAATATTTTACTCTTGCTTTTTTGTCTTCCCAGATGAATTTCGCTATGTCCTTTTTCCATTTATCAATTTCACTCCCAACTTCTGAAATGATTCATCAACATTGCCTTCAAAAACTTCTGGAAATCTCTTGTCAGCATTCTGAAATTTATTTATTTTTATTTCGCACATTTTTATCCCGTCCTTCTCAACCCCCGTAGGGGGGCTCAAAGAAGCAAAGATCACCAGTACTGATCCTCCACCATCAACTTTGCTTAACTGGCCACGTTTTCCAAATGCCTGATCACTGTCTCCCAAAGCAGTCACTATAGAGTTCAAGAATGAAAAATGGGATGTTGGTGGACAACAAAATAGTTTTAAAGATGGGCTTATGACTAACCTAAAAGAGTGGCATGAACACCGAACTGGGAAGCCTTCATCCTACAGCATTCTAGCTGGAGATCAGCTGTTATCAACAGTGCTTTGAGTTTTGAAGAGCCAAGAATAGAGGGAGAAAAGAGAAAAGAGAAATGTGTCAAGGGGAAGATACATCAAGCAAACCCTTGTTGGGACCACCTTCCATCTGGAAATCTATGTCCTCATTGTGAAATACCATGCAGATCCTGAATAGCTTTCTACTTACAAACCCACCATTAAGACTCTACTCTTGGTAGACAATCATACTCAGCCACAAGTGATTACTTATGATGATGATTACTAAAGCACATTAAGTGCTCTATTTTGGAGTATCCCTCCAACTTTGGTTATCTTGGTTTAAAGCCCTTAATGTGTGCTGCAGCATGTGTTCACAACACGGCACTGCAAGTGGTTAGTATGAGAAGCTGTTTCAAAGCAGGGGCCATTTTTTGCAGATGTCCGAGCTATTCTAGGAGTAGTAACATAATGAAGAATGTAATAAACAGCAGCACAACAAATGTGCTAATTGAATTTTGGCCCTGCAACATTGAGGAGACAAATCAATCTGTTACGTTTTTATACAGTTATTCAAGCAACACACATGCAAAATAAAGTTTGCTCAAAAAAATCTTTGGAAGAGTCAGATGGTGACCAAAGAAAAAGCTGTTGTTTGAAATTCTACATCCGCTACTTATTGCCATCTGTGTACACTGTAGAATTACTTAAAGTTCACACAACTTTAACTTCCAATGCTCGATACTATGTAATCCTGGAATTTGTAATTTGAAGAGGCACTGGCAAAGAACAGTAACATTACAGCTCCCATGATTCTATAGCATTGACCCATGACAGTTAAAGTAGTAAAGTAGTATATGCATTCTAAGTTGCCTCTCCTGACCTATTCTCACCCACCTAAAAAGTTAGTAGCCAGATTCAGCAAAGGAGATCTGTTCAGTTTCCTAGACTGGACACAAGCAAAATAACATTTCCGAACCCCCTCCCACCAGCAAGCAAGTCTGTGACAGGACTTGAGAAAGGTATCCTGCTTCTGATTATCACAGCTCATTCACTGGTTTGAGTGGATTGGAAACAACATTGAGTAGTAGTGAAGTTACAGACTTGTAACCTAGAGTTACAGATCTCAAACTGTTCTGTTTTCAGTAAAACTACAAAATCCAAGGAGGAAGATGTTTTTACATGCTACTCACTGAAGAGTCTATGCTTTCTTAGAAACATCATAACCACCTGCCAGAAAGCTAAATCTGATTCTATACTGCTGACTGTTTTGCAGTCTGCTGAAAGATTGGCTGTGGATATGCAGTCTTATGGAGAGCACCCCTTACATACGTACAGTACCTTACCTGATGTGTTTTCCTAGTGAAAATTGTTGTTGCTGGGTGGTTTTTTCCTCTCTGTTTCCTTGTCTGAAACACAAAGAGACTATTATTATTTTCTTGACTGCTCATTATTTGCATAACGTTCAAAAGCTTGGTCTTTTCATCCTTTCATTTATCTGTAAATGGACTTCCCCTGTTTCAGCATAGTCAACAAACTTCAGCACACATCTGGAAAACTAGAACAGTTGGCTTGGCCTACCTCTTATATATTTTTGTTTGTTTTTCTAGTAATAAATATCAAAGGGGATGTATTTAATGCCATCAGTGTCAGTACTACTAGCTTTCCCTATTCTAGCATTGATATAATCATCAGGAATAATACCATGTCTACATTCTTGCTTCTAACAGGGGTGATCTTCATTTTTGGAATAAATAGCTTTGTCTTAACAGAAAATATAAGGTAAGTTGTTTGTTTGTTTGTTTGTTTTTAAAAAGTCAACCACTTTTTATATTAATGCTTCCTTGCATTTTCCAATATTCTGGGTTTTAAAATCTAAGGGGCTTGAGGATGGAGGCTTCAAGAGTCATTGCCATTGAACCAATTGGAATTTGTAACCATAGTGGGATAGGATAGACCAGGCATGGACAAACTTCAGCCCTCCAGGTGTTTTGGACTTCAAATTCCAGAAATACCAACAAGCTTACCAGTTATTAGGAATTGTGGGAGTTGAAGTTCAAAACACTTGGAGGGTCAAAGTTTGTCCATGCTTGGGATAGACTATTGCCTGTCCTCTCCCAATTCCAGGTTCCAATCTAACCAAAAGAACCATTGTGACAAAAATGTGACACTAAAAGCCTACTTTACAGCCTTAGTTCAGTTATAGAGAAAACATGAGTTGCCCAGGATTCCAAGTAAAAGTGCTGATTGCTGATGTTATGGCAACCTCCTTGATAACAAAACACAACAACGGTGTTGCATTGAATCTATCTCTGGAGACGCCCACGCAGTGTTCTCCTGTGTCCTTGGGATTTCCCTGTTTGGAGCATTTTACTCCTTCACCAGGATCTTTGGTTTGTGGTTTGTGTATTGGAGAGAGACATACAGAGTAGCTGAGAAGCGTATATTGTGTTCTCCCACCATTCTGGTACGCTCCTGGCAAAGCTTCCACATTCACAATCCGGATTATATTCATCGTTTTGTGCTTTGGACTGTGAACTCTCCCAGGAGTCATCATTGATACTCCTTTGGACTATATTACTACACTTGGACTATACGTATGGACCTTTTATTGAGTCTCCTTGATCTTATCCCAGTTTGAAATATTTGATATATTACACATTTTCTACGACTCTCTAAAACGTATGTATGGTCTTTCTTTCTTACTATCCTCCACAACCATCTAAAATTGCTACCTGGTAGATAGATTGTTAGTTGTTTCACCGTTGTTGTATTTTGTTGTTATACCAGCTTGCTCGTTTTTTTCAGTCAACCTCCTTGATAAAGCAGAAGTTTGCCTCATCCAACACCATCTGTTAGGTTATTATATAGTGTTGCTAATAAGGCCGCCATGTCCTTGGATTCTGCACCCATGGATTCAACCATTTACAGCTCTAAAATCTTTTTTAAACTCCCCCAAGCAAAGCTTGATTTTGCTATTTCATCTAAGGGACACCATATTACTGTGTCATTGTGTATATAGTCAGCCCCTCACATGTGTGTGCTTCTGGTTTTCATTATTTTCAGATTTGTTGTCCCTAGGAATTTAGGTTCTTCAGTGAGACTCTCTGATCAACATCTGCTGGGAATTGACCATAAGATTGTGCTGGAGAACTTAGAGATCTTTAAAGTGAACAGTTCCCCCCCCCCCCACTTTTGTGGGGCTTCTGCAGCCTTAACCTCCGCACACATGGACAAGTGATTGTAATGAGACTTGTGTATATCTATGGAGATTCTTGGAACCAAATTCCCTGTAGATACTTCAAATTGGTTTGTTTTCTTGTCAAAATTTATTCAGATGGTATTTGTCATTGCTTTCCCCTTAGGCAGAAGCAGTGTAAATTGTTCTCACTAAATCACTACACCATAGTAGCTCTCATATGTGGAGAGTGGCTTTCACCATCACTGTCACCATCAAGTTAATTTTCAATGCATCATTTACATAGCTGCATAGCAATGACTGAATAATACACAAACTTTCTATTATAAAATGCATGAAAAATCTTGTTACACTATTCACATCCTCAAACAACATATTTCCCAGTTGAAGCACTAGATTTTCCTCGATATTTTTTTTTAAAATTACATAGCAGTTCCAGGATAAGCACAGTTTTAAAATCATTTCTATTTGGCGCAATTCAATAATCCTCCACTTCCAAAGCTTTGGTTTGTGTCAAGAAGGGTACTAATGTGAGCGCCAGTAGAGGTATACATGGTTAAAAACTAAAACATATTTTGGAGTGCCAATCATAATCTCATTCATTCACCATGGCTGCTATTGAAAGAAGAAAGCAATGCAAGTTTCAACCATGCTAACAATAGCAAAATGTTTTTGAGATTATGGAGGTTTCAATGAATGAGTGTGAAGCTGTGGCAAGTCCAAATACTAAAAATGGCCAGATATCAACTTATAGTTTTGAAAAAGGCAGATACACTTATGTACACACACACGGCAGAAAGTTCATGCAGCCAATCCTCAAGGTTTCAAGGAGAGGCAGGTTGTCAGGGGAAAGGAGAGAAAAGAAAGCAGTCCAGGGAGCCATGAAGCCAACCTTTGAGGGACATATGTAGCACCATTAAGGAGGAAATTTTCAGTGACCTCCCTCCAAAAAAAATAGAAACAATTTCTGAAAATATTTTTAATGTTGATTTTTTAAAAAAGTTTCTCAAGTATTAGAATACCCTGCTATAGAGGACGTTTGATGAGCAAGGCTCTTGACAGGTGGGGCTTTCTCTGTGAGGATAAATGTGTATGTATGTGCGGGGTTGGGGCAGTATTTGACATTTCTGGGCAGAAAACATATTTTTCCAACAAATGTTTTCTGCATAGAAAATAAGGTTTTGTGCAGAACATTCAACAAATATTGAGAGCAAACCATTTGCACTGAATAATTTGTGACTTGCAAATAGTCTTCAAAAACTGCAGTTTTCAACAACTTTCTTGTAACTATGAGAAAAATTGTAATACTCATTAATGCACATAAAAACACCATTTATGAAAATTTACATCTCTGTTCAATCCCTCTGTGTACTCTTTCTGAGAATCACTCATATGTCTGGATCAGATTTGGAGATCTACTTATTATAAAATATAACATTATATATTAAAAAGCAAATCAAAGTTTCAAAGGCTGGATGACACCAGCAACTGCTTGTGCATGCACACGCATACCAGCTTTGGCTCAGCCAGCAAAAACAAGAGAGGAAGAAGCAACCTGCCTCCCACCTTTTGCAGTGCTGCCAATTCAACAGTAGCTCTTTGTCTTTGTGCTAACCCTGCCACCACAACAAACCAAGCAAAAAGGATCCACACAAATTGCACCCTGGGATCCTGTGGAACGATGCAGCACTTCTGCCAATCCAGCCTCAAAAAGGGCAGAAAGAAGGATGGAGGAGGACAGTCAGGGCTTGTAAGACTCTTGGCCCACTCCCCCATGTGACCTGCCTCAGCAAGTATACACACAAGGCAGTTTAACCCTGGTCTCCAGGGAAGCCATCAAAGGTGCTCTCTCATCTACAGCAGCCATGCCTGTGCAGTCTTGGGTACGATTTTTTTGGCTTTGTTCTAATCCTACATCTTGAATTTGGAACATATCCAATGTGCATATCATGGACTCTTGAGGTCTTTTATGTGTACTATAATGTCCTTAATCTTAATCTGAGATTCAGTTTTTGTGAGGATTGTTAAAGGCACCAGTATTTGGGTGGGAGACCAAGTACCAGACCAAATGATTTGAGGGGCCTAAAGGAAATAGCATGCAAGTGGTTTCCCGAAACATAAGTTCATTTTCTTCACACATGCAATACTGAACCCATTTATTCTTGTTGTTTATTCATTCAGTCATTTTCTACTCTTCTTGACCTTATTGACTAGCCCATGCCAGAGCTTCCTGTTGGTCTCGCCACCCCCCAGCTCCTTCAAGGTCAAGCCAAGGATGACATCCATCAATTTTGCCCTTGGTTGGACCCTCTTCCCTTTTGCTTCCTTTTTCCCTGAGCATCATTATCTTCTCCAAGCTTTCCTGTCTTCTCATTATGTGGCCAAGTACATCTTTGCCTCTAATATCCTTCCCTCCAGTGAGCAGTTGGGAATTATTTCCTGGAGTATGAACTGGTTTGATCTTGCAGTCCAAGTTAATCACAGAATTTTCCTCCAGCCCCACAGTTAATACATACTGAACAGTAATCTATCCTCCATGTGTGTATGAACCAGTGCAGTATCATGCTCAAGAGATTGCTCTTGACTTCAGTTTCTGATCAATAATAATTTGTGCTTGTTTGACACAAGGTTGCAAAGAGAACTACATGTCCCACCACCTATCAATTGCTTGCTGAGCAACTGGAGTGAATGGGGACCATGCAATCCCTGTGTCAAAGAAAGGGTAAGTGATAAATGCATAGATATAACATATATTTCTTTTAAACAGATGATACCATTTGGGAATGACAGACTTAGTTAGCCCTATGATAAATGATAGAAAAACAATTCTACTTTGCCAAGTTTGGATAGGAGCAAGGGCTCCTATACATTTAATCCTCAATGGCAGGGGTGCTCATTAGGTAGCTCGGGAGCTACTAGTAGATCTTCGGCCCTCTTCCAGGTGATCTTCGGGCCTCACCAGCTGGATGGGGCGCTCCTGCCATGCGTGCGCACACCCTGCGCGCACGCGCGCTCCTACTGATGGCTTCCACTCTCATGGTGCTTCTTTCGCCCGCGGGGCATTGCAGGAAGAAGGAAGCACGAGGTGGGGCCTCTGGAGGGAGCACCCTGCCTCTCTCTCGTCAAGAAGCAGCTGTGCAGCCTCCATTGCCGGCGAGACAGGCAGGGCGGAGCGCTCCCTCTGGATGCCCCGCCTCATGTTTTCTCCTTCCTGCAATGCCCCACAGGCGGAAGAAGCGCTGCGCGGGCATAAAACAGCAGCAGGAGCACATGCGGTGGCAAGAGCGCACGGCGGCGGGAGTGTGCAGGAGCGCACGGCGGCGGGGGCAGGTAGATCTTTTGGACTTGGTTGCTTTAGGAGTAGCTCGCATGCTGAAAAAGTGTGAGCACCCCTGCTCAATGGGTTATGGAGTGGCAAAAGGTATCATAAAGCACCATCAAGTGGGACAAGTTCAAGTTCCCCCAAACTTTCCAAACACCAATTTTTAAGATCAGGCAACACGGCTGTTTTCTTATTGGTGGAGGTGGTGAGGTGATGAGGAGGAGTTATTGACTCTTTATTGAGGAAGCAATAACTCTGTTAAGGGAGGATTGCTGTAGCTGAAAATTGAGGTTTGAAAGGTAAGGAGAACAGATATTTTCACCCTGCTTGACAGGGCTTTATTTTAAAAAATTCCGCTCTACAACTGTCCAGGATTAAATTTACATGAATCTTTCCCTCCATCCAGTTTGTCAATCCTAAGTAATTTTGAAATTATGCATTTTCTTGTCCAAAGTTCAGGAGAAAAAAACTTCACTAATTTTGGAACCTATCTGTTAATTATAAATTTTGATGGCCTTTAAATTCAAAAGTTATGTAAGGAGCAAAGCATTAACTTTCCTGAATGCTTAAATCTGACCTCTACTGGACTTCCAGCAGGCATGAACCTCTAGCCTGATTTCTAAAACTAAAACTAGTCAAGAGTGTGCATTTGGTTTAAAGAAACAGAAACAGTGACACCTACTGGCTCACTGTAGTTATCTTTCAAGAAGGTTTCTTGTGGACCTTTAAGATTATTTATGAGTTTTGGTGACCCTAAAGAAAACCAATGGCAAGCTTTTCTTGTTAAAATTTGTTCAGAAAGAGGTTACCTTTGCCTCCCTCTGGGCCCAGGGATTGTGGACTAGGACCTCTTAAGACATGCTGCCAGAATTGTCGAGGATCATGGTGATTCTGGTGGCGCACGTCCAGGGATATGGGAACCTGTCACCTCATGCCCCACACTGTCCCAGTGTCCCCCTATCTTATCACATGGGGGATGTCTGCCACCCGACTTGCCCTGTTGAGGGCAATGCAATCATGGGAGGCCTCCCATTTTGCTGCCATTGGCTTTTTTCAGCAGCAACTCTGGTTCTGCAGCCGTTTTGCCATGAAGCCACCCCAGAAGTACTTCTCCAGTGTATGATGGGAGCCAGTGGGCTGTGCCACAAAGCTGCTGGGAACCAGAGTTGCTGCTGAAATCTGCCCCATGTGAAAAGGTCCATAATTGAAGGTTACCTAGTGGGTTTCCATGACAGTTTTTCCCCAACACAGTGCCCTATATTGTCCATGCTGTCCATTGATGATGGGAAGCCAATACATCTGAAAGGTTCCAGTTTAAAAAAAAGTTGATATACTGAGTCTATAGTTGGTTTAATTGAGAGGTTGTTTTAAAGCAAAAACAAAACATATATTTTTCACTTTCCAATCTTAAAATAAGATATGATGTTACAGGATCAACCAGAAGAGCATGAGAATAGTAAAATATCTTTTCTAACATGTTAGAACCATGAAAGACAGACTAGGAACATATGGTCAACTATATAAGATCCTACTAAAATCACTAAAAACTAAAAGAAATTTTCTTTAAAGGTTTAAGCTGTTCTAGCTGGTTTTTGGGTCAGTGCCCAATGTTGAGTTTCAAAATTGTTAAGAACTCTTATTCAGTTCCTGATATAGCCAACAGAGGAGAAGGGAATAAAGGATGTGGAGTAGCAACCATCAAACTGACTTTGGAAAAAGGCCATATCTGTTATATATTTGGTTTTGGTAGCACTCTAAAGAGGGTGAGAAAATTTGGTTTTGGTAGCACTCTAAAGAGGGTGAGAAAAGATAAGCCCCTGCGATGCAGGGATGGTTGACGGACACTGAAATTGGTGTCAAAATAATGCAGCATGAGTTGACCTAAAGTAGACTCCATGTTCTTGAGTTGAACACCTGTGAAAAAAATCAACTTGTAATAGAACATGTTTTAACCAATTACTTCTGTACTTTCATAAATGTTCTCCCATTCACACTGATTTTATTCACATTTATCTCTCCCCCCCCCCCCCCCAAAAAAGTATCGTTCAAGGAGTGTTCTGAAGTATGGACAATTTGGAGGAAAGGCATGCCTGGAATCTCTAGGACAGAGAGAAAGCTGTGAGCCAGACATCCCTTGCCATGAGGAGGAAGTTGACTGTGGCAAAGACTTCCAATGTGAAAATGGTAGAGATTATTTGGTTGTTGTGTATCAAGTTGTTTAAGATGTATTGCATGTTGAAAGTATTATGTTGCAAAATTATATTGGTACCTTTAAGTGTTTCACTGATGTTAATTTGATTGTAATAAGGTACAGTTGAGTTGCTTAGGCTTACCAATTAGGTTCCAAGAGAAAGGTGGAGTCTAATTGTTATGTTCTTAAATACTTCATTCTATTTTGTATTTTTCCCCTGTGTGGATGTTTTATTTTATGCTTACAATAAAGTAACTTACCTTTATACCATGGATTTTCTCAATGACCACATTGCTTCTAGGCTGAGCTGAAGCTGCTGCATTTTTACTCTGCTAAATGAGGTTTGTGTTTTTGTACTTGGAAAACTACCAAACCCTGACATTGCAATCTTAAGACAAACCATGACTGAAAGTGTGTGCCTAGCTCAAGGTCATTCAGTAGGTTTCCTTGTCCAAGCAGGGAATTGAACTCTGGTTTCCAGAGACACAGGGCCCATCTATATAGGCACTAAAATCCAGCCTGAAGCAGGTTTGAGGTTGGGGAATCTAGAAAATGCTCTCCCCATTGCGCACTCCAAGGCAAATTTAGTTAAAAACAGTGTGATAGAAAAATTCACCAAAAATGAACCCCCCTCCCCAGTTCACAGCTCCCAGCCAGAAGGAAATAAATGGCTCCTTCTCCCACTCTCCCTCCCCCAAAACAAGTCAAGCATGCTTGATTTTACTATCATGCCTTGATATGCTGTGAGACAAGCGTTGCTGGGAAGCTGTTTGTATAAGTGGATTTTTGTGAGGAGATCAGAAAAATAATAATCCTAGGTTTCAACTGAACCAATTCATCTGGATCAGAATGTCGATTATAGGTATCCGGTGGACTTTCTTGCATCTTCCAGCTAGTTTGTGTGGTGCCTATGGAGAAAACTACATCTCTATATCCACATTCTGCTCTGGATTAATTGGCTGTGTAGAAATAGCCAATATCTAATGCTAAAACCACTACACCACACTGTCTTTCAGTGCTTCCATGTTATTCTTTAGTAGATTCCAAAGTTGTATTTAACTGACTGAAATCTAAATTCTATTGCTTTTACTGTTGAACCAGTGAGATTTTCCTATATGTTGACTCACTATACAATAACTGAGTGAATAGATCTATAGGATGCCAATAGGATGCCAGCAATAAAGTGACAGAGTAGCCATTACTAGCGATAAAGTTTTGTAGATGCTTTCTTCTACAAAGAGCTCCACATGTACTTAAAAACAGTATAGATTTCACTGTATGGGTGGGTGAGGGTAGAAAAATTTCCATCCCCTCTAAGAACCGACTTTTATAAGTCAAAAGAATTCTCATTGATGTTTGCATCTTTGATGGAAAAAATGTATCTTAAAACTCAAAGAAAAAAGAGAAAAGTGTCAATATTTTTTGCACCTTGATGCTCCTGAAAAGAAAGTGTGCAAATCTCCCCCACACAATATTTTCTCGTTTCCCCCTGCAATATTGTTGAATCAAAAACACTAACCCTTGTTGTGTGACTTCACTTCCAACCTATGATGCCTTATGGCCAATCTATTATTTCTTGTGAAAAATACTTCTTACTTAACAGTAGGCAATATTTTTGCATAATAAATTGTATTTTGTACAGAATTTTGTGCAATAATTGTATTTTGTACAGGTCCTCAACACATTTTCTGCACAGAAAAACACCTTGGCTATTTTTTTTTTACAAAAATCACCCTCCCCAATCAAGCCCCTAAGTGCAAATACCAGTTAATAAATCCTTGTATGAACACTCAATTTGAAGAAAAAAGCTGAAGTTAATTATTTCACATGAAATAGACACGAGAATTTACATGTTGACCATATTTTCATTAGACAAAGTGAGGAATGCTTCACAGGAAGTGAAACATAGGGTTTAGAAAATAGTAAGCCTTGGAAAACTACAACTCTCATGACTTCATAACATTAACCCATGGAGGTTTAAGCAGTTTTAAACTGCATTCATTCCATAGTGTAGAGGCACCCCCAGAGCCAATGTTCTGGATCTAGAACTCTCTAGGGTTCTAAAAATGTCAAAATACCAAAGAAATAACAAGCGAGTAATAAAGGAAGTGGCCAGAAGTCCATTTCTAGTTTTTGAAAGCAAGGGTTTTTAATGTCAAACAGTGAAGAGGGAAGCTGCAAAATATTTGAATTGCCTCTTTTGGAGGGCAGATACATGCAGCTTCAGGACCACATTTTTCTATCCTTGTTTTACACCAAGCAATCTCTGCTATATCCTTGGTGGTGGGTGATAAGCAAAGAAAATCTTGTCTTCTGTTCCCTGTGTTATCCTTAGGACAATGTATAAAGACAAGACTTGTGTGCAATACAGAGGATGACTGTGGAGATGCCTCTGATGAAGCTGATTGTGACAACTACCGCCCTGCCCCTTGCCGCAACCGTATTCTTGACGTATCAGAGCTTGGGAGAACTGCTGGTCAGGGGTAAGATTTGGGAAATGTTTGTGTGAAGAGTCAGAAACAAAGACTGGTGGATCTCTCTTCTAATACTGATTACCTACCATTTTTTAAAAGTGTGAAGAAATTAATCTTTTGGAAGACGGAAAAAGATGAATTGCCATACACACTTGTGTATAAGTTAACCTCATGTATACTTTGAGGGCAGGGTTTGGTCAAACTGATGGATTGTGGCATAACCCATGGATAAGGCCATTTGGCTTTTTAAAATAAAAGCTACGATTTAATATTAACTCTTATCAAAGGAGGTATCACCCCCTTCTCTGGGTAGAGTGATGAAAATTGAAAGCTTTGTCTGTTTCTGGAAAACTAAAAAGACATACCGATACCCTATATGCTGAGGAGAAGTGCCAAAGTGCCATTTTCCTGCCCAGGCATTGAAAAAGGCCAGAAGCAGCACCATGCTCTCAGCCTTGCAATTTCATGTCATAAAAAAGTCTGAAATGAGCACTTGCTAATCTTCTAATTATTGACAATATCCCCTTTCTGTTTCATATCAGTATTTGGATAATGCAGGGCTCACCAGGCTATTTTTTAATTTTATTAATGGCATTTATATTCCACCACCACCCCATGAAATATTGAATACCATACACAGGCTGCATTTGCATATAATTCAATGTAATCTAGCTAACTCTGAACAAGCAGTATGCTTATACTTGCTCCTGGTGATTGCTCAGGTGGATAGAATGAACAAGGTGGCACCTAATCCTGGTGTTCAAACCCAGGAACCTAGTTTATTGCTCCCAAACAAATGCATGTATGTTCCCATAAACTATGCTTTCTCGTTCATTTTCATTTATAAGAAAACAGAAGAAGTAAATAAATAGGCTCTTATGATACATTGCATGGGGTGGTGAGGGAAGCCTTTATAAACTAGAAATCATGATTATGTGCAAATTAGAGCTGTGCAAAAAATCATAACAGGTTCATAAATTGTGTTTTGTTAAATTCGTACATACAACCCAATTTACGACCCCCAGAGTCACCCCCGTCAAACACAAACAAATCAAAACATCCACCTTTGAGTTTTCATAAATAAGTTTGTTTGCTTTGTATGTCCTCTCTCTCTCTCTCTCTCTCTCTCTCTCTCTCTCTCTCTCTCTCTCTCTGTCTCCCTCTCCCTCCTTGTGCCCTCGTGGAAGCGCCCTCTCCCCGTTGCCCTCCCTTGGCCTCCCCCTCATGGCAAGCCACTCGCCTGATGGAGAAGGAGGCCCCAGCAAGGGATGCAAGCTGGCCCTGCCCTGGATGCTCTCCCTGTCTCCCTGTTTCTCCCTGCTTTGGGTCTGGGGAGAGCCTCCTCTCCTGTCAGACAGCCTCCTCCACCAGTATAGCATTAGCTTTTGTAGCTTTTTCAAATATAATAATTTAAATCTAACAACATTTTCAGAACTCTGTAACATATGCGGCACGGACCCCTTACAGATTTTTCAAAATACTTCAGAATTAAAATGGGGGTTGCACATATTTTGAAAATACAAAGTGGATTTTTGGAGTCGTGAACACCTCTAGTGCAAATATAGCCATAGAGTTCCTTAATAATTTCCCTGTTGGGTACTGCCTGTATGTTTGTATGCTATTTGCTTGTTATTTTGCACATTGTTGCCACAGCTTCCCTTGCCATTCATGTATGTGTGGATACATTAATGCATGATATCTGAATGCTGTGACAGAATAGCAGCCTTGAACGCAAATTATATAATGAGATGCTTAAAATCCATTAGTGCAAAGCATTTCAGGAGTGAAATGTAACTTAGGGCTCATCTATGCATAGCAGATAATCTGGGACAATTCTAAGGTAGCAATATACAGGACTAGCCCAGGGATAGATACACTTTCAGCCAGTCAAAGCTGACCAAAACCAGTTTGGTCCTACTGGGCCATCATCTCACTTTTCCTGACTCTGTCATTATTGTCAGAAAGCCACAGAGCTCTGGTAAAGTTTCTGACAATCACTGGGTACCTTTGATGATATCAGCATAACCAGGGACAGGTTGTGAAGATTGCTCCCCTCCTTTCCTCAGGTTGTGTGGGCACTTTTGTTGATGTCAACAAAGATACCCAGTGACTGCCAGGAATCCCCTGGAGCTCTGTGGTCATCTGTCATTGTAATGTAGCTGGGGAACAGGGGAGCATTTTGGGCTTGACCTGTGCTGAACAAAAGGAAAGGGAAATGGATGTACAGGTTCAACTTCTGAACATTTCAGGGCTAAGGGCTGGTGAATACATAGAGCACTGGTTTTCAACGTGTGTATCCCCAGGTGTTTTGGCCTACAATTCCCAGAAATCCCAGCCAGTTTACCAACTGGGGACCCACAGGTTGAGAACCACTGCCATAGAAAGAGCAGTAACAATAGGGATAAGTAATTTTCAATGACCCAAAGTTTCCTTATCTATTGTTCATCTCAATGAGTCTGAAATGTAAACTGATACTCTTCGAGATCTTGACCCTTTAATACCTTACCGATCAAAAGTGAAACTAGCATTGTTCAGGGTAAACACCCTTCGATTGTTTCCCTGTATTTCATGGAGCTCTTACAATAAAGGCTTTGTTTGTCGACTAGCTTATTTGTTGTGTGTGTGTGCATTTGTTAGTCATTTTTGTCTTTCCCTATATCAGTATTGCTGGCCACTACTCTCATGCACTCAGAAGATAATCTTAAAAATCTAATTACAATTTGTTTTCTCAGTATCAACATTCTAGGTATGAAACCACAGGCAAATCCATTTTACAATGAATTTTACAACGGGGTGTGTAACAGAGTGCGTGATGGGAATAGTGGCATATATTATCGCATGCCATGGAATGTCGCTGTGCTTAATTATGAGGTAGGACCCCCATTCCCCCTTTTAAAATAAAAATAAAATGGAGATTGCTTTTTGTACTGTGTCTAGATACTATGAACCAAATCTTCTTCTGCCAATATTCTTTTGATTGTTGAAATTCTTCCAATTAGCTGTAAGGTAAGTTTCTTTCTTTTGTCTTCAATCTAATGTCATACATAACTTGGTGGTTTTTTTAAAAAGCAAATTAGAAACTGGCTCTAATTTCAGGTCCTTTAAAAAGGCCCGCACGTGCCTTGTGGGCTCATTGCGAGCTGGGGACACGAATGGGAAGGAACTAGGAAGCTTGGGTGGGAAAGGTGCCACACTACTGCTTTGCAAGGGAACAACAAGGTTGGGAACAAATTGGGGAAACCAGCTGGAAACAGGTCCCTTGCCTGTGAGGCTTCCTTGTGTGGGGGAGGGAGGAAGGGCAGGGCAGCTGGGAGAAGTGTTCTTCTCTTGCCTGCCACTGCCAATTTTCCTTTTTGAAGCAGTGATTTTAACTTTCAACAGACCTCAATCCCCTTTAGGTTACACATTGGATTTTGGGATCCCAGAAATTCCCTTTGGACTTTGGAAAGCCCATTTTCTGCTAATAATCTCCTTGGGGAACCACACCATACCACTTTGGAACCCACTTTGTCTGCTTTGGGTTTCACAATGTACTTTTGGAAACTAGAAATCTCCTAATCTAATAATTTCCTTGGGGAAACACAAAATATCACTTTGGAGCCCCCTTTCTCTGCTTTGGGTTACACGTTGTACTTTTGGAAACAAGAAATCTCCTAATCTAATCCTTTCCTTGGGGAACTACACCATACAATTTTGGAGCCCCCTTTCTCTGCTTGGGGTTACACGTTGTACTTTTGTAAACAAGAAATCTCCTATAATCTGCTAATAATTTCTACCACTGTGACAAGTTTTGTCAATTGCGGTTTAAAAATGAGGGGAAGGAAATCCCCCAAGTTTTGCCTGTCCCGTTTGCAGATTTTCATGCATTGCGCAATCGCGCCCGCCATTAACAAAGCGATTCAGAAATTTTGGAAATTTTGGAAAATTCTGACTTGGGGGGGGGGGGGAATATTGGAAATCACTTTGGAATTGAATCACCAGCACCCCCTACATCCAAAACGAGTTTTGAACCATTTTTTTCCCTTGATCAAACAAGCCTAATGTTTAAACACTTGAAGGGATGTCTCATTGCAGAGGAGTCAAGCACCAGGACTGTGGTGCAGCTGGCTGGGAGTCAGCTGCATAAGATCTCTACTGACCAGAAGGTCATGAGTTTGAGGCCTGTCTGGGTTGGGGTGAGCTCTCAACCAAATTGTGTAGCTCGTTGTCGACCTTTGCAACCCGAAAGACAGCATCTGTCAAGTACAAAATTTAGGTACCACTTTGTGGGGAGGCTAATTTAACTGATTTATGAGGCCATAAAATCTCCAGGAAGTATGAAAAAGAATGGCCAGAAGCTGGAATGTTAAATTGTCTCTGAGTGTCTATCTATATATGTTATATGTCTATGGCATTGAATGTTTGCCTGTATATGTGCATTGTGATCCGCCCTGAGTCCCCTGCGGGGTGAGAAGGGCAGAATATAAATGATGTAAATAATTTATATAGTTAAATAGTTTTCTGCTGCACTGGAGACTAGGGGCCCTTCCACACAGCCCTGTATCCCAGAATATCAAGGCAGAAAATCCCACATTATCTGAGTGTGGACTCAGATAACCCTGTACAAAGCAGATCATGGGGGATTTTCTGCCTTGATATTCTGGGATATAGGGCTGTGCGGAAGGGCCCTAGGACACAGAGCAAAGGTCATTTATCAGGAATACTTTGATTGTGTGTTCCTTTATGGCAGGAGGTTTGACTAAATGGCCTTTGTGGTCTCTTCCCACTCTACGATTCTGTGATCTATTGTGGCCCTGTTATAGGATATCAGCATAAGTATTAAATATAAAGAACATTGTTTAAAAGCTACATACAATGCAGTCGCTGTTGGTGGGTTTTGGTCAAAAATATTTAACTGCTTGTGCTATTTTTATCAGTTTTATACTTATTTATGCAATGCTTTTGATATGAAATAAATAAATAATAACATTACTTCTTTAGCTGGTTTTGAGATCCCCTCACTTCCCCCTCACTTCTCCTTATATTCCCTCCTTTGCTCAGACACACACTTCCGTTTTGGTGTATTTCACTGTTTACTTTACTCATTATTTTTGTCCAAATTCCCCCCCTGGTTTTGGCGTCTTGATGGGGAGTGAAATGGCTATGCTTATGAGCAGTAAGGAAAAATATGGATTTGGGTAAGAGGGCAGGTAAAGGAAGATTTCGTTGATTTAGTGGCATCTTTAGAATATAGTGTGTTTGCTCACACTGGCAGGAGGAGAGGTCTGAATATGTTATATCTTAAAATTATCCATGTTATATACCTTTGGTCAGCTGAGATGTGGATTTTTTTTCCATCTTTTAAATGCTGATCTAATTATAATCTTCTGTTTGCTCAATCATAGACACGAGGAAAAAAGAATTTCAGAGCGGAGTACTATGAGGACCAAGTGACATCCCTGAAAGAAATCCTACGTGAAACACAGACGTTTTTTAAAGCAAGCTTATCTCTCAAGTTGAGTCCTACTGAAATACCAACACCAATGATTTCAGTGTCATTTGATAGCAACATAGACTTCACATTTAATAAATCCAACATCATCCGTGACTTCTTGATAAAATCCAAAGGAAAGGTAAGTTATCAAAAGACTGAAGGTGTAATATCGACATTGTAGAATTAACACAATTTGACACCACTTTAACTTCCAAAGCTGAATGCTATGAAATAATGGGAATCAAAGTTTACAAGGCATTTAGTTTTCTTTGCTGGTGTCTCACCAAACTATAAATTCCAGGATTCAGTAACATTGAGCCTTGGCAATTAAAATGGTTCAAACTGCATTATTTCTAGGGTGTAGATGCAACCTAAGAGTTGTGTATTACTCCAGGAAAACTGATATAGCATTATGTTAGAAATGCAGACATATTAAAACAGTATCTTGTATGCATTTACTTAGGAGTAAGTCACATTCTGCACACTTCGTCATTCAACAGAAATGCAATGAAAGAAAATGCAATCCTGTATAGTTTTCTGATTGCCAGAAGACAAGGGTCTCAAAAAAGAGGACCATAGAGGACTTCTTTTTAGTCTCTGATAGCCACTGCCAGTTAAGACACGGCTATTGTGCTTGTTTGAGAGAACTGGCTGATACCAAGAGAAACAGTACCCCTTCTGTGATTTTAAACTTTGCAAAATGTGAGAAAAATTTATTTATTTATGGCATTTCTATTCTGCCTTTCTCTACCCCGGAGGGGACTCAAGGCCGCTTACAAGTAGGCAACCATATGAAGCCATAGGATATGTACAATTACAAATATATATAGTTATAAAATGCATTAAAACAATTTTAAAATATATAAATCTATACATTAAGAGGTAATCACATGATCCATTAAATGTAGTCCGGCCATTCCAGTTAGTCAGTGCACATCGATTCCATATCTTTCTATTTCTCAAGTTTTCCAAATGCTTGGTCACAAAGTCAGGTTTTTACTTTCTTACGGATGGTCAGGAGGGAGGGGGCTGATCTGATGTCCCAGGGAAGGGAATTACGCAGATATAAACTGATTTTTTATATACAAAAGAAAGCTTTACAGTTTGATCGTTGCAAACCCCTCCCACTGTTCCATCATGTCGATTTAATTATCCGATAGGCAGGGATGTCTACACTGAAGAAAATGCTCTGTTTGACAATGCTTATCCCTGGCCCATATTGGCCCTGTACATCATAGGACCTCTTCACACAGCCCTAGGGGGCTGTGCCGTTTCACTGGCTTTCGCCAAAGAGAAGACATGCAGGGCAGCTCATGGCGCCCTGTGTGCCCTCCCTCTTCTTCTCATCACATGGAGGGCAGGAGCAGGTGCTTTGACACACTTTTCCTCCTCTACATCAGACAGCAGAAAAGGCAGCAACATGGGGAAACACACGTTGCCCTGCCAACCTTTCTGCCATCACATGGGCTTTTCAGACGAAAAAGCAGGAAGCTCTGTAGGAGCTACCCGAAATACACTTTCCTCCCCACAGTTGACTACTACTTTGTCTGACTACTGGGAGCAAAAGTGGGTGGGATGAGCCATGTGTTGTTTGATGACACCTGGCTGGCCTTGTCCAAAAACCTCCTTTGCTGTGCTTAAAGCTGACAAAACCCAGGGTCAAAAGGCCCCATGTAAAGTGGTTCCTAGTGAGGTCTGTCAGGAGTTCAAATCACCATTAAATTCCTTGTTATATAGTGGAAGAGACTCTTCACTCTTGTTAGGGAGCCAAATGCCTTCTTGTGGTGAAGTGATCTCCTGATGAACAAAAACAACACACTGACACAGAGCTGTTCGTTCCAATCGGAATACTTTTATTTCTTAAGTTGCCGTAACAGTACAAATATGAACTCAGGGCCCTTCCACACAGCCATATAACTCAGAATATAAGGCAGATAATCCACAATATTTGCTTTGAACTGGATTATCTGAGTCCATACTGCCATATAATCCAGTTCAATGTGGATTTTATACAACTGCGTGGAAGGGTCCACAATATTTTTAGTATGTACAAATTCTATCTCTTCTATCTTCATCAAGAAAACATCCAACCCTTATCAGATTTCTACAAACTTATATGTAACAGTCTCTGCACTCTGCTCCCACACTCCAACTTCAATAGCATGTACTGTCAATCCTGAGACATTAATTAAATAAATGCTGAGTAATTTACACATTCTGACAAGCTCATCATAACTGGCTATATATTTTGTCCTAGTGAATAAACCTTTTTTAGCCATGTGGCACTAAAACTAGCAGTAGTTGATGCTTGGCATCTGTAGTGATTTTAACTCAAGCAACAAAGGAATTGGAGAAAGCTCAGGGAAAAGAGATCAATTCCTAGTCTCTCTGTCACCATCCCCCCTTGAGTCACTCTGATAAGTGTTACTACAGGTGCCAAGCAACAACTACATCAGTTCCATGCCCCATGATCACTGCTAAAGTCAGTTCATCAGAAGAGGGTACAATAAGTCTCATTCCCTATCCCTGAGAGCCCTTCCACACAGCCATAATATCAAGGCAGATAATCCATAATATCTGCTTTAAATTGGGTTACCTGAGTCCACAATGCCATATAATCCAGTTCAAAGAAGTGCCAATCAGTTCAGTATCTGGCCATTCAGATTTCAGTGTCACTGATTCATAGCACCCAACAAGAGCTGGAAGGAATTCAGTATTTATCTCAAAAATATTTGTCAGTCCATTAACATATTTTGCCTTACAGAAACAATTATTTCTACATGTGAGATCACACATTGAACTTGGGACGTTCAGAATGAGAACACGTGATCTTCGTCTGAATGATTGGTTCCTTGATGATTTAAAAGAATTGCCTATTACATATGACAAAGGAGAGTATTTTAAATTTCTGGAAATGTATGGAACTCATTACGCACAGAGTGGAACTTTTGGAGGAAAATATGAACTACTATATGTATTGGACAGTGAAACTATGAGAAAAGAAGGTAGAAACTCAGAATCAAAAACTCTTGTGTAAATTGATGTCAGTTTGGGTTAACACAGTGGTTCTTAACCTTTGGGCCATGGACCACCAGTAGGCCGCAAGGTTGAAAATTTGGTCTGTGATCCTCCTTCCTCTTTATTTATTTTATTTATTTTATTTCTGCACCTTTCACGCTGCCTGCAGCTCCTTCACTGTCGCTGACCAGCTCCACCCACTTGGATAGACTATATCAGCTCTAGTTTATTAAATATGGTTTTCTGTGGGTAAGCAGATGGCGACTACTGGATGGCATATGTTCTGTATCAGAAACTAGAACTGATGTGGTCTATCCAATGAAATTTTCTAAACAGCACCCCAAATAACCAAACCAAATCTAAAATTGACCAAAAACTGATCTATAACCCTTTTGGTACTAATGTTGTAGAGTGGTCCCTGGTCAAAGTGGTTCCTGGTCATAGTGTCCCTGGTCAAAGTAGTATGTGGTCAAATAGTTCCTGATCAAAAAAAGATTGGGAACCACTGGGTTAACAGAATGGCAACTAACCATGAGCTTGTTCGTTTAAAGCTGTCTCTAGAAAACTGGCCTTGATCAATATTGGAGTTACTTTACATTTTTATATTATTTCTTTATTACCTTTTTCTACACTAAAACTGTATTTATTTCATATCTGGTGTTCATCAGCCAATGAGCTTCAAGTCCCCAATTTTCAGGCACTTGAAGCCAATGAGCTTCAAGTTCCCAACTTGATTATGAAAGTCAGCTTTGGCCACCTTGTTGGATAAGCTATACTGGGAGCTGTGGAATACATCCTAGTTGACTTTACTTAAACTTTACTTAAATGCTTCTGTGTAGCATTTAAAACCATCAACTATGGTATCTATCCTTCTGGGCTTTCTTTTGGGGATTGGACTTCAGAATACTGTTTTGCAATGGTTTCATTCTTTCTTGAAAGGACAGGCTCAAAGAGTGGTGCTGGGGAATTCCCAATTGATACCATGGCTGTGGAGTTCCTTGGTCCTTGGAACTCAATGCTGTCTTGCATGTTGCTCAATATATTTCTTCTGGGAATTATTACCCGAAATTTATGGATTTCGTTTCACCAGTATGCTGTTGACATCTGATTCTATCCTTCCTTTCCATCTAATCCCAAGACTGTTTTGGTTGTTGGTAACAGTGTTCCAGCTCCTGATGATGTCAGATCTAGCTATAGTTGTTTTGATTATATCTTTTTTGGAATACTGGAACATATTTTGTGTGGGACTATATTCTGGGAAATATCAATTGGGTCCAGAATCCTGTGGCCAGAGAACCCAAGAATATGTAATTCTCTTGTTTAAAGCACTTCAGTGGCTACTGATCCATTTCTCGGCACAATTCCAGGTGTTATGACCCTGAAACCCATGCATGGGTCCAGACTCTCTGCAAAAGTGTACCACCTTAATATAAATGAGGCTGAGTCAGATGATTCCCACTTTACAGTTGTTGAAGCAAGCTGAGCGTAGCAAACCAAGCCAATTCACTTTTAGGCTACACAAGAGCTTTATCAAAACTCCAGAATATTCCTTGATTTTACTTAACATGTGGTGAAATCAGTTCAGCCTGGTTTATCATTCATTAAGGACCAGAAGTCCCTGGACATCTAGGAGTGACTTCCAGTCCATGTCGGATTTTAAGGCTAGTGTCGAAAAGCCCAGAGGGTTAATTAAGAATGTCCATGACATATTGGAGTTCTATGTATCCATGGCAAATCATGAAAGGAATAAGAGCAGTGCAGACTGAAAACAAATGGATGAAAAAATGGCTAACATCCTTTTGATGATTTCTGTAAGGTGAAGTGTCTGGCTTATTTTTTTCATTGCATGAGGTTTAAATTCTCTGCTGATCTACAATTACTTAACTCTTTCCCTAACCCACATTTTGCTTACTACAGCTATGGTCATTTACTGACCAACAGGAATGTGTACAGAAGCATTCAGCTGTATTCCAACTGATTGATTTCCAACCAATCATGGGGGATTTATATTTGTTTTGTGTCCTGCTAAAGGAATATATCCAGTATCATGCCTACATATATCTTCATTGCTAACCTACATACAATTTCGTTGTGAATTATTTGGCATTTCTTGATTTAGGAAAACCTTAGTTCCACCTTTCGCTTCTTCAGTCTAATAATATTGTTATTTTCATTTTCAGATATTACCATAACAGATGTAAAGTCATGTCTGGGTTATAATGTAGGTTTTGGCCTAACAGTTCCTGTTATTGATGTCAAGCCATCTATTTCTGGTCATAAGTGCAAAACCAACAAAATGAAACTAGGTAAGTTTTTTCTAACTAGTAATGCATACTTGTGTGTTCCACAATTTAGTGATATAATGATTTTGTTTTTAGTGTGATGGCAAAGGTGTGACAAAAATGTCATTTGCTTATCCCTACTTTATATTCTTTCTGTCTATAAATAACAAGCTCTAAAGTCTCTCTTGATAAATGCATGCATTTATAGTTCAGCTGGTAACGTAGGGAACAGGTTTCTTTTAAAGAAGGGAATATTACATTGAAAGGGCCCCTGGGAGTTAGGATTGCCATATTTTGAAATGTGGAAAAAAGACATACCAAGTGAATACTTTAAACCACTGATTGTTATGAATAATCATATATTAACTGCCAGGAAAGGGAAAAGCTAGAAATGCAACAATTCTGGATTCAGAAACTGTTTCAGAGGCCCCTTACAACAGCTGTATAAAATCCACATTGAACTGGATTATATGCCAGTGTGGGTTCAGATAAACCAGTTCAAAGCATATATTGTGGATTATCTGCCTTGATATTCTGCGTAATATGGCTGTGCGGAAGATCCCTGAGTTTGTTTATCGAAGAGGATTCAACCACTTTTAGATGTTTTTATTTATTATTTATTTATTAATTCACACTTATTTGCCACCCTTCCCCGAAGGCTCAGGACGGCTAACAGCATATTCATAAAAACAATCATACATAACAGCATTAAAAACACGATTAAAACACATCTAAAAAATACAGTAAAGCAAGTAATGATTGCACACTGTCTGGAAGGTTACCAGTAGCTAACAAGTCTTCTGATTTGGGAAGTTATTTATTTATTTATTTATTTAGGGATTTATTATTCGCCCATCCCAATGGCTCTGGGCGATTTACAGTAAAAACACACAGCTAAATACCGGAAACATCTAAAACATCTAAAGTATCTAACAGCTAAAAACATCTAAAACAATTAGCATCTAAAAACATCTAAAAACAATTAACAGTCTAACAGTTCTCAGCCGAATGCCCTCTCAAACAGCCACGTTTTACAAGCCGTGTAAAAGTCTTTCAGATCACGGGTGGCTCTGATGTAAGGAGGGAGGGCATTCCAAAGTGATGGGACGATCACCGAAAAAGCTCTACACATGCACCCCTAATCTTCCCACTGGCAAAAGGAAATCGGGCAAATCTGATCTCCCCAGGAATCCCTGATCCATTCATTCTTTCTGTTTCTTTTGTCTTATAGCTAACAACAAGACTGAAAATGCAATAATCAACAATGTGGTCTCTATAGTTCAAGGAGGGAAGACTGCCATTTTAGTTAAGCTGAAGGAAAAGTTATCCACAGGTAGCAGGGTTATTGATGTTGAAGATTATGTTCAATGGGCAGCTACACTCCCTGATGCTCCTGCAATAATATCACAAAAGGTAAGTGAATTTTCCCTCAAAATATATTTATTGATAGATTTATTGGTGAGGCATTGGTCATTTATGACTGAGCCAGGAAATCAAAGATAGCTTCACACTATTTGTCATTTAGTTCTCATTTTGGATGTTTAGATCCTTTCTGTACATTACTGTTTGTACTGGAAGTTGCTCTACTGAGTAGGAGTGCGGTATTGGAGTATCTTCCCTCATTGTAGTGTGTTTGTATTATGGATTACTAGGAATATCTGGGTATGCATCAGAAAACCTCAAGCTCTGACTGAGAGTGCATCTACACTGGATAATTAATGCAGTCTGACACTCTTTTAAATTTCATGGCTCAATGCTATGGAATCATGAAAAATGTAGTTTGGTTAGATACCAGGTTTATTTAGCAGGGAGGGTTAAAAATCTGGTAAAACTACAGCTTTCATGGCTCCATAGCACTGAGTCAGGGCAGTTAAAGTGATATCAAAGTTAGTTCTACATTGCAGATACATTCTTAAAGGAAACCTAGTCAGGGAGCACGTTGCCAAATCCTGAAATCAAAACTCTTAAGGATGGAGCCAATATGAAAATTGTATTTCCCCTTAAAATAAACCACTATTAAAAATTACTTGCTGTCAAGCAATGGCATCCTCACCTAAAATCACATGTAAAGTAATATAATGCCTAGAAAACAATTAACTCAAGAAAGTAAAATAAACTACAAAATCGGATCATTATATATAATGATATAAATTGGATATATAATGATCCAATTTTGTAGTTTATTTTACTTTCACCACTCATATAGTAAAATAAGTAAAATAAACTATATATAAACTCATATATATATTATTTGAAGTAAAATAAACTCATATATATATATATATATATATATATATATATATATATATATATATATAACTTTCACCACTCTCATATATATATATGTCTGTGTGTGGTGTTAAGTAACGACGCACAGAGAACAGGGAGACCGGGAACAGTACCTGGTGCAGATTGACCCTCTTACATTGGAAGGAGAACCTGGAAAGCCTTTGCTTGCATCTTTTAAATGCCCAGCAAAGTCTTAGAAAAACATACAGCTACTTATTTCTCAGTGGCTCTAATTAAAATAGGAACTTCAGATATGATGTGTTAACAATTATCTGGCTGCTAGTCAATAAATACAGCTGCCCAGCAGGCTTGTATATACTCACAGAGTATTTATTGCTTCTCCTTGCAGTTAAATCTAATGGCATTTCAAATGCCTATAATTCATTCATCCCTTCCACTCCTCCCTCTGCCCTCAGAATTTTTCCTCTTCAGTGTTTCCCCCCCAGCTCCACCCTCTCTTCACAATTCTTACCTGTTCCAATTTGTTCTGTGCCCCAGTGTTTTTTTCAGGTTCCACCAGTTTCAGGAACTGCTGGGTTGGGTTCAGGCTATTTGGCAGACCATATCTTTCAATCCGAATCTGCCAGTCCTGAGATTCTCGGGAGAGGCCCTCCTCTCGGTCCCAGTACCCACACACCATGAGAGATATATTGGACCTCAATGTAAACCAATGTATTAGTAAGCTAGAATAAACTAATTTAGTGATAGCCAAGTTCTAGATTTTCAAAGCATACATGGGAAGCTATGCATAAAATCTATGTTTGGCTGCTCCTCATATGAAAGAAGCACAGAACACATCTTGACACAGAAATATATACAGTCAGCCCTCTGTGTCGATTAATTTGACCATCCGTGGCTATAATTTTTTTTAATCCAAAGAACAAACCTTGATTTTGCATGCTGTTTGATTATGCCATTGTGTAGCCTGAGACTTGAATATCCATGGAATCCTAGTACAAAACCCCAGTGGATTCTAAGAGCTTACTGTGTAGCATTAGCACTAAATTACTTAATTTATTATGTATTTATTTCGGACATTTATATCCCATCCTTTCTCGACCTGTGCAGAGGGACTCAGGGCAGCTAAATTAATTACGTACTCAATTTTGAAATAGGAATACATTAATGTATTTGAAACTCTTTTCAGCCATCTCCAATCTCTGAGCTTGTACCATTGAAAATGCCTCACTCCACAATAAAGAAAAGGAATCTTGAGAGAGCCGTTGAAGACTATATTGCTGAATACAATATACACAAGTGTCAGCCCTGTCAAAATGGTGGGACTGTCCTACTGATCAATGGAAATTGCGAGTGTGGATGCACCCCTTATTTCAAAGGAGAAGCTTGCCAAATACACACTGTGGCTTCTGTACCAGGTTAGAAGATACACTAGCATTTGCTTAAGGATTCCCTTTCAGCCTGAGTGGAGTAGGAAATGCCTTTGCCTTCTGGAAGAATGACTTTAGAAATGGAACCATCCTGGCCTCGCTTAGGAGCAGCTGCTAAGAAGGACTCCACTTTCACAGATAGATAGATAGATAGATAGATAGATAGATAGATAGATAGATAGATAGAAATTAGGCATGGGCAATCCATGGTTCTAAATGGTTCTAAAGTACTTACAAATCTAGGGGGCACTGCAGCTTTGCTTCTACAGTGTTGCTGTAGTTCTGGTGATGAACATTTCAGAACTCTTAACAAAATTTTGTTATAAATGGCAGTTCCTAACTGGTTCTGTCCCCTCTAATCTGATATGCTTGGCACCAGAAGTATTTGGGATTTGGAATTTTTGAAATTTTAAAATGTCTGCATGTGCATATGCATGAAAGTCTGTGTACACTGAACCATCAGAAAACAAAGATGTCGTTATATCAGCCATTTTGGATTTTGCAGAATTTTGAAATTCCATACGTCCAACCTGGCATGTTCCAAATTAAATGATGATGGTATAAGGAATCGTCCACATTGAGACCATACAATTTTAAGACTTTTAAATTTGTGAATATAGATTTTTTTATCTACTAATTTCTGGAAATGCAGGGCATTTCAGATTCAAATTAAATAATCAGACAGTGTGTGCCACTCCATATTCATGTCTCTAATTGTTCCTAGATCACATTACTACTGTTCCAACAGGCCTTTGGGTCTTAAATTATTCGGCTTCTCCTGATACTATGTGTATTTTATTGCTAGTGTTCTTATTCCTGTATATGGTTTTAAAATGTCTGTTTTAATCCCTGTTTTATCTTGTAAGTTGCCCCGAGCCAACTGGGAGTGGTGATGTTGTGAGTGAATAAATAAATGAATTAGGAGTCATGTGGAAAAGCAATCACTTATAAGAATATAGTGGCCGGCAGGATCCACTACATTACACAATATATCACTTGCCAGTTCTGCAATGTTATTTTTTTTAATGATTTTTAAGGGGTTTTTGGGGTACACCATTAGTGACGATAGAATTTTGTGTACATAAAATTGGTTGCAAGACTGTGTGAAAGTGGGGGAAAGGAGAGGGAGGAAAAGGAAAAAGAAGATAATAGAAGAAAGGGGGGAATAGGGAAAGAGGAAATAGGGAAAAGGAAAGATGAGATTCGAGTAGGGGAGATTTGAATTGCCTTTTGATGTCTCCAACGTGTTCGTGTTCTGCAATGTTATTTATGTGGTTACTGGAGACATATGAGATGCCATCAATTATATGGGGGGAAACAATAATGTGCCTGACCACATGTTCCAGAATCACAAGTCTATAATTCTAATGAGGAAGTTGGAATGATATGATAAAGCTGGGTATGATAAAGATTATAATCCAGTATATTTGTAAATCTTCTTCAAAATCCCTTTAGAGAGTACCTTTTATGTCTTTATGTTAAAGATAAAGGATCAGTTTCAATGCCTGGCAGCAAAATGTTCTTAGGTTGAGGCATCTGCTCGAGAGAGGTGTCAGAGCTTTGAAAATGCACAAATATTGATGATTGAGCAACCTATCTGCAAAAGTCATGGAACCACAGACCTGATTCTCCATCAAACTACTGCAAAATATCAAGGGTGCGGAAATAAAGGCACAATATATAGTGGTGAATTTGATGTACCAACACTATAGAATTCATACAATTTGACACCACAATTTGATTGCCATGACCCAATTCTTGGAGTTGTAGTTTGGTAAGACACCCATCACTCCATGGCAGAGAAAGCTAAAGGTCAATTTAGATTATGGGCACCATATGTGGAAAATAATTCCAAGCCACACAACAAATTGCAAAGATTTTCTACTCTAGCTACACCTATCTGTATCAATATCTATTTCTGAGTCTGAATTCCTGCACAAAGTGACATAATAAAGTCTTGAAATATGAAGTTGGTTAAAATGTTTCCAGGTAAAATTTCAACACATTCAGAAACAGAAGGTATTACAAGCAAAACCTGCCACAAAACATGGTGTTTCCCTGGACAGATGCCTAGAAACAGTGCTATTCATTAGATTTCCGCTTGGTCATTCCCTCAGAGGAAGATGATCCTTTCCTCCTTCTACCCTATTATTCTTTTCCAAGTCATAGCTTATATCGAGGCTTCCCCTGGGCAGCATCCTTGCAGACGGCCAATTCTCTAACACCAGAAGTGACTCACAGTTTCTCAAGTTGTTCCTGACACGACAAAAAATGCTATTTCCTGGGAGTGCTGTTGTTTCCTGGGAGTGTATTGCTGCTGTTGTTAGGATTTATGCCTGAAAAACCACCTATTCTCCTGGTATGTTGATATCTCCATCTTGTGTCTCTTGTGTCTGATTTTTCTCTATGTCTTTTGGCAGGCGTTTGATGGGAAAGTGACACACAGTCTGAACAACCCTTGGATCTATGCACTATGCATCATGCTTTTAAGGAGATATAAAATATACCAAATAATCACTGAATTGACTGATTTTATATGTTGATGAATTACATTTTTTGTGTTGTATGGCACCATTGTGTGCTATTTCATAAGCCACCGCAAGTCCCTATGGGAGATGGTGAGAGGGCATAAATAAAGATTATTATTGTTGTTATTATTATTTTCTGAGTTTAAAGCCCTTAATGCATTCAGCAATTGGCAGTGTGTGTTCATGGTATACACCATATAAACATTATGGTGCTGTCTTCAAATTGTATTAAGTGGTCAGTATGGATGTGTCCAAAGAGGACATTCTTACTGGCAAATCACAATTACAGCAGGACAACAGCATCTTTAACTTGGATTTATCACATAATATTGCTCCTTTCCTGGTGTTTTTCTAATGAAGACTGTTGGAAATCATTTTTGTTACGAAAACGGAGCTTTAACAGATTGTTTGTGTTTGTAAAAGCAATACATTCCATGCTATTTCCTCTTGGGATGGTAATGGAAAGGAGCAATATCTTGTGATATGTCCAAGGCAAAGACATTCTTGTCCTGCCGCAATTGTGATTTGCCTGCCTCATGCAATAAATTCCTAATTCCAACACATTACATCCTGCACTACCACAGTACTGTTAAGGTAAGGGTTATCTAAAATGGGCTAGTAATTCTATACATTTTCTTTTAAACATGATTCCACGAACGCTCTGAAAATCTTGCAGTGAGTGGATTCTCTACATTCTGTTCTTATCCCACAATGGCATGAATCTGAAGTTGCTTCATCCTGAGTTTGCCATGTCAATTTTTTTTTAAAAAAAACACCACTAGTAAATGTTTAATTTACAGAGAGTGTTCCTAAAGAACCAAACGTCTCTCTTCCCATCACTAAAAAAAATGAGTAAACTGATCTAACCAAGGTCTTTTTTATTGAGTGCTTCATGAAAGTTTGTGTGCAACCAAATCACATTTAGCTCACACGGGAGAATCCAGGCTAAAGCAACTGCAAATAAACTTATCTACAAAGAAGTTTGTGAACATGCCTCACAACAAAGCACTCGGGAGTCATCCACTCCAGGAAAGTGCTTGGGTTGTTCAAGGCTAAAATCTAGCAGCTCCAGATTCTTTCTATTGAACATATAAAAATAATTCTTTCAAGCAACACCTGAAAGGTGGCAAAACTAGGGCAGTTGGAAGGTATAGAAAAAGTCAGGGTCCAGTTAAATGGTTAGAATAAATTAGGAGCATTTGGGAGACAAACATAGCACTTGAAAAAATGGGTCTGAAAAACTAGGGCAGATGGAAGGTATAGAAAAAAACAGGGTTTAAATGGTTAGTATTAGGAGCATTTCAAAAATAGAGGTCTCTGTGATCATGTGTGAACTTTTTTTTAGGAGTAGTAACAGAAGGGAAGATGCAATAGACAACACCACAACAATGTTCATGTGCTAATCCAGTTTCAGTCCTGCAACATCAAGGAAACAAAATGCTCCCCAGCATTTTATGTGATTCTTCAAGTAACACACACACACACACACACACACAAATCTGATAGCTAAAAACTTTGGAAAAGTCAGGTGACTGAGGAAAAACATTGGCTATTTAGTTACATCTGTATAGTTAAGGATGCATCTATACCAGGGGTGGGCATCCTACGGCCCGCGGGCCGGATCTGGCCCGGCAGCCGATGCTGTCCGGCCCTTGGCTCCCTCAAAGCTTTTTCCTGAAGAGAGGGAGGCGAACTCCCATTGGGGCGGCTACAAACGTGACAAGGCAGGCAGGCAAGCGGAGGGGAAGAGAAGGGAGGGGGAAGAAGGGGAGGCGGCCAGGAGGAAGAGCATGCCTTCGCCCTCCTCCCTTCACTTCCTGCTTGTGCGCTCCCCCCTCCCTCTTGCCTTGGTGCTCTTTCCCTTCTTCTGTTTCCTGTCTTCCTGTTTCCTTCCCTCCCTCCCTCTCTCTTTCCCCCTTTCATTCGTTCCCCCTCCCACCACCTGAATGGAAGAGGGAAGGAGCGGGAGTGCAGCGATGGAGGGGAAGCGGTAAAAGGGCGGGGCCGAGACCGGAGGACCTCATCATACTTATGAAAAACAAGAGTCCTATAAATCTTCGAGCCTTCTTCAGGAATGGAGCCCCACACCAGCCATCATACGACGTTGTGTGACTTCTGGAGGAGACCCAGGCTCCAACCGGGGAGGAAGCATCCTTGGATGTGTGATGGAGGATGTGTCTTGTCAGAGCATCATGCAGGGCAACAGAATCGCCATCATAAATGTCATTTTGCTACACTTGCAGGTGAAATGGCATGGATGGGGGCTCCCCCGATTGATAAGATCATAGCACTCTTTGGCAGAGATGGCTAGAGTCCCTGTTAAAACTATAACTCCCCTAATTCTATACCATTGAACCATGGCAGTTAAAATTGGTCAAGGTCCTGAACTGCCTGCGTGCAGGGTTGGGTCTGCGGCTTCCAGTGCATCTTTACACCTGCCGTTTCGTCCCTCGCTTATCGCTACAGGGCTTTTTCGGAAGTTGGATGTGTCCTTCAAACCTGTGCAATGGATTTTTCTGGTGGAGCGTAGCGTGCACAGAACTGGCTTTGCCCTTTAAACCAAATGTTTGTCTGCCGGGGCCTAGCAAGCTTGGACGGTGGCAGCAAGGTCCTCAGGTCATAGGTTTGAATTTAGAGTTTTCCTTCTCTTAGATGGTTGACCTTCAGGGTCAGCAGTATCTGCCCGGGTTTGAATTTAGAGTTTTCCTTCTCTTAGGATGGCTGCCAAAAGGCTAGAGAGCCCATCCTGCCCTTTGACGCTCTTTGTCAGACCCTTCGGTTGTGACCTGTCTGGCATGGGAGGCCCTACCGGTGGCTATGCCACCGCCAGCATAGCTCGCAACTTCATTAGAGTATGCAAGCCTCTCTCCCACTGCAAGAGGGCGCCAATGGAGAGGTACAGTAATTCTAAAATGTAGATGCATCTAAATGCCTTCGTCTGATTCACTCCCACCCACCTTCAAATCCAGTAGGCAGATTGGGCTACTGGATATCTGTTCAGCTTCCTGAACAGAGTACAAAGAGAATAATGTTTCTAACTCCCTCCCACCTGCAAGTGAGGCTGTGAACGGGTGTTAGGGAGAAGCCCTACTTCTGATCTTCACAGCCTCATTCACTGATAGGAATGGGTTTGAAACATCATCGAGCACTGAAATTACAGATAACATAGAGTTGCAGATCCCAAACTATCCTGCATTCAATTAGACTATAGAGTCTAAGGAGGAAGGGTTTTTTACATTCTATTCCCTGACGAGCCTATGGTTTCCTAAGAACACTGTAACCACTTGCCAGATATAGTCTTAAAAGTGAATGCAAAATGCTGGTGCAACACTGGTGATGGTTTTGCAATAAACTAAAAGGGTGGCTGTCAATACAGAGTCTAGCTTTCTTCATATGTTTTTCTAGTGAACATTGCTGTTGCTGGATATTTAGTCCATCCCCCCTTTTCCCAGTGAAACACTTTTCTTGACTGCTCATTATTTGCATAACTTTCAAAAACTTGGTTTTTCTTCCTTCCATTTATCTATGGGTGAATGTCCCAATCAACGAACTTCTCCAATTTCAGCATAGTCAACAAACTCCAGCATACTTCCCGAAAGTTAGGACAGTTGGCCTGGCCTACCTCTATTTTGTTTGTTGTTCTAGTAATAAATAACGAAAGAGATGTATTAAGAGCCCTCAGTATCAGTATTACTAACCTTTCCCCAACCTAGCATTGATATCTTTATCAGTAACGGTAGCATGTCTGGGTTGTTGCTTCTCACAGGGGTGCTCTTCACTTTTGGAATAAATAGTTTTGTCTCAACAGAAAGGATAAGGTAAGTTAACATTTGTATTTCTATGCATGATAATTTTTTAAAAATCGTTTCTTTTTGGTATTAATAGATTTTAATAGGGGAGATGGAATGTTCAAGTGCCATTGCTTTGAATGATCTGGAATTTGCTATGTAAACCTTAGTGGGATGGGATAGGCCCTGCTTATTTCATGTTCCAATCTGACCAAGAGAATCATTGTGACAAGGAAGGGAAGCCAAAATCCTCCTTGTCGACCCCACTTTGACTATAGGGAAGATGTCAGTTGCCAGTATTCTGAGTAAAATGCCTTATAATGGCAATCTGGTTGGGACAGTGGGGGAAATTGCCTTATCCACCACTCTCTTTTGGATTAGAAATTCATCTATAAGAGCTTACTTATAAAGGCTTATTAATAACTTAGTTGCTGCATTAATTGTAGTTCTATTTTAATGGTGTTTTACTGTGGTTTTATGATATGTCTGCTGTGTTTTATGAGTTGCTGTGAGCCGCCCCAAGCCATTGGGGGGGGGGGGGGGCAGACAAGTATGAAGTGATAAATAAATAAAAAAAATAAATATGAAATATAGGGTGAATTTGTACTTTTTATCTTGAATGAACTGTATATTTTAAAACTTTGTCATGGATTTTGGCCAGCACAATAAAAAGTATTTAACTGAAATTGTTATCTGTCCCTTATTGTAATGGGTTTAATAGTTTTGATTATTTAATGATGCTATTATCTTGTTTGTTTTTTATTTGTTCTTACTTTAATTGATGGCCATTAGCCACATTGAATGCTATTTTTAATTGATAAAATGGGCTTAAAATAAATCTAGGCATATTTTAATAATAATAATAATAATACTTTATTACTTGTGAGTCGCCCTCCACCAAGTCATTAAAAACACAGATACATCAATTAAAACAGCAGATATGAGCCGTAAAAGGCTCTTACTTGGGAGTCATTATACATAACTTTAACTTGCACAATATTTAATCTTCTCTAGAGCCACAAAGCCTTTAAGGGACATATGTATCACAAAGGCTGACTTTCTTTATTCTTAGAGTCCATCAAATCTAAAGGGAGAGAGATGGTCTGGGGGTGTATCAAATTATTCTCCATCCACTCATGAAAGATTCAGAGTAAGTTTTGACTGGTAGAATGGAAAGGAGTTAATTTTCAGAGCTTTCCTTCCAGTAAATATAGAAACAATATCTGAAAATATTTGTTTAAAATGTTGAAAAAAGGTTTTCAAGTTTCATAATGCCCTGTTAGGGAAAATTCTATTTTTTCACAAGAAATTCACAGAAAATTCTGTGCAAAATGAAATTTCTATCTCTCATTTATTTCATTGATGAAAGTCACTAAAAGTCAAATGTTTACAGATATACCTCATTTTGGATCATCAGCATCCTTTTCCTATCATTCTCATCTTCTTATCAATTGTTAATGGAGATTATTCCTCTGCCTAGAACAGTGGTTCCCAACTTTTTTTGACCAGGGATTACTTGCCTGGGGACCACTTTGATCAGGGACAACCCTCCAATATTAGTACCAAAAGGATTATGGATCAATTTTTCGCCATCTTAGATTCCATCTTAGATTTCATATTAGAAACCATCTTTCTCAGCGGTGGCCAGGAGAGCTTTTGAACAATTAAAACTTGTGCGCCAGCTGCACCCGTACCTTGGGAAGTCTGACTTGGCCACGGTGGTCCATGCTCTGGTTACATCCCGAATAGACTACTGCAACACACTCTACATGGGGCTGCCTTTGAAAATGGTTCGGAAACTTCAGTTGGTCCAACAGGTGGCAGCCAGAATGCTAACTAGGGCGACTACCCCCGGCTGTGTCAGCTCCACTGGTTGCCTGTCCATCTCTGAGCCCAATTCAAAGTGCTGGTATTTACCTATAAAGCTCTATATGGTACTGGGCCAGCTTAATTGTCTGAACACATCTGCCTCTATGTCCCATCTCGCGGTCTAAGATCATCTGGGGAGGCCCTGTTCTCGCTCCCGCCAGCATTGCAAATGCAGCTGGTGGGGACGAGAGACAGGGCCTTCTTGGCTGTGGCCCCTCGCCTATGGAACGCACTCCCAAACGAAATAAGATCGACTTCATCTCTCCTCACTTTTAGAAAAAAAGCTAAAGTCATGGTTCTGGGACCAGGCCTTTGGGCAGCAGATGTAAATTGTACCTTTGGATTTGACTAGATTGACAATTTGGACTTGACTGGACTGACAATGTGTTCCGCTTGATGGCTTTAATTAATTATTGTTTTACGTAGTGGTTTTTAATGTAATGTTTTTAATGTTTTTAATGCTTTTTAATGATGTTGATTATATGGTGTATTTTTAAATTGTATTGTGGTGATGCAGCCTGTAGTGCTGCAAATGTAAGCCGTGGTGAGTCCCCCTGCACGGGTGAGAAGCTACGGGGTACAAATACCATAAATAAATAAATAAATAAATAAATATTATTCTGGAGCTGATGTGGTCTATTCAATACAATTTTCTGAATCAGCACCCTAAATAACCCCAGGAACGGGCCTAAAATGGAGACACCAAGGTGCCCCCACTTCCAGGTGTTACATGGAGCGACTCCATTCAGGGGCTGGGAGGAGGGGGAGGAGGTGAAGCAGCAGTCAGGAGGCTTGTTATCATGCCTTTCGTGCCTTTCGTGGAGTCCCACAAGATTCAGTACTGTCCCTGATGTTATTTAACATCTACCTCTACATGAAGCCATTGGGGGAGATCATCTGGAGTTTCGGAGTAAGGTGTTATCTGTACGCAGATGACGTCCAAATCTGCCACTCCTTCCCACCTGTTACTAAGGAGGCTGTCCAGACCTTGAACCGGTGCTTGGCTGCTGTGTCGGACTGGATGAGGGCTAGCAAATTGAAATTGAATCCAGACAAGACAGAGGTCCTCCTGGTCAGTCGAAAAGCCAAACAGGACATAGGATTACAGCCTGTGTTTGATGAAGATGCAGATTCACAGTCTGGGAGTAATCCTGAATTCATTGCTGAGCCTGGAACCCCAGGTCTCGGCGGTGGTCGGGAGAGCTCTTGCACAATTAAAACTTGTGCGCCAGCTGCGCCCATACCTTGGGAAGTCTGACTTGGCCACGGTGGTCCACGCTCTAGTCACATCCCGAATAGACTACTGTAACGCACTCTACGTGGGGCTGCCTTTGAAAATGGTTTGGAAACTTCAGTTGGTCCAATGGGCGGCAGCCAGAATGCTAACTGGGGTGTCATACAGGGAGCATACCACCCCCTTGCTGTGTCAGCTCCACTGGTTGCCTGTCCATCTCTGAGCCCACATCAAAGTGCTGGTATTGACCTATAAAGCTCTATACGGTTCTGGCCGAGCTTACTTGTCCGAACGCATCTGCCTCTATGTCCCATCTCACAGTTTAAGATCATCTGGAGAGGCCCTGCTCTTGCTCCTGCCAGCATCACAAATGCAGCTGGTGGGGACGAGAGACACAGCCTTCTCGGCGGTGGCCCCTCACCTATGGAACGCACTCCCAAATGAAATAAGATCGACTCCATCTCTCCTCGCTTTAAGAAAAAAGCTAAAGTCATGGTTCTGGGACCAGGTCTTTGGGCAGCAGATGTAAATTGTACCTTTGGATTTGACTGGACTGACATTGTGTTCCGCTTGATGGCTTTAATTAATTATTGTTGTACGTAGTGGTTTTTAATGTAATGTTTTTTAAAAATGTTTTTAATGCTTTTTAATGATGTTGATTATATGGTGTATTTTTAAATTGTATTGTAGTAGTGCGGCCTGTAGTGCTACAAATGTAAGCCGTGCTGAGTCCCCCTGCGGGGGTGAGAAGCTACAGGGTACAAATACCATAAATAAAATAAATAAATAGTCAGCCCCTCCTTCCTGACATCCCTATTGCGTTAGCACTGTAAGAAGGTTTTGCGAGACCAGCCACTCTTATTTGGTGTAACGGTGAGGCCACGAACCATATTTCAGTTCTTGGGGACTACTGGTGGTCCATGTACCAGAGGTCGGGAACCATTGGCACTGAAGAAAAAGTATGCAGGTGGCTTCCTCATATGATGGTTCTGATGCATAAGATTATTTTGTTCACACATGCAATACCGAAACCACATTACACAGTATCCTATCCTTTTCCATGTGTGCATGAACCAATTAACAGTCATGCCCCAAAGATTGCTCTTGTTTTCAGTGTCTTGATCAAATGTTTATCACAATAATGTGTACTTGTTTGACACAAGGCTACCAAGGCAATCGAATGCCCCACCCCCTGTCGAGTGCTTGCTAAGCAATTGGAGTGAATGGGGACCATGCAACCCTTGTGTTAAAGAACGGGTAAGTGAGAAAGACATAACATAACATCTAGGTAATAACTTTATTTAAACAGCTGACAACAGGAAAGGTTTGGTCTTATGATAAATGATAGCGAAATTCTACATAGCACAAGTTATCATTGACTCTGTGGTTGCCAGGTTGGCTAGGGGCTGGGGGTCATGTAAATTTAATCCAGAATGGATCATAGAGCAGAAATAAGAACCAGAAAGCTCTTTCAAAGGTGACCAAGGATCCTATCCTCCCCTAAAGTCCAAACCCCAATTTTTAGGCTCAGGGCATTGCATTCCAACACAGCTGTTTCCTTGGTAGTGGAGGTACTGAGGAGTTATTGAGTATCTACTGGGGATGCAATATCTATGCAGAGAAAGCTTGTTGGAGCTAAAAATTGAGGGTTGGAAGCAGGGCCGTAGCCAGGATTTTGATTCGGGGGGCTGAGTTTGGTTCGGGGGGGCTGAGACTGGGTGGGAGAGGGTCTACCCTAGCAAACCTTTTGTATTGTTATCCCAATAACCCCATCAATGTGGGATATAATGAGCATGGTGATCAGATCATGATATGAATAAACATAACAGTTTAAATAATGTACCAGTAAGGCCTTTTCGTGTACCACCCTGAGAATTTGGGGGGGGTGAAGCCCCCTTAGCCCCCCCCCCCGGCTACATGCCTGGTTGGAAGGTAAGAAAGACAAATATCTTTGCCCCACTTGACAGAGCTTTACAGTTCATCTTTCTGTTCAACAATCTGTTTAGGATTAAATTTACAGGAACCTTGCCTTGCACCAAATCTGATAGCCCTAAATAAGTTCCAAAATTATGAATGTCTAGGAGGAAAGCCTCCTTTGATTTCGGAGAATCTGTGAATTCACCAGAGAATTATAAATTTATTTAGCCTTATTGCAGTCTTTCCTCCATGTTTGTTGTTTTGTCTTCCGTATATTCATAGATTTAATTTAAAATGCTCTTTCTAAGGCTCCCTAGGTCCTCTAGTGTGCTTCTATGATCAGCTGCTGGCATAAATTGATCAGAGAGTAATGCTGGAAACCTAGAAATTTCTAGAGAGGTGTTCTCTCCGTTTTTAAAAAAAGCAATTTTGTTTTCTTTTCACTTTTTCACTTGCATGGGGTCCTCTTCCCCAAACCCCAGTGAACATGGAAAGATGGGCGTAGCATGAGTCTCTTCAAGCCTGATATCAGGAACTACCTGATATACATTTGGAGGCTGGATGGCCATCTGTAGAGGCTGGATGGCCATCTGTCGGGGGTGCTTTGAATTCAATTTTCCTGCTTCTTGGCAGGGGGTTGGACTGGATGGCCCATGAGGTCTCTTCCAACTCTATGATTCTATGGACATTTCTGTTTGGGTAATGGAAATAGAAAAAGCGACACCTACTGGAAAACTGTAGTATAATGTAAGAAGATTGCTTGTGTACCTTAAAGTTATTTTAGACCTATGATGACCCTAAGGTGAACCTAGCACAAGAGGCAGGATTTGTTCAAAGGCTTTTTCTGAGGTTGAGGAAGTGTGACTTACACAAGGTTACTCTGAGAGTTTGTACAACAGGGTTTTTTTCCAACCTAGTACTCTCTGTTGTTCATGTCGTCCATAAATGATGGGAGGTCAATACACCTGGAAGGAATCACATCAGTAAATGTTAACATAAAGAATCTATAAATGTTTTAATTAAGAGTAGTTTTAAAGATAAATTGAAACATGTCTTTTTTTTACTCTTCAATAATAAAATATGTGGTAGGGTCAACTACACGAACATGAGAATAGTAAGTAATGTTTTTTTTATAACTTGTTAGAAAATTGAAAGACATACAAGGAACATATTATCAGCTATATAGGAGTCTACTCAGATCACTAAAATCTAAAATAAATTTCATTGCAGGCCTCTGTCCAGAGCCAACCTTATGTTATAGCTGTTCTGGTTGTTTTTGGAGTCAGTACCCAATGATGAACTTCAAAATGGTTAGGAAATCATATTCAGTTCCTGATATAGCCAACAGAGGCACAAGTAACAGAGAAAGTTGAGTAGCAGCCACTAAAGTGACAGTGGAACAAGGCCAGATCTGCCATATGTCTGCTTTGAGTAGCACTCTAAAGACAGTAAGGAAGAGGGACACAAGAAATTGGTGTCAAAATTATACAGGAAGACTTGACCTAAACTAGACTACCTATTAAATATTTGATTTGAACACTTGATCAGGTTGTCAACTGTGGGGGGAAATCAGCTTCTCATAAAATGTATTTACTAACCCATTGCATAAAAAACACAGTTTTACATCTTTTTGTACTTTTGTATTTATGCTTTCATAGCTGATCTCACTACTCTACCCATTAATGTTATACATTTTCATCCCCCCCAAAAAATAGTATCGTTCAAGGAGTGTCCTGAAGTATGGGCAGTTTGGAGGAAAGGCATGCCTGGAACCTCTAGGACACAGAGAAAGCTGTGAGCCGGATGTCCCTTGCCATGAGGAGGAAGTTGACTGTGGCAAAGACTTCAAGTGTGAAAATGGTAGACAGTATTTTGTTATTGTGTGCCTTCAAATCACTTCAGGCTTATGGCAACCCTAATGTGAACCTATCATGAGGCTGAGAGAGTAAGATCACTCATTTGGTTCCCATGACCAAGCGAGAAATTGAAACTTGTTTTCCAGAGTCAAACTCCTATGCTGAAACCACTATGCAATGCTGTTTTTCACAACTTCCATTTTATGCTTTAAACTGTTTTTTTAGTTGATGCTGAAGTTACATTTAAGGGCACTTCCACACCGTACCTATAATTTGGAAGAGAACAGGTTAAAAAGGGGGTAGCCAGATGACCTTGGTCTAAATACATGCTTAATCACAGCAATGGAGGGAAAGCCCAATTCAAAAAGGTCCCCCTTTATCCCGGTTCCAGGTGAAAATAGTGGATTTTCCCATGATTGTGTGGCCCTGCAATCATGTAAAGTTTGGGATTTCCCTCTTTGCCCCCTGTGGAGACTGCTTCATGCCCTGGTTTTTTTTAAAAAAAAAAAACCAAAATAAACTGATTGGCTGTTTGGGCTCCTACAGAGACACAGCTGATTTCCGGCTGGTTTCTTGAGAAGAGAAACAGAGAGCCGTTAGAGCTCTCTGAAAGTGTTTATTTTAAACTTTAAAATATTAAATACTGGGGAAAGAGGGAAATCAGATGGCATTTAAAAAAAAAGATTTGCCACCATTGTGCTCTGATGCTTATATGTGCACATAGGAATCTCTCCATATTTGTATTAGGATATTTACATGTGCACATATAAGCATCAGCACATAATTGAGTGCTTTTTTTAAAAAAACACCTTTCAGCGGATATCCCATGTCCGCCCTCCATTTTATCCTGAGGCACAGAAAGATTGACAGGGGGAGAAAGCCCAGGTCTATGTGGGGACCTGCTTTCAGCTCCCAGGTTTGTTTATTCCACATATTAATACCACATTTTGGCACTGTCTAGAAGTGCCCTAACTGACTGAAACCTAAATTCCACTACTAACCATAGTAAATTGAACTACTGAAATTTACATGTATGTTGAATCACCACTAAACAATTGACTGAATAGATTTACTCTAGTTTAAGTAGTCAGTGCAGGTTTCACTGTTTGGATGGATGAGGATGGAAAAAATGCTCATTCCCCCCAAAATTTAAAGAATACTAATTCTAAAAATCCTTTTTAAAACTCAAGATGTCAGAGAAAAAGAAAAAAGCCATGAAATGCTTTGCTCTTTATGCTTCTTAAAGAAAAGTGTGCAGAAAAGCACTTCACAGAGTTCGAAAACATCAGCAATATTTTTGTGCAAGCAATTACATTTATGTTTCCAAACACCTTTTTTTCTGCACAGAAATCTTCTCCAAAATAACTGTTAGGATTTCTGGAAGTTGAAGGCCAAAACATCTGGGGACCCACAGGTTGAGAACCACTGTGCTAGGAATATGAAATACTTGCTGAAAATCAATAGACAAGGAGGTGGTAGCATGTAATTCAATTAACATAACTACTACTGTATATACTCGAGTATAAGCCTAGTTTTTCAGCCCCCTTTTTAGGCTGAAAAAGCCCCCATCGGCTTATACTCGAGTCAAGGTTATTTATTATTTTACTTTGCTATTAGTATTATTTTATTACATTTATTATCTTACTCTATTATTACATTTATATTATTTTCCTCTATTATTATTACATTTCTTATGATTACTATGTATTATTATTGGTATTATTGAATTTACATTATTTTACTCTATTATTTTATTACATTATGATCTGGTCATCGACCATAATAAAGTTTACTTACTTACTATTATTTTACTCTATTATTGTTATTATTACATTTATTATTTTATTCTGTTATTCTTATTTTTATTACATTTATTATTTTACTCTATTTTTATTGGAAGCACATTTACATTGAAGAAGATTAGAATAATGGTTTAATCAGAGTTGGACAGTCTTATCTTAAATTACAGTTTATGTAAATATTCAAAAACATTTAACCTGCTGATGCCTCAATTAATGTAATTTTATTGGTATCTATTTTGTTTTGAAATTTACCAGTAGCTGCTGTATTTACCACCCTCGGCTTACACTCGAGTTAATACATTTTTCCCAGGGTTTTTTGTGGTAAAATTTGTTGCCTCTGCTTATATTAGGATCGGCTTATACTCGAGTATATACGGTATTTAGATGAAACAAAGCCAGTCTTGCAGATCTCTGGTGCCTCTACATGGGAGAAAGAATGCAATTTGACACTACGTTAACTGCTATAGTTCAATGCTATGGAATCAGGGGGTTTGTAGTTTGGTGAATCATCAGCACTATTTGGTAGACAGGGCCAAATCCCTTGTAAGACCATAATTCTCCTGATTCTACAGCACTGAGCCACGAAAGTTAAAGTGGTGTGATAGGGCACCCTCAAAGACAATATTTTAGCTCTAAGGCTGTCTGGAGTGCCAAAAATGCCCCTCCCCCCAAAAACACAATCTTCTGGAGGATGGATGGATGCAGCCTCGGGATCACGTTTTTCTGTACTTGCTATAAACTGAGAAATCACTGTGATATTGTAGGTGGTGGGTGCTAAGCAAAGAGCTTGCAAGGTAGAAATCTTGTCTTCTGTTCTCTGTGTTATCCTTAGGGCAATGTATAAAAACAAGACTGGTGTGCAATACAGAGGATGACTGTGGAGACATGTCTGATGAAGATAATTGTGAGGACTACCGCCCTGCCCCTTGTCGTGATCGTATTATTGACGTATCAGAGCTTGGAAGAATTGCTGGCCATGGGTAAGAGTTGGAAAGTGTTTGTGAGGAAAATCAGAAACAAAGACTTGTGGATCTCCTTTGTAAAACTAGATTACCTAACTTTTTTTTAAAAGTGTAAAAATTACTCCCTTGGAAAACAAAAGAAAGAAAGAAAGAAAGAAAGAAAGAAAGAAAGAAAAAAAGAAAGAAAGAAAGATGAACATTATAATACTGGAAGATAGATACACACACTGGTTGAGGACTGTTTTTAAGGCCAAATTTATTGATTCCAACATGACCCATGGATAAAGTCCATTTCAATCTGGTTTCAGGCTTGGCTATGGAACAGAGACAGCTTTGATACCTTGGTGGATGTCCTACAAAGAGAGCTAGGCAGGGGGAATGTGTCCCTGTTGGTTCTTCTGGCTCTCTCAACACCATTGACAGTGGTATCCTTCTGGGTCATCTTGCTGGGATGGGACTGTTTTACAGTGTTTTACACTGTTTTACAGTGGCTCCGGTCCTTCCTGGAGGGCCATACCCAGAAGGTGGTGCTGGGGGATTCCTGTTCGAACCCCTAGTCATTAAATTGTGAGATTCCTTAGGATTCAATTTTGTCCCCCATGCCGTTCAACATATACATGAAAATGCTGGGACAGGTCATCCAGAGTTTTGGAATATGGTGCCACCTACATGCAGATGACACCTAACTCTACTACTCCTTTCTACCTAATGCCCAGGAAGCTGCCCTGAGCCTAAACCAGAGCCTGTCATCAATAATGGACTAGATAAAACTTAATCTAGACAAGACAGAGAAACCCCTGGTCAGTCGGATGGCAGATGAGGGAATAGAGATTCAGCCTGTGTTGGATGCGGTTACACTCCCCCTGAAGATGCAGGTCCACAGTTTGGGAGTCCTCCTGGACTCAGCACTGAACCTGGAAGACCAGGCATTGGAGTTGGCCAGAAGGGCCTTTGCACAATTAAAACTTGTGTGCCAACTGTGCCCATTCTTTGAGAAGCCAGATCTGGCCACAGTGATACATGCCTTAGTTGCATCCCATCTGGATTACTGCAACACTCTCTACATGGGGCTGCCTGTGAAGAGTGCTCGGAAACTTCAGCTGGTCTGAAGAGCTGTAGCCAGGTATCTAACTGTGGCTGGCTGCAGGGAATGGAAAAACCCCTGTTACAGCAGCTCCACTGGCCACCAGTCTGTTTCCAGGTACAATTCAAAGTGCTAGTTATGACCTTTAAAGCCCTAGACGATTCAGGTGCAGGCTATTTGTCTGACTGCAACCTGCCCATGCCCTGAGATCATCAGGAGAGGCCTTTCTCTTGGTCCCACCTCCATCTCAAGCTTGGTTGGTGGGAATGAGAAAGCAGGCCTTCCTTCTCATTGGCTGCCCCTCAAACCTGGAACTCCCTGCCCCGGGAAGCCAGAATGGCCCCCTCCCTACTGTCCTTCCAGCAGCAGGTTAAAACCTTTTTATTCAGATTGTTTTTTCAGATCAAGTCAGGAGGTGCTAGGGTTTTGGTTTTTTTTTTTACTTCGAACATGTTTTAATGACTTTTAACTGGGATTTTAAAAATACTGTTTATAATCAATCCTCTTTTAATGTTTGCATATTTGTATATTTTTAATTGTATGCGGATCCTTTTATGTTAAGTTGCTTTGAGTTTCCTGCAGAAGAAATAAAGCAAGGTAAAAACAACAACAACAACATATGACTGAGAGGGGAAAGTGCCAGCACTAGTTTTTGTGGATCAGCCCTACCATTCTCCCACCCAAGCATTCAAAAAGCCCTTTTGCTACTGTAATCACAGATCATCCCTAACTTTCTCACAAGGACTTGATCTGTGCTGAGCATATGGGAAAGGAGGATGACAATGCTAGCCAATGTCCACACTCACCCCAAAGTGCATGGCTGCTCCAGAGTTTCAGCAAAATTCTGAAGCATTCTCCAGCTTTGCTTAAATGTTTAATCAGGTTTACTCTGCATTAAGAACCAAAAGTTCCTTAATTTCTTTTGGATATCCAGGTTTGGGTTCTGGTCCACCATGAGGTTAAGGCCCTTAGAGAGAGCAAAAACGTTAGAGATAAGTGCTTCTCAGTGACACAAAGTTTTCTTGTCAATCCATCCTGAAATGTAAATTGATTGGGATTGTTCAATGTATTCTCTTCCTTTATTCTCTTACTTATCAGAAGTGAAACTAGCAATGTTCAGAATTAGCACCCTTAGACGTCTTTCCTGTATTTCATGAAGCAATCACAGCAAAGGGTTAAGGTTCTTATAGCCATTTTTGCTTTCCCCCTTTATCAGAATTGCTGGCCACTGCACACATGCACTCCCTATCAGAATGCAGCCTTTAAAAATCTAATTGCATTTTGTTCTCTCAGAATCAATGTTCTAGGTATGAAACCACAGGCAAGCCCATTTTACAATGAGTTTTACAATGGGGTATGTGACAGAGTCCGTGATGGGAATAGTGGCATTTATTATCGCAAGCCATGGAATGTCGCTGTGTTAAATTATGAGGTAGGACCACTTTTTAAAATAGAGATTGCTTTTAGTAGTAGGTTCAGATACTATAAACTCTACCTTTTATCTTATGCCAACTTTCTTGGATAGTTGGACTTCCAGCTAGCTCTAAAGTAAATGTATTACTTTTGTCTTCAGTCTAATGTTATACTTTTCCTTTTTTTAAAAGAAAGAAAATAGAATCTGGCTTTACCTTCTTAGGTACCAAAATCACTTCAAATGTTATGAACACTTAAAGCTTGGAGTAGGAATCATGCAGTGTTCCAGATGCTGCTGGACTGCAAATCCCAACTGTCTTAACTATCATGGCAAGGGTGAGACATGTTGAGACATTCAATTCAGCATCTTCTGGAGGGATGCATGATTCCCATGAGTGCTATAATCAATTTCAAAACATTGTGGAATGCTGAAAGCAGTTAATACCCAGATAACTATTTATCCTTGGTCTATTTCTGTGTTATCTCTTTCCCTTCTATAATACCTAATTGATCTTATCCCTTTGTTGTTAAAATGCTGGTCAGTATTTATTATGGTTAGTCTTAAATATCTAACGTTACAGTATATTTTCTTATGGCATAGATTTTTTTTCTTGTACAGAATGTTTCCCATTTAATTCAAGGTTGTGAAAATAAAGTTGTTCATCTTGGGCCATTGTGCATGCATGCATGGGCACTGAATTGTGCATTAACTTGTATGTTTGGATACAAGTGAATGCACACTTCTTTGGATGTGTTCTGTTGTACACCATTGTCACTTATCATTAGGTTAATTTTTTGCTAATTTTATTCAAGACAGAAACTTGAATAAGAGAAAGTTGTCAAAAAGCTGTACGATTTTCAGAATTCAGACGCCATGCTATACACAATTTTCATGTGATGTGTTTGCACAGAAAACTTAATTATAGACTGAAAATAATATTTGTGTACATATTCTGCATTAATTTATCTGATTTATTATTTTCTGTACATTCTTTTATGCAAAAATTTAATTTTTGTGCAAAGAGCAGCATTTTCTATCAAGAAAAGATATTTCCTTATACAGGAAACAATATTTCTATGCAGAAATACTATTTGACGTGAGGAAATGGCTATTTTCAGTACCAAAAATGTTCTTTTCTGCATGAAAATACCACATGTAGATTTTATGTAGAATAATTCCTAAACTTTAAAGATGCTCATTGAACCAGGGTTCTCCTTATCCAAGTTTTCCAACATTCATGAAACATGTTTTGACCATATTCAATTTAAAATGTATTTTTATCTGATTTATTTATTTATTTATTCATTTATTTATTTATTTATTTATTTATTTATTCATTTCTATCTGATAGGCTCACGGCGGCTCACAAGAGCCAAAGGCACAATAAAATACAAGATAATAAAAACAGTTAAAAAAAACAGTTAAAATAGCAGTGGCAAAATAAAACAGTGACATAATTCAGCCATAACACACATAACTTTTCATTTGCAAAGATTGATACTAAGGTATATTATGCAAGATGTATGTGAACCCAGGTTCCTCTTAGTGGTCAAAAAAATGAAAAACAAACAAACAACCTCTGGCCATTACTTTAATAAATGGTCCTCAGATGCCCCCAAACACTCTCCTGGGTATGTGGGGAGCATTTCCACCATGTTTGGGGTGGAATCCTATACTATTGTAGGCCCAGAGAGGCCTTAAAAATATATGTAAGTAAGAAGTGATTGTTCTTAAAGAAATGTTTCCCCAGCTCTAAAATGACCCACACCTACCCCACAAATCATAGTGGAAACATTCCACAAACATCTAGGGCAGGGGTGCTCATTAGGTAGCTCAGGAGCTACTTGTAGATCTTCGGCCCTCTTCCAGGTGATCTTCGGGCCTCACCAGCCAGATGGGGCGCTCCTGCCATGCGCGTGCACACCCTGCGCGCATGCGCGCTCCTGCTGCTGGCTTCCGCTCTCGCAGTGCTTCTTTCACCTGTGGGGCATTGCAGGAAGAAGGAAGCACAAGGCGGGGCCTCTGGAGAGAGCGCTCTGCCTCTCTCTCGTCCATAAGCAGCTGTGAAGCCTCCATTGCCGGCAAGGCAGGCAGGGCGGAGCGCTCCCTCTGGATGCCCCGCCTCGTGCTTTCTCCTTTCTGCAATGCCCCGCAGGCAGAAGAAGCGCTGCGCGGGCGGAAAACAGCAGCAGGAGCACGCACGGTGGCAAGAGTGCGCGGCAGTGGGAGCGCACGGGAGCACACGGCGTTGGGGGCAGGTAGATCTTTTGGACTTTGTTGCTTTAAGAGTAGCTCGCATGCTGAAAAAGTGTGAGCACCCCTGATCTAGGGTGCTTTGGAGCAAAATGTATTCTCATTGTTATTTTTCACAGAGGTGTAGTCTTTCAAAATGTCTTTCTTGGGTCTCATGCAACCCTTGATTTCCCTATGATTTACACTATTATGGGCCTGGTAGAGGACCTCAGTTTAAGTATTAAGTAAATTGCTATTTTGGCTGATTTGGAGATTCCTTCGCTTCCCTGATTATTTTTATCCAAAATCTCCCCCTGAATTTGGTGTTAATTCGTAACAGAGGACAGAATGGCTATGTTTGTGAGCAAAAAGGGAAACTATGGATTTGGTAAAGGAAGACTTTGTTGCTGTAGTGACTTATTTCAAATATTTCATATTTACTTACACTGTGATGAGAGATGAGGGGAGGGTCTGAATATGTTATATGACAAAATAAGTATTTAATAATTTATTGCTATGCATGATCTAACTAATGTTATACATATGTCTTTGGCTTGTGGAGGTAAGAATGGGTTTATCCATAAGCTAAACATCAATGTAATTATAAATTTCCATTTATCCACTCCAAGACACGAGGAGGGAAAAACTTCAGAGCTGAGTACTATGAGGATCAAGTGACAGCCCTGAAAGAAGTGCTACGTGAAACACTGCAAACTTTTAAATCAAGCTTAACTCTAAAAATGAATCCCACTGAAATAAGTGGGGGAAATGCTTCAGAGTTAACGGATTTCAACACAGACTTCACGTCTTCTCATTCCAGTAGCATCAGGGAGTACTTGCGCGAGTCGAAAGGAAAGGTAAGTTATCAAAAAAATTGAGAATTGTGAGATCTGAAATTTGCATAAGATTAGAAATGTGGACTTATGCTTAGGAGCAAGCCACATGCAACACACTCTGACATTAAATAAAATTGCATAGAAGCAAAGTGTCATCCTGTAAGCCAGCATTTCTCAACCTGGGGGTTAGGACCCGGGGGTATCATGAGGGGGTGTCAGAGAGGTCGCCAAAGACCATCAGAAAACACAGTATTTTCTGTTGGTCATGTGGTTCTGTGTGGGAAGTTTGGCCCAATTCTATCAATTTTATTCAACTACAGCAGAATTCTAAAAGATACCCTAGTTAGCATTTTTCCCAAACGATGTTTTGAAGAGCTATCAAACTGCAAAATTTAGAGCTCACGGTATCAAAAATGGCTGCAATCATATCCTATTCCACTTGATAATTTTTCAGTATTTCAGTAAAGAGAAGCTTTGTGACTACATTTTTGACCATGGCACACAACTGAAGGGATAGGTTGTTAACAATTCAAAATTTTCAAAATGGTATATAGCCTATGTCAATTTGCCCAAAGGGCTGTTTACTTGGACAAGTTTACATTTTATAAACTTAGGCAAGGTTTTACTGCTCTTCATTTTCCAAGTATGCCTACAGCTGTGATTGATGGATTATATACCATACCCATCTGGCCACATTATTTAGTCTTCTGCACATTATATTCAGAACTCCAATCCAAATTCTTGGGATCTATTCTGTCAGAAGAAATGTCTATTTCCTGTTTCTCTTTTTGCCTTGGCAGTAATGAAAATTCAGGCTAAAATTATTGCCAGTGTTTCAGTTGACAGTTATGGGGATGCTCTTAGCTTTAAAAATGATGTCATATTTTATCTTATTGATAAAATATCAATAACTCGCAAGACCTGTTTGCCAAGTGTTTTATGTAGTACCTTTAAAAATGTTTTGTTTTGTTGTCCTTCTATATTGTTGCTTTTTTACATATTGTATTTATTTGTGTGGATGTGAGTGACCTATGGTCTAGGAGGACAAAACGAACACTGTTATGGTGGCTCAGTTAATTTAAATCTAATTTAAAGCTTGTTTTGGGGGGCCGCAGGGGGCCTGGGAGCCATTCAAATAGTTACTAGGGTGGCATCTAGACACACACACACCCCAGGAAAGCCCAGATATTGGTGTGTGTGAATTTAAATCTGCGCCAAAGTGGGTTTAAACCTGCTTCAGCATGGGTTTATGTCTGGAAGTGCCCTAAGCCCACTGAATGTAGAGGACTAACTGTATCAATACTAAGCTTACTTAGAATTGTTTTTAATCAGGAAAAGCTGAATTTTACATTTGATAAGCAGCCAAATCCTTAATGTGGTGATGCACATGTGACACAGAATCACAGTTCCCCAAAATTCTTGCTGTCAGAATAAACAGTTAAACTAATTTATATTTAATTTATGTCATATAATGGAATTCAGTTTTCTACTTTCTTGCTAGAATTGCTAGTACACTAACATATTTTGCCTTACAGGAACAACTTTTTCTACATGTGAAATCAAGCATTGAGCTAGGATCATTTATTATGCGAACACGGGATCTTCGTCTAAATGATTGGTTCCTTGATGACATTAAAAATTTGCCCACTACATATGACAAGGGGGAGTATTTTAAATTTCTGGAAACACATGGAACTCATTATGCACGGAAGGGAATTTTTGGAGGAAAATATGAACTACTATATGTATTGGACAGTGAAACCATGAAAAAAGAAGGTAGGAACTCAGAATCAAAGTCTCATGTATATTAGTTAAATTCTGGGGTACTGAGTGGCATGGATTAAAATTGGAACTGAAGTATGAGCTTGTTCATTAGAAAATTGCCTGTTAAAAACTCACCCTTTTCAATATTGAGGTTGCATAAAGTTTTAAAAAAATATTATTTCTTCGTTCCATTTTTTCTACACTAAATATATATTTATTTCTTATGTAGAAATCCCTCACAGTTGGTGTGATCTCCTTCATTATTTCTAATCTCACAGCAATTCTGTGAGATAGATTAGGCAGAGATGGTGAGTGCATCAGCCATTGAGCTTCAGGTTCCCAACTCCAGGGGTTCCTGGGTGAAATCATCTAGACCCATTTAAATCTGTCTTCACACTAGATTATGGGACAAAGACAGCTTTGGCCACCTTGTTGGATAACCTACACTATGAACTGAGGAATGTATTCCAATTGTTTGGACTTCTAAGAAGCATTCAGAACCATCAACCATTGTATCCTACTGGGCTTCCTTTCTGAGAGTAGACTTCCAGACACTGTTTATCATGGTCTTCTTGGAAGAACAGAGTCAAAGGGTGGTGCTGGGGAATTTCTTACTGATGTAGTGGCTGTTGGGCTGTTGAGTCTCTTGGAATTCAGTTTTGTCCACCACGTTATTCAACGTACATATGGACCTGCTGAAAATCATTATCTGGAATTTAGATGTATCATGTCACCAGTATGCTGTCAACACCTGATTCTATCTCTCCTTTCCATCCAATTCCATGACTGTTTGAGTACTTTTTTTTGTAATTGATTAGTGTTCCAGTTCCTGAAGATGACAGATCTAGCTATACTAAGACATCTTTTAATTACATCTTGTTCAGAATACTTTAACATATTTTGTGTGTGACTGCATCAATGGGCCCAAAATCCTGTCATCACAGAGCACAGGAAGCATATAACTCTGTTTTTTGTTTTAATAATTTCATTGGCTATGATCCATTTCTGGGCATAATTCAAGGTGTTGATAATGACCTATGAAATCTTATATGCATGGATGCAAACCCTCTACAAAAACGTATGACCTTAGTATAAACTCAATCTGGGTCTAAAAATCCTCAATTTATAGCAATTGAAGCAAGCTAAGGACAAAGGGGGAAGTGAGCAGAGGAGAAAGAAACGAGGCTGTGTAGTCAGGAGTGTTTACTACCAGCTTTGGCTGATATGCCAGCTGTTCCTCTTCCTAGAATCCGATAGCCTAAAGATGGCAGTGTATATGCTGGTAATCTCAATGTGCTCTATATTGAGCAACCTTTGTTCCAAGTTCAGAAACTTCAATTAGTTAAAAATGCAGCAGCCAGATTGGTCACAGGAACAGGAACACTCAGGAATGAGCATAATCTATATATATAAAGGAAGCGTCGTCATGGAACGACTGTCCCAAACAGAGAAACCTTACAACGCAGAGACACCAAACTTGCCAACAGAAATAAGCCTCAGTCAAGGTACGTTTGTAGCAAAGAAACTTTCCCCCCCAAAACCTAAAAGGCCCCAAAACAACGAATAAAAAACTACATTTCCCAGCATCCTCCGGGGCTGCCAACGACTCTCCCAGCCTCTACATTCTGACAACATGATTGGCTGCCAATAAGGGCGGATTTGCATAACTACTGTACTGGCCAGCTAACATGAACATTCCGACCCATAATAAACTGTGATAAGGCAAAGGGCTGAGGCACAAACACAAACACCCAATTCACTTCCCACAGAAAATTTACACCCCTACAAATCACAGACCACGCCCAAAATTGACAGTAAGACTTCATTAACTTAATTTCCCTGACTAGGCCTCACTTAATGAAATGCTGTTTATGCTCTGAATTGACAGTAAGGCTTCATTAACTTGATTCTCCCAACTAGCCCTCAGCTCATTGGACATTGTGTATGGCCTGAATTGACAGTAAGGCTTCATTAACTTGCTGTTCCTGACTAGGCCTCAGCTCATGGGACACTGTGTATGGCCTGAATTTACAGTAACCTACCTTGGCACACAGAGCCCCTATGACTCACGCTACATTATACTACAGTTTGGAGGAGGGTGGACCATGGATTATGGGACTTGAAGTACCTCCATGGATAATGGGATTTGTAATACTTCAAAACCCATCATTCCCCACAGACCACTGTGTCCCAGAACCAAGACCGATAAAGACCAAACTTGGCAAACAATGCCCCCCATGACCCACACTCCATCCGACTGCAGATTAGAGGAGGACACACCATGGATAATGGGATTTCAAGTACCTCCACTCACTTCCAAAGTACCCCACCCACACACGCATCAACCTCTACATCAACACAGCAGACGGAAAGACAAAAAACATTGTATATCCACAAGCAATGCAGAACGCCAGCAACACCACACAACAACAACTCCACAGGACTCCAACATCCCACCCACCAAAACAACCCACAACAACACAGCCATGACCCCAACAACAACAACTTACATACTCAGACTTCCTCGCATCTCCAAAATAGGGCACAGCAATGTGTGCAGGGTACAGCTAGTACACATATACTACAGTGATTCCACTGGTTGCCAATTAGTACAAAGTGTTGGTTTTGACTTTTAAAGCCCTACATGATTTGGGTCCAGGTTACCTGCAGGATCACCTTCTCCTGGACAATCTGCCCTATATACTTTGGTCCTCTGAGGGGCAGCTACTCCAGCCTGCCAGATCCCAAGCCTACCTAGTCAATTTTAAGTTGTGAATTTTAATCTGCATTTTATCAGTGGATTTTAACTTGTATTTTAACTCTGCGTATCTTGTTTTATGTTTTTAATAGTGATTTAATAATTTAATAGTGTTTTAATAATTTTCTACCCCATCTTGAGTTACAGGGAGACGAGGGCAGTAAATTCATTCTCATATATTATTACCAATTCAGCCCAATTCACCATGTGTTAAGGATCAGAAGTATCTGAACATTGTTTGGACAGGAGTGACTTTTAGATCACTTTCTATTTTAGAGTTAATGTAAACCTAAAGAGATAATCAGAATTGCCCCTACCATGTTGAAATAGTTGATGAGCTGTACTATTTATGGTTGCAAATGATGAGAGGGAGAAGAGCAGAACATGATAAAAATGAATACATGAAACTATTAGTATTATTTCTTACCTGCCTTTCCTTGAGACAGCAGGACAGAACACAGTTAAAAACACATTATGATAAAATATTAAATAAAATACATATATTTATATGAAATACATATATTAAAATACATAGGACAAAGATTAAAATATGGTAAGCACAAGACATAAATTTAAAATTCATAGTTAAAAATTGACTGGGTAGACCTGTGAGAAGAGATAGGTCTTCAATTGTCTCTTAAATTCCGACAGCTGATGTAGGGATTTTTGTAAGTGATTGCTGCAGGCTTAAGTGGAAAATACATCTAAGTTATTTGTTTCTTTGTCATTGGATGAAGTTCAGATTCTCTGCTGATCTCTTACAATGAAGAAATTGCCCCCACAACCCATATATTACTTAGTACAGCCAACCCACGTCATTTATTGACCAACAGGGGTGTGTGCAGAGAAGCATCCATGTATATTCCTACAGATTGATCTTCACCAGATCATGGAGGATACCTTGCTGCTTTGTATCCAGCTATAGGAATATATCAAATGTCCTGGTCCACATAGATCTTTATTGGTAACCTAAATAAAATTTACTTGTGGGATTTCTTTTAATACTTCTTGATTCAGGAAACACATAGCTCCACTTTCCCCTCTTCTGCAGCTAACAATGTTGATATTTCCATTTTCAGGTGTTACCATAACAGATGTAAAAAAATGTCTGGGATATAATGTAGAATTTGGTATCAAATCTTCTGATTTTGATGCCAGGGTGCCTATATCCGATGACAAGTGCACAATTGAAAAAATGAGACAAGGTATGTTTTTCCTTTGTGTTAATTCTCCTATGGTTTCTTCTGAAGAAAGTGGTACAAAGACTAGACTATGAGGTGTACTATCAGAAAAGAAAAATTTCTACCTAACTACTTACCACATATACACATATCTCTACCTGTATTTGAAAATATACTAAGGAAGTCAAAGAAGTATTTGGACTCCTCACTATAAACACATAGTTTTGTGTTCTAACACTCAATGATAAACTGCTTTTTCAGTGCAAAAATGTGATTGAATTTGGGAAGTTATTCATATGGTGCTAAAGATCTGTCACACACAAGGACACTGATGACACTCAGCTCATTCTGAGGATGGAGGGCTGGCCGGACTCCGTACCCGATAATTTCCATCAGTGCCTTGAGACCATTACTGGATGGTTGCGTGCCAGCAGGTTGAGGGTGAACCCAGCAAAGACGGAGATCCTATAGCTAGGTCGTCCGGATGGGGGGAAGATCCAGTTGCCTACCCTGGATGACGAAGCATTACGCCGTCATCTTGTTAGACCCACTGCTGACAATGAAGGCCCAGGTCTCCGCTGTGAGCAGTTCCGCATTTTTCCATCTGTGTCAGGCTAGACGACTGGCTCCTTATCTATCTAGGAACAACCTGGCTACGGTGATCCAGGTAACAGTCATTTCAAGATTGGACTACTGTAATGCCCTCTACATTGGTCTTCCTTTGTCAGTGATCCGGAACCCTTAAGCTGGTGCAAAATGCTACCGCCTGACTTCTCGCCAGGGAGCCAGCGAGATGTCGCATTACTCCAATCTTGCAGCAATTGCATTGGCTACCGATTGAGCACCTGATTACTTTCAAGGTCCTGATTTTGACCTTTAAGGCCTTATATGGTCTGGGGCCAAGCGTACCTGAGGACCCGCCTCACACTCTATCAACCCCAGAGATCACTTTGATCAGAAGACCAAAACCTGCTTAATTGAATGTTGATTAGTTGTCTGTTTTTAACTGTTTAATCCTGTATATTTTATGGTTATATTGTATACTCTGGCATCAAATTGCTGCCTTGTAAGCCACTCTGTGTCACCCACCCCCGGGGGGGGGGGGGGGGTCGGGGTGAGAAGGGCGGGGTAAAAATATTGTAAATAAATAAATAAATTCCCTTAATGCACAATGCACCAGGGCTGCTTGTGCCCAGGTTTCCCCAGGCTTCCCAAGTTTTGACTTGTGTATTTATTCTTTTTGTTGCTACTTCTACTTCTGCTTAAAAAAATTCTCCCAAGAAAGGATGAAACAGTAAAATCAATCTGCCACATACATATCCCAAATCTTTCCTCTGGAAAATGGAAATCAGGCTGTGACGTGGCATCACTGTTCTGCCCAAGAATCCCTAATCCATTCTTAGTCTGTTTTGTTTCCTCCCTCGTGTAGTTAGCAACAGCACAACAGTTTCACTCATCAATGATGTGGTCTCTATAGTTCAAGGAGGAAAGACTACTGTTTTAGTTAAGTTGAAGGAACAATTGTCTAAAGGTAACAAGGTTACTAATGTTGAAGACTATGTCGAATGGGCAGCTACACTCTCTGATGCTCCTGTAATAATATCACAGGAGGTAAGTGTGTTTTCCTTCTAAATGTATATATGGATAGTTTTGTTGGCGTGGCACTGGTCATTTCAGAACCAGGAAATCAAAGACTGCTTTGCACTCTCTCACACACAGGATCTAAAAATCCTTTTTGTACCTTACTACAACTACAAGTTTCCCAACTACATCTAGAACCTAATTGCAGTGTGTTTCAGAAATTACTAGGCATTCCAAGGCTTCCAACAGAAACTTGCAGATCTAACTGAGGGTGCATGTACATTGTAGAATTAATGCAGTTTGACATCATCTTTAATGCCATGGCTTAGTGCTATGGAATTGTGGGAGATGTAGTTTCGTTAAGCACCAGCTTTATTTGGTAAAAAAAGCTAATAGTCTAATAGCTAAAACTACAATTCTCACAATTCCATGGCACTGAAACATGGCAGTTGAAGTTGTGTTGAACTGCATTCTACAGTATAGATGCATTCCTAAAGGAAGCCTAGTAAGGGACCATGGCTATAGGTTGCCTAATAATGACATTAAAAGCCTTTGGGGATAGAGCCAATGTAAAATAGTGTTTTCCCTTAAAATAAACTATTATTAGAGGCCCCCTACTATCAAGTAATGCCAACCTCACATATAAAATAATGCAAGACATAGAAAAACAATAACTCAGGAAAGTAAAATAAATAACATAATTGGATTATGTCACACATTTTATTTTTTTTAATTACCGTATATTCCGGTGTATAAGACGACTTGGTGTATAAGACTGGGTGTATAAGACGACCCCCCAACTTTTACACCTCTCTTACAATGCTCTTCCGCCCCACCCTGGCTCCCTTGCCATGAAGAGGAGGAGGGAGAGGAGGAGGGAGGGAGGAGGAGCGAGGGGGCAAGGAGGAGGAGCATGAGGCTGCCTTACCTTAAAGAACAGCTGGGGGATGCTGGCCTATTGGGAGAAGCTGTGGGAGAGCTGAAGCGGGGGGGGCATGGCACAGCTGGGCTCTGCCCCCTCCCTCTGGCTTGAGCTCTCCCAGAGCTACTTCAGCCTTGAGGGGGCAGTGCCAAGCCAGCATTGTGCTGGATCTGAAGAGAATCCCACCCACTTACATCATGTTAATACTGGCATCAAAGCAAAAGGGACTAATTGCATATTGATAAATAGTAGGAAGGGACCCATCTCACTATGATAGGTAGTAAAATATTATCTATTTGTGGGTTTTACTCATCAATAGCTAAGAATGAGTGAATCGGGGGGGGGGCTAACAGTGGGGTGCACACAGAGACTTTGATACTGGTCCAGTACAATGGCAGTTTGTTTGCCTTGTGTGATAATGTACATACTGTACAAGAGCAAATCTACCATTTCATTGGTGCACTATAACTCCATAAAAAAAATTGTAGAGAAGAATGTGAGAAAAAAGAAAGGGGCTCTTTTCATTTTGATATGTCCCAGAATTACAAAAAGAAAACTACTCAAGTGTGAGAGTGAAATGTTGCAGTTGGTGCAAGACATTGTCCGTATAGTTAGGCATTGTTAGAAGCAGTATTTACTGAACTTATGTAGCCTTCCTCTTAAGATGAGAACTTTCCCCTTTTTGGGCATGTAGTATGTCAGGCTTGATTCATTTGGAGGTTCTCCTGCTCATTTTGCCCTTTCTCCCTCAGTCTCACCAAAGATGGAAACCCACACACATTGAGAGAACTATTGTCCCTCATATGACTGTAGTCAAACTTTAGATTTTCAAAGTATATGTGGGGAGCTATGTATAAAAAGGGGGAATGTTTGGGTGATTTCCATGCTATAGTAGTAGTGGTCACATCTTTATGCAGAAATATATATAGTCAGCTCTCTGTATTCAGAAATTCTACCATACATAGATTTTAACTTTTTTTCAATCCAAAAAGTAAACCATGATTTTACCATTCTATATAAAGGATGCTATCTGACTACAACATTTTAGCACTGATAACAAAGTGCTTAATTTTTTTAAAAAAAACACATGCATGTATTAACATGTTCAAAACTTTTTTCAGCCATCCCCAATCTCTGAGCTTGTTCCATTGAAAATGCCTGACTCCACAATAAAGAAACAAAATCTTGACAGAGGAGTTGAAGACTATATTGCTGAATACAATGTGTGCAAGTGTCAGCCCTGTCAAAATGGTGGGACTGTCCTGCTGATCAATGGAAATTGCGAGTGTGGGTGCACCCCTTATTTCAAAGGCGATGTCTGTCAGACACCCACATCGACTTTTGTACCAGGTTAGAAGTTGCACTAGCATTTGCTTAAAGGTTTCCTTTCAGCTTGAATGAAGTAGGAAATGCCTTTGACTTATTCACAGATACATACCAATCTCTTAATCACTTAAATATATGAATAACTACTTTAGAAATGGAGCCATCCTGACCTCACTTGGGAGCAGCTGCTATGAAGGCCTCCTTCTTCACAGATACATACCAATCTCTTAATCACTTAAATACATTAGTACCTACGATTAACCCCAAAAATTGAATGTTGTGGCAAGAAGATTCAGCTCTTGTCTTCATCAACAGCTTAAACTATATCAAAGGAGATGTGCCATTTTAAGAAAGTACAGGTTTGATATCCTTAATCTGATATGTATGGGGCCAGATGTGTATTGGATTTTTTAGATTTTGAGATAACTACATGTATAATGAGATATCTTGGCACTGGGACTCAACTCTTCACATAAAATTCCTTTATGTTTTATATACATTGTATACACATAACCTAATATTTTAATACTTTTGTGCACAAAGCAATCGTTGCACATTGGATCAACAGAAATAAGAAACCCATGTAGATTGTTTTTGATTTTGGAGTATTTCAGATTTCAGAATTCCAGGTGAGAGCTGCTCAACCTGTAGAGGATGGTGCGTTCAAAGTAACTGATGATATTAAAAGCAGTCCTCCAGACTGAGGCTACATGTTTTAAGTCTATGGATCCAGAAATTTTCCTTTGTCTCTTAAATTCCAGTAATGGGTCGAATTTCAAGTTCAAATACTGGCAAATCAGACAGGGTGTACTGCACCACATTCATGTGTGTATTTTTTCCTGGATCACATTTGATAATTATTCCAAGTGTTGCAGAAAGATAGTAGCTTTTAAGAATACAGTGACTGGCAGGACATTAAGGAAGATCTCATTTGCCAGAACTGCTATCTTATTTATGTGGTTAGTGGTTAGTAGAGACATATAAAATATCCTGTCTGATTCTGAAGTTAGAATGATATGATAAAGCTCAGTATGATATAGATCAGTAATTCTTAACCTGTGGGTCCCCAGGTGTTTTGGCCTTCAACTCCCAGAAATCCCAGCCAGTTCAACAGCTGTTAGGATTTCTGGGAGTTGAAGGCCAAAACATCTGGCGGACCTACAGGTTAAGAACCACTGATATAGATGATAATTCAGTATATTTGGATGGTGGGAGCTTGGGCAAGATTATTTTAGAAAGTCCCTTTGATGTCTTTGTGTCAAAGATAAAGAAGCAGTTTTATAAAGTTGTGGAACCAAGAACCCAATTCTCATCACACTGCTGCAAAACAAGGCTGGGATAATGAAGGGACAATCTGACCATCTATAATGGATAATTTGATGGACCAACACTGTAGAATCAATGCAGTTTGACATCTCTTTAATTGTCATGGCTCAATGCTATAGTATTGGGAGCTAGGTGAAGCACCAGCACTCTTTAGCAAAGGAGATGAAAGAACTCGTAAAATTACAAAATCAAATATCCCATAGCATTGAGCCACGGTAATTAAAGTGGAGTGAAACTAAATTAATTCTACAGTGCAGATACATCACTGGCAGATTGGAAATTTGAAGAGAGAAAGCCACAAATGAGGAAAGATATACAAATTTATTTCCCACCACCCCTCCTAGCTGCAAGTGCTTTCTGCATTGCAAATGGTGACATTAAAAATATCCACACACCTACTTGTATCTTGGATGTCATTAGGAGCATCAGATATTAAGACCTGTTATAAGAACTGTGCTGGAATTGATTTTGGTGTTCTGATGTGAGAAGAGGATTTCTTCTTTGGAAAACTGAGTCCTGGATCAGTGTCTGATGGAGATAGGGGGTCAAATCACTTCTCCGCCACCATTTTAATCTACATCTTGTTAAACTAACAAAACATTTACATCTTATTACAGGTCAGGTGACCACTAATGGAGGATGGAACTGCTGGTCTAACTGGTCTGCATGTAGAAGTGGAGAGCGCACTCGAACAAGACAGTGTGACAATCCTGAACCCACAGCTGGGGGAAATCCATGTGCAGGATCAAACTCAGAAATAGGCTATTGTTCTGGTGCAGAGTAATAGCAGAGAGTCCAAAGCAGGTTTGTGGCTACTTTATGTGCCTACGGAATACAGTACAAATTTCCAAGAACTAATACTTTTGAAAGAAACCTGCCGTCTTGATATGAATGGATGGAGTAGTTTACTTGGTAAGGTGCCAGATTCCTCTATAGATTCACCCCCTACTTTCACTATATTGCTACTACTGCTACTATGGGGTGCATCTGGATTGTAGAATGAATGCAGTTTGATATCCCTAGTATGCCAATGCTTCCAATGTGTTTCTCTTGTACCTGATTTTGCTCTATGTCTTTTGGCAGGTGTTTGATGAAAAAGTTACACACTTTGGATCTATGCCTTTGGATCTATGCACCTGCCATAGATATAAAAATATACCAATTGATCACTGAATCTGTTTGTTATTAAAAAAATAAGAGAGTCACAAATAAACTTTAGTTGATGACATGTTGGATATGATGCATTTGTGTTATATATTTGTGAAATGTTGATCCTGCTCTTTAGGACTCTCAGCTGTGCCCATAGCATAAGGCAATCACTCATGGCCAAGTATGATTGTCTTCCAAGGGTAGAGTCTCAATGGTGGGTCCGTAAGTGAAAGTAGAAACCTATTCTGGATCTTCATTGTCTTTCACAATGAGGGCATCAATTTCCAGATGGAAGGAGGTCCTGACAAGGGTTTGCTTGATGCACCTTTGTCTCAGCATGTTTCTCCTTTTCGCCCTCTATTCATACCTCTTCAAAATCCATAGCACTGTTGGTAACAGCTGATATCCAGTTAGAACACTCTAGGGCCAGAACTTCCCAGTTCTGTGTGTTTATTCCAGATTTTTTTAAGGTTAGCTTCCAGCCCATCTTAAAATCGGTTTTGCTGTCCACCAACATTCCATTTTCCGTTCTAGAGCTGAGAGTAAAGTAATGCTTTGGGAAAAAGTTATCAGGCCTTTGAGCAATGTGCTACTCACAAGTAAACGGCTGAATATAAAGTCCCAACACACTGGAAATCACAATACAAAAGTGTTCATTGAGTCTAGGAATGCTTGTCCCAATACCATCAATATAAACAATTTAGAGTTCAATACAGACAATTCATGGGTGTAAAAACATTAGCGCATCTACACATAATACAAAATACACTTCATATCCGCACTCTGTTGAGGTGGAGGATTCCAGTCCACATGCAAAGGCAAAGTAAGCCACAACAATTGAGTGAGTCAGTGGGGCTCAAAGTGCCGTGAAGTTCAAGATATACAGTCCTTTTTGGGACCCGATAACTCATGAGTCCCGGGAAAAGAAGCGGAGGAGTTGGCGTCGTGACCAGAAGGTCGGGCGGCAGGAGACACGCCAAGAGTGATGTTTCCCGATAATTAATGTTTTGCAGGTGTACACTAGAGTTGGAAGGACAATAGCTTTATAAACAAGCATCTTGTTATCCCCATAAATCCGCAAACACTCTTTGCTTCATTTTTAAAAATGCTGCACTCGCAAGAGCTTAGATGGTGTTATGTTTTGGCATTGATGTCAACTTCTGTGAAGAGGTGGCTGCTTAGGTAATGAAAATGGACAACATTGCAGAGGGATTGATTGGTTCCAACTAGTGGAGCACTTTAATAATAATAATTTATTTACATTCTGATCTATCTCCCCGGAGGGATTTAGAATGGATTCCAAACATAAAAGGCAAACATTCAATGCCCAAATACTACAATAAAACATCCATACTAGCAGCCCAACATATAAACATGAATTATGACTTCACAACTAAATAATAATCGTCTCAAGCGCAGCTGGTGGGGACAAGAGAGAGGGCCTTCTCAGTGGTTGTCATGTATCATATTCTACAGTTGATGGTGGTTGGTGGTTACAGGCCTAGCAGTTGGTGATGGAAAGGGTTAAAGTAAGTCTTAGTTCTAAAGGGCAGAGCAATCTGTAAGTAAGAGTTTACAGGTGAAAGCAGTTAAGGGTGGAGGCATGCAAGATATGTGTTGCAGCTAGGTATTACTGATTATAAGGAGCTCGCTTGGAGACTGATCTGGGGAGAAAAGTATTTGTCCTATTTTGGCTGTGAATGCGGCTGGTTTCCCCTGAGGTTTGTGGATTTTCGGTATCCTGACCTGTCTCCTGAACTCTTGGAAGTCTGGAACTTTGAATCTCTGGACTGGTTTTTAACTATGATATAGGCTCTTGATCCCAGGACTTTACCCATTGAACTCTCGGCATTTGACCACTGGACTGGACATTTTGACTGTGGTGTTCTCTTGAACCTGCAGTAGCATTTGCTGTCAGTCTTTGCTTTATATTCTGTGGCTGAGTGCTATCTTTATGTTTTACATTTGGACTATGAAAACAGCCAGACAGTAAATGCTGCTTTAATTAAAGAGTTTGACACAAGCTGGGTGTTTGTTTTGGTTCATCTCTGCTGTGTACAGGCAGAGCCCTGGCAACATGACAGTGGTGGCCCCCTGGCTCTGGAATGCCCTCCCTAGAGAGATCAGAGTAGCTCTCACTCTTCAAGTTTTCAGAACAAATATGAAAACATGGCTCTTCAAACAGGCCTTTGACCATGTTTAGTAAACTATCTGTTATATTTGAGGACCTAGTGATTGTTTCACCCTAGCACTTTACGGGTGTGATATTAATTACAGTTTATTTTTATATCTTTAGCCACTGCTGCATTTTATTGAATCTTTTAAGTCAATAGGGGTTTTATATGAAGTTTTATGTAATTTGTTTATGTGGACTTTATTGTTATGTACTTTGTTGTATTTATATGTTTGCACTATTGAGCGCTTTTGTGAGCTGCCCCAAGTCCCTTCGGGGAGATGATGGTGGGATATAAATAAAGTATTATTATAATAATTATAGATATCTTCCATTTATTCCAGTGTTCCTCAATATTTTCAGTGTTTTCCATAGGTAGATTATCCTTGAGTGTTGTTTGGAAAGGGCATATTTAGAGGGCTCTCGAAGGGCTTGAATGTTCACTTTACACCTTATCTTTTTTTCTTGGAGTCTATGTATGGGAGTGATCTTGATAGCCATTGGGTATCAAATTAGTGGTCAGTACAGCAGTAATCAGAGCTTTTCATAACTCTTATCAGAAGTTCCTCTCATCAATCTCTGGCACATATAATTATATAATCTATGAGGTGTCAATGCTTTGACCAGAGTTGCTTCCATGACTCCTTAAACCTTTTTTTCTGGCAGAAGAACGTATTAGTGATGTCAAGGTTTTGTTCCACACATTTGGTGAGAAGTAGAATGAGAAATGGACTGTCTCCAACCCCATCTTTCCATATATTCCCTGGCCACAGGTCAAAGTCTTTCCCAACTTTTGTATTCAAATAATCCAGGATGATGATTTTTGTCCTCCATATCTATCTCAGATATGATGTATCCAGCTGACAGTAGAATTTTTCCTTGATGTCTTCATCAGGATCTAGTGTTGGTGCGCAGGCACTTAAGATAATTGCCAGCTGGTTTTTGGCAAGGTTAATTAGGAAGGATGAGAGCCATTCAATAATCCTGCAGCCATTTCTTCCTTTGAAGAGGAGGCTGATTTGTCTGGGCCAAGGAAGTGGGGACAGTACAATGTAGGAAATTGCCATCGAGTTGCCTTAAAATAGTTCATTGTTAGAAGAGGAAATGACAGCCTGTAAGCTGGGAAAGAACCTCTCGACTTCTCTGAAAGAATCTAAAAGAGGACCTTTTACAGAGAAGCGTTCAGGGTAATAAAGAGCATTCTAAATTCTTTAGGGATATACACCATTATATTTTTCTCATAGTTAAGTTCACACAGGCATTCTTCCAGTCTAGAAGATGATTTCTGCCCACTTCCTGGTGCCAGTCAGGCTGCAAACCACAAAGTCTTCACACCAATGAAGTCTCACATAGAAATTGCAATAAGGACAACACTATGAATGACAGCTAAGCCTAACAGTACTGATAATAACCTGTGGGAGGAGGCAAGCCAGCAACTGAGAGAAATAGCCCCATCTCTAACAGAACTACTGCATCTTTGACAGGAAATATTCCATTTTATATTTATTGTACTTTGTTTTTTTATAGACCTTGAGCTGTCATAGGGACTACACAGGAACTAATCAGTAAGTTGGAGAATTCTTCAGGGTTCACACATGAACTCAGAAACACCAGAGGCATCTTAATTTGTCCTGTTACACACTCACTATTTCCCACTGCTATGCGAAGCTGATTTCTTCTTTGGAGGACTGAGTCCTGGATGGCAGTGTCTGGTGGAGATGGGGTGGTGGGGGTGGAGATGGGGTGGTGGGGGTGGGGATGGGATTAAACTATTGATTCCATATTTACCCTACTCTACTTCCTCTATGCAATTTAGGATGGTATAAATGGGCCTCTATTGATCCCTTTAGTTTATGGGTATCCTTGAGATGTGGGAATTGGAAGATATGATTGACTCAGCATCACCTGGTAAAATTTATGGTGATCACAGATTTTAAGATGAGGGTTTCTAAACCTGCATTTACATTATGCACATTTATACTACATTGGTTTTATGGTAAATTTTCCACATGTCAAAACAGGTGCCCACATGACTAAGAAGAATGACGGAGATCACACTGGGCATGATTCCGCCATTTTCCCTGTACTGGAGGATCCCCAATCTTTGCCCAAAGTAGTCCAAAGGGGGGGGGGTAGTATCCTAGGATGCTATCACCACATCTAATGGACGGAGCCCCATGCTAACCATTGCATGTGACTTCCAGTGAAGGCGATGCCACCAACCAAAGTGAAAGTGTCACTGGATGGTTTCCCCACAGCACAGAAGGTTTCCATTGAAGCCAGCAGGTTTCTGCCTTGTTTGGACTATGCTTCACCATGTGATGCAGAAAGCGTGGCCCCTCACCTCCTGGCAAAATGGCACCGGGGGGGAGGGGGGTTAAAGCAAAAATAAAATGTCACAATCCTCCTTGGAAGCCTCTGTGCGTCATGGGGACAGCCAGCATTCCATTCAATGTGAGCCCAAAGTTTTTGCAAGTGAACATAAGCCAAAAACTTGAAAAACCTATCAAGGACCAGCTTGGAGGAATGGAGAGCTGCAGCACTTATAAGAGCTGGACATCTAACCTAAAGCTATTCAATGAGGAAGTGCTCACATTCATTGGAGAGCTTTAAACAGACATTGGATGGCTAGATCTTGGAGGTATGGGTATATATACACATCCATACAGTTATGACTGTGAATACACAGGCACAAATAAGTTTTTCTAACACAAGCCCAGTACTAACGGAGTTGCAGGTGTAGCCTGAAGAATATGCAGCAATGGGAAGAGATGTTCTAGGTCTATCCTCAGACAAGCAGATTTCCAACTTTGGACAGCATTCTTCAGTTGACAGCCATGTGAACTACCAATAAACATATTCAGTTTATGTTGACATCTTTTGTATTGTTTTACGAATGCTTCCGACTACTAATCCGAAACCCCCTGTCTACATTCTATCTATCTACTATATCACTGGATATAAGGGGTTGGATCTAATCAAATGGGTGGCTCCTTCTACACAGCTGTATATAATCCACATGATCTGCTTTGAAGTGGATTACATGGCAGTAATTACATAATTTGCATGATTTTAATAAGTAGTTTTAATTTTGATATTTTTAATGATCATTTTAATGTAAATGTTTATTTTACTGATGTATGTTTGTATGGCATTGAATTGCTGCCTATATATGTCAGCTCCTCTGAGTCCCCTGCGGGGTGGGAAGGGCAGAGTACAAATGTGGTAAATAAATAAATAAGTGTAGACTCAGATGATCCAGCTCAAAGCAGATAATGTGTATTATCTACCTTGATATTCTGGATTATATGGCAGTGTAAAAGGGTCCTGAGTGCCTCTGAGGGATTTTTCAACTTCAACTTCTAGCATTCCTTACTATTAGCTATGCTGTCTATGGCTGCAGAGAATTACAGTCCAATAACATCTAGAGAGCTACATGTTCCCATTCTTTACACCAGATCTAATGCAGAAGTGGCAAACATGTGGCTCTCCAGGTGTTTTGGACTTCAGCTCCCAGTATTCCTGACCATTGGACAAACTGGCATGGGCCTCAGGGAGTTGGAGGTCCAAACATCTGAAGGGACACAAGTTTTGCACCTCTGAATTCTTACAGTGGGTCAGTTGAAATCAATGGGAGAGCATACCTCAAATCAGGTTGGTTTCACTGGGTATACTCCTGACTAAATCTAGATCCAGCCCATGAATTGAAGTACCTATGTTCTTTGCTACATAGCCAGATCTCCTGGTTCTTAGTTAGAGTTTTAAGCTTTACAAACTTAGACTTTGATAAGAGAGGGCATTTTTAAAATCAGGCTATCAAAGATAAACCATTGTTCAAAATCTTGTGTATCACTCAGTTACTCATGAGCTCTTCCTGCAGCTACTTGAAGACTATGAACAAGTTATTTTAACACACACACACCCTCCTTTCCCCTTCATACCATTTTCTTTTGATGTAAAAAGAGAGCTGATGCATTCCTCTCCTTAAGAAAAAACACTGTTTAGTAGTCTACATTATCTATCCATCAAACTATGAGACTTGCTTCACAAATGCGGGAAGAACACAACTAGCATTTAAAGAAATTACAAAATAATGTAATTCGACTTCCAATGAGACATTTTGCTGAGTTTTTTTAAAAAAAAATCCATAGCATGATAACAAAACAGAAAGTAAGCAATAGGCATGAGAAAAAAGTTATGAAAATTAAATGATTCGGAAGAAATTCGTAAGAAATGCTACTTTTGAGTATTTCCGCATCTGGAATGCCAACCAGGAAGTGGACTTTCTTTATAGAACTTTGGGGGCCAGGATTTTCTTAAGTATCGTTATTAGGTCGTAAAGGGGGGCACCCTCCTTCTCTCTCACCACCCTCCCGCCTCCCTTGCCAATAAGTATTATGGCAAGGCAAGCCCTAAACTCGCTCCTTCTTTCGGCTGGAAGCCTGGAAAAATGTAAACAGAGAGGTTTACTCAGAAGTAAATCTGCAAAGGAAGTAAACAGAGAGGTTTACTCATGAGTAAATCCGCAAAGGAGGGCACTTTGGATGAAGTGCCCTCCTTTGTGATTTACTGAGTAAACCTCTCTGTTTACATTTTTCCAGGCTTCCCTGCCCCTCCTGCCTGCCAGGATCTAAAGCATCAAAGAGTATTGGGGTAGTTGCACACAACACGTGAGTAACCAACCTAATGTATAATAGAATGAATGCTAACTTATAGAGTAACTGCCTAATATTATAAGTAATCCAACTGGTCATATACCTACATTCCATGCATATGCAATAATACAGCAGTAATAACAATGGGTATAAGAAGAGGTAAAATTCAAACCGAAGTATTCTGACTGTGGTCTCTCCTCAAGCGGTGCAAACTACAAACGGCTCTTCTCTATGAGCCCGGGAGGCAGCCTCTCCCGGGAAAAGCCAAAAGCCCGGGCACAGCGTTTGCTGCCTGGGTGCACATACATATTCTTGGGGGGGGGGGATTTGCTGCAGAATTCCGGGCTCATAGAGAAGAGCCTGTTTGCACCGCTTGAGGAGGGACCAGTCAGAATACTTCGGTTTGAATTTTACCTCTTCTTATACCCATTGTTATTACTGCTGTATTATTGCATGTGCATGGAATGTAGGTATATGAACAGTTGGATTACTTATAATATTTAGGCACTTACTCTATAAGTTAGCATTCATTCTATTATACATTAGGTTGGTTTCTCACAGGATCTAAAGCGTGCCAAGCCTTGATGCGCTTTAGATCCTGGCAGGGGAGGAGGAGTGGACGGGCCCTCCCTGCCTTTTCTGCCTGCCAGGATCTAAAGCCTTGAAGAGGCTTCATGACGGGCCAACTTCAGCCCTCCAGGTGTTTTGGACTTCAACTCCCACCATTCCTCACAGCCTCAGGCCTCTTCCTTTTCCTCTCAGCCTGGGCAAACTTGGGCCCTCGCTCCCTCAGGATCGGGGTGAGAGAGAGGCAGCGAGGAGCGAGGGGGGGCCTCCTCCTCCTTTTTTTTGCTGCTTCCAAGAATAGAATAGCCCCCTCCCTCCTTCCCTCCCTCCTTCCTATTTGGAGAGTCCCATCTAGAATTCAGTGTGATTTATTCAAGTTTTGGCCTACAACTCTTAGAAATCCCAGCCAATTTACCAGCTGTTAGGATTTCTGGGAGTTGTAGGCCAAAACCATCTGGAATGCGCATGTGCTGGCATACGAACTACTAACGAATTTCGTTAGTAATTACGTTACATTTTAGAAATTTTTGGAAATTTTTGGAAGTCTTTCTATTACTAATCAATCCCCCCCAATTAGATTTTCGATTCTCTATTTTTGGGTTCTAAACCATGCCTAGTAAGCAACTAAGCACATCCCACGAAAAGGGTTCATAATTGCTTGAGACAACATCAGATCTGGATACTGTGAAAAATGGCTTGATTACATCTCATTTGGACATTATGTTGGGGCTGTCTTCAGAAATTGTTCAGAAACTCCCATAAAATATATTCAAAATACTTTTTTTGTTCAAATAGGATTTTAATACATAATCACTTTCAGGGAGGCTTCATGTTGGGGGTCCCTGCTTTGTTTATTTTTGTTTTACAATTTTGTATCCTTTTAAAATAATTGTATAGTGTTTGAGATGTATTTAATTGTATTGTTAGGTGTTTAACTAATTTACTCTGTGAGCCACCTTGGGTCCCACTCTTATCAAAAGGTGGCATATAAAACAAACAAACAAGTTTTTAAGTCCTAACACTGGAAAAAATATATAACCAGATAGGTGGTAAACGTCTGTACTGAAGGCACCCCTCTAAAGGTTTAGATGAGCTGATATGTGTGTGTATCTGCGTGTATGTATTTGTCCTGGCCAATCTTTTCTGTTGGTATAATTAATGAAGGGAAACCACATATCCATGAAATTCCTAGCAATTCTGACTACCTGATGTCCCTCAAAGTGGTGTTGCATGGAATGGTTCTATCTTGCGAGAGAGCTGCTGTTGGCCCATGATAGTTTTCCAAGAAACTATGTACAGCAAGGAGGAAATGGTTGACTGTCCACATTGGATAATTTGAGAAGTCTTGGACTACACAAAGGCTTGTAAACAGAATGAGGTTTTGGACTTTAACAAAATATCTACAATGTTGAAATTGTCTTTTCTGCTGATGCTACTGTAGTAGAAGGAAGTACTTCTGGGGGTATTACTTCTGACAGAGGGATTTGTTTTCCTTGTAAAGTTTTAGTTGGTGGGATGAGCATTCTTAAGAAGTATTTGCTATTTACTAATAAGTTGACTTTGATTTATGGTGGCTCTACAAATGAGTGAAGTCCAAGATCCCCAGTCTTCAGCCTGAGTAAGGGTTGCAAATTCAGGGCTGTGGCATGTTTGCTTGAACCAATTCTCTTATAGTGAGATTTCCCTCTTTCCCCACTATCTTACTCTTTAATAGGCATTACCATCTTTTCTGTGATGATTTAAATTATGTATCCTTTCCCGCTCTCCCTGGAGAAATGCCAGAGATTGAATCTAGGACTTTCTGAATGCAATGCAATTTTTGTGCTGTTGAGTAAGATATATGCAAGGTTTTAGTACTCTGCATTGCCTTAATTTTCATCATTAACCACTATGTCAGTATCCACACTACACTACTATTGATTATTTGTTTATTTATTTATTAATTTCACTTATACCCCGCAACCATCTCTCCAAGGGGACTCAGTGCGGCTAACATGAGGCCGAGCCCAACAACACATAATAACAACATAACAGAAATTATTCCCACATTTTCATTTTATGGAATCCTTGAATTTGTAATTTTGTCAATTCTCTGACAGGGAGGTCCCAAATCATGGCAGGGGTTTGGAATGGATGGCCCTCATATTTTCCAACTAAATCATTCTATGATTCATACTGTAGTCCAGCAAAGGAGTCCATGGAACTCATCAAACTGCAAATCCCAGATTCTATAAGAGGGATCTATGGCAGAGAAAATAGTATCAACTGGCTATAAATGTGCAATAGGGCCACATAATATGATTTCACTTTTGTTTCTGGGTCTTTGGCTCCTAGTACTATCAGTCAAAAGACATTGTGCAGATATTCTATATTTTCCATGGGATTTCCACTGAGAGAAAAGGAGGAGGGTGAAAGGAAAAGGAGGAGGAAAACACTGGAGAATTACAAGTGAAAATGCCCAGGCCCCTAATCCTAAATTTAGGTAAATGGGTAGGCAATTGCTCAATAGAAGCCATATATGAATGCACTCTTTGTTCGGAAAATAAAATATACATACAGTGAAAATTACATGGGTTTTCAACATTCAAGACTCAACTGAGCATTCATAGGCAAGAAGTATATTAATGTAATACTCTTCATTTCTGTAATTTTTTTCCTCACTCATGTACACGGATTTCCCAATATTTCTGCTTTCTGGCTTCACAGTACTACAGAGTATTTTGCAAGTTACTGCTACAAGCTCTGTTAAATGACAGCTCACAATATGCAAACAATGAATGGTACTGTTAGAATTTTCCTACAAAGGCTGGATAAAAACCACTTGACACTTTCAAAATAGGAAGTTCTAGGCAAAAGGCAAAGAAAGCCTTTGTCTCGTAACACTGCACTCTTCAGTAGGGTTGGGAGTGCACTAGAGAATTTCTAAAGCCATGGTAAGTGCAGAAATTTTATTATTGTTTTCACTGTTTCGTTGAAGCTGATAGGAAAAAATAAAACAAAATGATAAGAAGACCGCTCTGCAAACTGCTCATGAGTGACTGATGCCCACGTTTCAGTTTCATATCTTTGCAAAGCCAACTGTCTAAGGCACTCGGAAACTGGATAAAATCTTTTTAAGCTTGGCAGGAGGCTTCCAGTTTGCAGCTCAGCAAGTCAAATGCCACAGATGCCTGGTCTATAGAGAGTTTGGTAATAATGGTGTTGTGCTTTCAAACAGAATGCGCAGATGTGTTTTATCAAGACTTTAGTAAGCTGTGACACATAGCTAAGGTGCTGAATTTATAGGTTACAAGCAGTAGCTGGAGAACCCAAATTCAGTACTTATTGTAGTGTTGGGCAAGAAATTGGGAAATCCAAATATCATTGAGCCAGTTAGGTTCTCCTGGATCAATAACTGTTTCTCAGTCTAACCAAATTTGCAGAATTGTTGCTTAAAATAATATCAGTATGCATAATTATACACAGATAGAACTATTGAGATGTCAAGAGAAATGATAGAGGAAAAAATGTAATCAAATGCCTTTTAAAGCCAAATATTTTACCTGAGAAAGAGGATGGCAGTGGCAGACCTCCTTGGAATAAATTTTGGCAAGAAAACCCCATGATAGAGTCACCAAAAGTTGACATGAAGACATATAGCAATAACAAGCATCAACAATGCTGGACTACTGGGCAGATTCAAATAACCATCAAGATTTGAAGTTAGAAGAGAATTTGGATATTATTTAGTCCAATACAAAATGAGTTTTACTTGTCTAGAATTCTGAAATCTAAAATACTCAAAATTCCAAAATTGTCTACATGGCTTGCTCGGACAGTAACAGCGTTGGTTTCTGATCGTTCAATGTACAGATGAACAATATTCTTAAAACTAATGTATACAATTACGTTCCAACTATGTGCATAATATCTATGTGAAACATAGGTGGATTTTGTGTTTAAACTTGGATCCCATTATGTAAGTATATGTAAATATAGATATACCAAAAAAAGAAAATATGGAATCCAAAACACTCCTGGTTCCATGCATTTCAGGTAAGGGATACTCAGCCCATATTACTTAATGTGGTGATCTTTGAACTGATGGTTTGCAGCACATTTTCAGGAAAGAAAAAAATGGTTGTAACGGATAGTTACAAAAACCCTGACAGGTTAGGGGGGAAACTGCTCCCATATGAGAAAGCTTTCAAAGTACTGATCTAATCCACACCTCTTCTTCATGCAAGGATCCTTTAACTACAGTTATGCCTTCATATTTGTGGTTTTGAATTCTAGAGGGAACTCCTCCTTAGGAATCTCTGGGTCCTCCAATGTGACCCTGTGGTCAACTTCCAGTAGAAGCTGACTATAGAGTTAGGCTGGAAGACCTAGAAATTCCTAGAAAGAGGTTCTCTGAAGTTAAAAAAGAAGAGCATTTTCTTTATTCATGTACCTGTGCCCCTAATATCCAGCCAAATTGGAGGAGTCTCTGTACATGATACTTGTGGGATGAACATCCAGACTAAAAATTTCTCAAGGGCACTGAGTTCTGGGGAAGTTCATTCCACTAAGCAGCTCTTATCTTTGGGAGTTTCCCCCCCCAAATGTATCCCAAATTGCTTTTGCCATTCATTAATTCTTGTTTGTCCTTTGGAAAAAGAGAGAAATTTGACTTATACATAAGTATATTCAGTTAAATGTTGGTGAGACAATGCTACTCTTAGGGGGTTTTGTTTTTGATTGACCTGGACGTGCTGCTACTCAACACCATTATCAATAATTTTTATGATGAAATAAAAGGCATTTCTTTCAAATTTGCAGATGACACTACATTTGGAGGAATAGCTAATGCCCTGAAGGGCAAGGTCAGAATGCAAAATGACCTTAACAGATTGGAGAGCTAGTCCAAAAGTAACAAAATGAAACTCAAGGGAGAGAAATGGAAGGAAACTATACTTAGTTGAAAAAGTGAAGTGCACAAATATAGGATGGGTTACCCATATCCTAACAGCACTACATGCAAAAGTGATCTAGGGGTATGGATCTAGGGAAGTGGCACAATTTATTAGACAGGCCCAAAGTCACTTTGGGAACGCTCTAAATGACCCAGTGTCTTCATAGATTGCTAATTGCCAGATTAGCTCTAGGCACCATATAACAACGCAGAACTGTTCTGGCTCACCTGCAGAGAAAGTGGCATGTCAAGATACACCCTAACACTCAGATTGATGGATTCAAATTACAGGAAACATTATGCCGCGTAAGTGTTTGGATGGCCTTCCTTGTAGTAAGAGCTGTTTGACAGCAAAATATGTTTCCCCACTTCTTTGGAAGTTTTGTAACAGGTGCTAGATGGACATCTGTTGGGAGTGCTTTGATTATGTATTCCTACATGGCATAGTGTTGGGTTGGATGGCCCATGTGGTCTCCTCCAGCTTTAGGATGACTCCACTGTCCTTCTATGTTTTCAGCTGCCTGGAAAATGTCCCATTACTCTCCCCTCCTCCCACTTTCCCCTTTGTCCTCTATTTACTTCAGCTGCTGCAAACTGAGTTCAAAATGTGAAAACACCGATCTAGCCCCGGTCACTCACAGAACCAGTTGGCTTCCATCAAACAATGTTGTGCCAGCTCTGTAGGTGTAGAGGGGCAGAACCGGTGTGCCACCATCGCCCTGGCAACATGGGAGGCTTCCTGTGTTGCCCAAGTTTTGGGGGGAAACCAAGCACTCCACGCTCCCCCCCCCATGTGATCACCATCCCAGCGAGGTATGGAACACCTGATTCCCCATGCCTCGTGGCAAAGTGGACTGCCACCTCTTTCTGCTGCCAGCGGTCTGATGAGGTGGTTAGTTAATTCAACAGAGCAAAGCAGTGGGACACAGAATTTTGTTCCTATCAGGCTTAGACAAAAACTAACTGTCTGGCATCTTGATGTTACTCCTCATTCATCACTCTTCCCATCTTGGCTCCATTTTTGGCCATATGCACCCCAGCTGCCATCTCTGACATTCCAGAGGGCATGCAATGCAAGAAAGAGCATACAATAAGACATGTCTAAGACATGTAGATTTTATATTACCATTGCAGACTAAGTGAAAGGAAAAGCATGTGTGTGCTTGTGGCCAAAAAAAGAAAAGAGGGTGGGAGGAAGGAAGGAAAGAAGCTGTCTGTGGTTTTTTCCCCTCCTCTTATCATCCATGTCCACCATAGTCTGTAATCAGTAGGATATAAAGCATGTGACCAGCTGTCAGGCATTGAATCAGCACATTGCAAACACAATTGTAGCAGTTCATGGTCTAACTAATGGCATGTAAGATGTATGCATATCCTAATTCAATGATTATGAACCTTTTAAAGATGGAGTGCCCAAACCGGGAGGAGGGGTTGGGCACTTGAGGGGGATGGTGAGGGGTGGGGAGAGTGGGGGGGGGGAGACGGTGAGGAGACAAGCAGGGTGGCGGGCAAGCAGGTGAGCATACAAGGGCTGTGTGCCTGGAGAGAGGACACTGGGTGCCCCTTCTGGCATGCATGTCATGGTTTGACACTACTGCTGTAATTGTTAATTTTTGAAGCTGCCATCATTGACAAAGGACTTCATCACATGGAGGTTCCAAATGTGGGCAACAGTGAGGGGACTTGCTGGGCAGCATGATGAATCCATGGGGCAAGGGGGTAAACTGTTGCCCCACACCCCATATTGCCCACATCACCACTTTCCCCATCACACAGAAGAAAGCTTCACCGCCCAGCTTCCCCCCATGCTGTCCCCATTCTAACTAATAATAACATTGGAAGCCTTCCATGTTCTCTGGGATCTGTCCTAGAACACTTCGAGGATGAAGCCAGGACGGAGACTTGCTGGAAGTAGCCTGTGTTGTGTGAATGGCTCCATCAGGTTCCACCCTGGCAGCATCCTAGCAGCACCCTAGGATGCTGCAAAAAGTACCTGTGATAAGGTCCAATGAATTCTAGGAGGAGAGGAGGTGCTTTCCTATCTGCCATGATTTCCACACATTGGGCTTCTCCAATTACTTTCCTTTACTAGGAGAAGGAAAGATATGTTTGAGATCCAAGCTATCTGATAGGGTGACCAACTTTTGGCCATGAATGTAAAGGGATACTTTATTTGTAACAAGTGTTGCACAGATTTAGCAGCAGGACATCACTCCAGCAAATGTCCATAGCATTGTTAATATGAAACCAACATTTTTTGATTATTATCTGTCAGTGAAACTCGTTTAAAAAACAAAGATTTCTTGGCAGCCCTGCTCCAGTTTTTCTCACTGTCCTCTACCTAGATGGATCATAGATCATAGATTCATAGAGTTGGAAGAGACCTTGTGGGCCATCCAGTCCAACCCCCTGCCAAGAAGCAGGACAATTGCGTTCAAAGCACCCTCAATAGATGGCCATCCAGCCTCTGTTTAAAAGCCTCCATAGAAGGATCCTCCACCACACTGCGGGGTAGAAAGTTCCACTGCTGAACAGCTCTCACAGTCAGAAAGTTCTTCCTAATGTTCAGGTGGAATCTCCTTTCCTGTAGTTTGAAACCACAGCTCTGTGTCCTAGTCCCCAGGGATGCTTTTAAACAGTATTGGGATGATTGTGAAGTTGGGCTGGAAAAACACAGACATCAAGTATCAGATTGCAGCAGCATGTCTACAATAAACATTGTAATAAAGTGGCAAAGAATGGTGTCACGACTTGACACTGTAGATTAATTATTATTACTCCCGGTAATTACTGCCACCAACCTAATCTGTGATCAGGATTTAATTTAATAACTAAGATGTTTAATTAGGCTCCCTTTACACCAAATCACCCACTGTGAGGAAAACTGAAAAGACAGAAAGATGGAGGCTTGTGAAAGTTAATAAGAGAAGAATTTATTAACTCTCAAACAGGCTAACAAGTAGGCACAGATCGTATTGGTTCTTCAGTGAGGCAACAAGAGTGTATGGTTATAGAAAAGAAGATTTTAAAACTATTAGCGTGATGGTTAACTGGATCTAAACAATGTGCTGGTGCGTAGTGGTTTCTATATAAAGGCTAGTGCTTCTTCTTAGATCTTAAATTCAGTTCCACAGACAGTAATAAGAATTGTCTCCCCAACTCCCCAACTAATAACTAAAGTAGAGGGTAGCTGATGTAACTAACTGGAACTTCTATACCATAGACAGTTCCCCGAGTCTTGTTAACAGTATGCTAATAACCTATATTAGCACCATAGTCTCAGAGCCCCACCTGTCTCTCTATCCCAAGAGACGACAAGGTGATCTAACTGACTGTTCCCAGTCAGTCCTTCTGGCTCTAAACTAAAGCGTCACCACTGGAATCTCTCCTGGCCCTAAGAGCTGTCAGTGCTAGGTCTTGACCTCCTTAGTCCAGCCTATTCCCTTGTGGTGGTTAGCTATAGATTAGACTGTCAGTCTCTATTGCAGAGACTCTGATGATACTCCCCCAGAAACCTCGCTCAAGACTCCTCAGGCTCAGATGTTTCTTATCTGCAGCCTGGCACCAGACTGAGAAGGCTCAGATGTGTCTTATCTGAAGCCTCTCACAAGACCAGACTAAAATCTTTCTGACAGGAATCCTTCTCCTAGTCAGCTCAACTCCTCCCCTCTGGCACCCAGTCAATCACAGGGAAGAAACTGTATCTGAGCAGAGTGACTCTAAGGCCACACCCCCTTTCTCTGGCTCTGACCTTCTCCTGATGGCTGCTAGCTGAAACTCCCTCACTAAAATGGAGGCCAGCAATTTCCAAACAGGGATCCAGACTTCCAAGCAGGATTCGGCCTGCTTAGGACAGGTGAGTCCTTACAAATGGCATACCTGACCTAGTTGTTTCACGCCACATATGCTCATTGCTAGTTATCAATGAAAAATGTATGGAAACATGGTGAATTTCTTCTCCTCTGTCTCTTCCTCCTCCTCCTCTTCTTCCTCTGTGGCGCACTTCTTGCCATCCTTCTGTCAACATGTCAAACTTTTCTATTGAGATAGGCTTAAGCAATTGCCTGTGAGGCCTTTTAATGGCGGGTTTGGGGTTTTTTTGAATTTAAAAAATGGTTTCAATTCTAAGCATTAATTGCATTTTTGTTATACATGCATATTTTATGTATGTCTTTGTATGTGAATTTGTTCACATTTGTTTTAATATTTGAAAACTGCCTTGAGTCCCAGTTTTGGGGGAAAGGTAGGAAATTAATGGAGGCTTTGATTGATTGATTGATTGATTGATTGATTGATGAATGGAATTTTTCATTACCTCTCAACCAATCAGCTATATGTGCAACAGAAATGAATTTTGTGTTTAAACTTGTGTCCTATCTCCAAGATATCTCATTCCATAGGTATATGCCAATATAGATATTCCAAAATCTGGAAAAAAAATCAGAAAGCCAAGGCATTTCTGGTTCGAATCATTTTTGATAAGGGAAAGACAACCTTCATCAATAAAAGCAACATAAAAGTAAAACTAACATGCAACAATAAAAAAGGAAAGCTGGGATTCTACCACTTCAAATATGTGAAGAGTGAATATTAGAATAGGAGGTACCAGTTAAGATATTTTGATATCTATAGTGATACATTTTAAACTGATCCTGTAACATATGTAATATAGTTTGGTCCTATTATCTTGGTGAAGTGCTGGGTTATAAAAAAATATTTCCCAAAATCAACCTTGAAGGCCTCGTGATCATGCAAATAATATATTTAAATTCACTTTGCATTTATTCAAGGCAGGAAGTGTACTAATGTGTGTATTCATGAAATCAGACAAAGCGTACAGCCATATGTGCACATTTAAGAAGGGTAGATTTGTTATTCAGTTATGTATGGCAAACATAACCTGAAACAGTAAGTGTTGCGGCAACATAATGGCTAAGTCTATATTCCACCAACATGGGGTATTACACAGAAAATCCTTAAATCCAATTATTTAAGCCAGGGCAGCAACAAAAGTGCATTTTCATCTGATGGTTGGAGTCTCACATCATAGTCTTATGAGCCACATTTTCATAGTTTTTGGTATGATGTCAATTTTTGTGTGTATGTGGCTAATCATCCTGGGGCTACATGTAGTGGTTTCTAAACATTTATACCAGCATGAATGACTGACATATCACTCTCCACTATAAAAGTTCTCCCATAATAATAACTAGATTTGAAAATTCACTTTCCTCCAGCCTGATTGAGAATGTCGCTCTCTCTTAGGGTCCTTCCAGACAGGCCCAATATCCCATAATCTGGTCCCAGGTTTTCAGTTTTAAACTGAATTATATGAGTTCACACTGCCAAATAATCTGAGATAAACAGAAAAGCTGGGATCAAATCCTGTGATATAGGCAAAGGCAAATGTCTTCTAAATACATCTTGTGAAGAAACCCCGTGGAAGTTTTGCCTTAGGGTTGTCAAAAGTTGGAAACTACTTGAAGGCACACAACAACAACAACAACAACAACAACAACAACAACAACAACAATAACCTTGTTCCTCCTCTGGCAGCATGACTGGTAATTATTGGAGGTGATCACGACAGCATTTCTGCATGACAGCATTTTCTTGATCCACATCCCTTACAACAAGAATCTTTGTGTGGCTGCTTTAGTTCTCATTTTCTGACTAAAATGAGAATACTTCTGAGATGAAAACCAGGACATGTGTAGCCAAGCAAAATCTGGGGGTGATCAAGAATGCAAATGTTGTTAATGAGAAAGGACATACAGGCTAGGAGAGGCTGCCAGCGGTCTGCTTTTCCCTAAACCTACTAGGAAGAATAAAACTCTGTCTCCTCCTCTCCCCTATCCTGTTGTGTTCATAGAACAGAACATAGTTTTGGACACTGAACTCAGTTTTCACCAATGAAAGTAAACTAAGGATCAAAAGGAAACTGGGGGTCCTTCCACACAGCCCTTTATCACAGAAGAGCAAAGCAGAAAATCCAACATTATCTGAGTGTGGACTCAGATAACCCAGTTCAAAGCAGATATTGTTGGATTTTCTGCCTTGTTATTCTGGGATATAGGGCTATATGGACCAGCCCTAGAAGGAGAGAAACTGAGATATTTTCGAAGCAACTGAAAAAGTTGGACAACAGAGAAGTATCCAGGACTGTCCCTGAAATATCAAGATGATTGGGGGTTAAAACTGAAAGTGAGTCAGCTTCAGAGGCGGCCCCAGCGATTCCGCGATGTAAGCGGCCGCGTAGAGCGCCACCGGCTGGGCGGGGCGTCACCAGCTGGGAGGGGCGCCGCGGCACCACCTCGCTTCCGCGCCCCGCCCTGCCGCCGCCGGTGCCGCCGCACAGCCGGCCCCACGAGCGCAGACATTTTCTGCGCATGCCCAGAAGCAACTACAGGCACTACAGCGCCTGTAGTTGCTTCTGGGCATGCGTGAATGTCTGCGCATGGGCACTGAGTCCCGAGCGCCTGCGGCTCTGGAGCCAGCGCGCAGGTGCGCTCGGGCCGCAGTGCACATGCGCGGACATTCGCGCATGCGCAGAAAAAGTAGTGCCCGGGAGGCTGCAGCACGCCTCCCGAAGCACAGACATTTCTGCGCATGCCCAGAAGCAACTACAGGCGCTACAGCGCCTGTAGTTGCTTCTGGGCATCGCGGAAATGTCCGCTTCGGGAGGTGTGGTGCAGCCTCCGAAACGGCGGCGGCGGGGCGGCAGAAATGGCGGCAGCGAAGCGGCGGAAATGGCGGCGGCGGAAGCGGCGGCGGCGGAAATGGCGGCGGCGGCGGCATGATGCGGCGGCCGGGGGGGGGGCGCCAAAATTTACTTCGCCTACTCCCCCGGAAAAGGTCGGGCCGGCCCTGGTCAGCTTGTGAATTTATGACTGATGAAATATCTGAATTTCTGATTTCACTTCCTCCTTCATTAAGAACTCCAGATTAATACAATCCTGTTAATCTTTTTTTTACACACCAATATACGCCTAAATGGAAAGCTTACTAAAATAAAACATTTTATTTCAAACAAATCACAAACAAAAACATAAAAAGCTATAAGTTATGGGCCCAAAATTTGTCCCATTTGTTTCATTCATGTTTCCATTTTGTTCTGTCCATTTCCTGAAATGAAAATGCAATCGATATAAGAGGCAGGTAGGCCTGCTATTTGGATGGATTGTGTGGAGCCTGGCAGGGCCTGCAGCCGAGCGCCAAGTAACTAACATCAACATGAACATCAGACACAATCACAGGCTGATATACAACAGGAATGGGCCTTACAAATGTTCAAATAGGTTCAGCACAGTATAGTGGTTTGAGCATTGGACTACGATTTTGGGGGAAAGGTTTGGTTCTTTGCTTGTCCATGAAAACTCATTATGCCCCCTTTCTACACTGCTATGTAATATAGTATCTGATATCAGGTTATCTGCTTTGAACTGGATTATATGGCAGTGTAGACTCATATAATCCAATTCAAAACAGATGATCTGGGATCAGATACTGAATTATATGGCAGTATAGATTTAGCATGGGCAGGGCCGTAGCCAGGATTTTGTTTCGGAGGGGGCTGAGTTTGGTTGGGGGGCTGAGTTTGATTCGGGGGCTGAGACTGGGTGGAAGAGGGTCTACCCTAGCAAATCTTTTGTATTGTTATCCCAATAACCCCATTAATGTGGGATATATTGAGCATGGTGATCAGATCATGATATGAATAAACAAAACTCTTGTCTCCTGGCTGCTGCTGCTTACACCTGCTGCCACCTCAGGAGGAGAAGGAGGAACCACTGCTGCTCTCCCCCAAGGCCAGCTAAGAGGAGGAAGGGGACTGAGGTAGAGACCTTAAAAACTCTTGTCTCCTGGCTGCTGCTGCTTACACCTGCTGCCACCTCAGGAGGAGAAGGAGGAACCACTGCTGCTCCCCCAAGGCCAGCTAAGAGGAGGAAGGGGACTGAGGTAGAGACCTTAAAAACTCTTGTCTCCTGGCTGCTGCTGCTTACACCTGCTGCCACCTCAGGAGGAGAAGGGAACCACTGCTTACACCTGAAGGCCCTAAGAGGAGGAAGGGGACCCTAAAAACCCCCAAGGCCAGCTAAGAGGAGGAAGGGGACTGAGGTAGAGACCTTAAAAACTCTTGTCTCCTGGCTGCTGCTGCTTACACCTGCTGCCACCTCAGGAGGAGAAGGAGGAACCACTGCTGCTCCCCCAAGGCCAGCTAAGAGGAGGAAGGGGACTGAGGTAGAGACCTTAAAAACTCTTGTCTCCTGGCTGCTGCTTCTTACACCTGCTGCCACCTCAGGAGGAGAAGGAGGAACCACTGCTGCTCCCCCCCCCCCAAGGCCAGCCAAGAGGAGGAAGGGGACTGAGGTAGAGACTTTAAAAGATGGCGGCGCGGAGCAGCCGAGTGAACGCCGAGCCCCGTTGGGGCCTGTGCAGTTCTCCCCTGGAAACCGCTCCTCCTGCCTCACCAGCCACCCCAGCTGGTGGCCCAGGTTGGTGCGACTACAGGAGCCACCTCTTGGGGTCATTCCCGGAACCACCGGAGCCCCCGGGGAGGCCTCCTCTGCTTTTGGAGGTCCTCCAGTTGGAAGCCGAGGAGGTACTAGAGGCCCGTGAGCCTCCCCACCCGGCCAGGACGCCGGAGGCGCTGAGGCTGAGGGAGACCCTGAGAAGGACCCTGGAGGCCGCAGTACATCGGCGGGACCGGCCTCCTCGGTCCCCGGTGCCCTGGCCGGAGCTGACAGAAGGAGAGGACCGGGAAGGGCCGACAATTACCTTCCCCCCAACTCCCAACCCCGACGACACGCGTGGGGACTCACCAGGCCTCCCTTGCTTGGCAGGGATAGCCGAGCGGCTGGCGGCTTGCTCGGGTGAGATTGGGAGGCTCAGCCGGGAGCTGGCGTCCCTCACCCGTAGGAACAGACTCTGCAGCCCGGACCCTCCCCTGTGACGAGGGAGCCCCCTTACCTGACCCCAGGGTCCCCCGCTGCCCAGCTGGTGGCGAGGGATGCGCCTGGTGGTGGAGGAGGTGGGCCTGACAAAGACGACGAGGGTCCCAGGAGGAGGGCGAGCGGAACATCGGCGAGTGATCCTCGGCGCGAGCAGCGCCCAACCTCACTGGCCCCGGGTATCCCTGGAGCTGCCGAAGTCGGCGCGCGAGCAGCGCGGTGCCCAGAGCCCCCTGCCCCGACCATGGGACGGGACCTCCCCCCTGAGGAGAGGCCTCTGCTTGGTGGCGAAGCCTTGAAGAGTCCCATGCCGGGCCCTTGGTGGAGCCCCTGGAGAGCGCTGGGGCGCTGGACTGGCTTCGGCGGGGATGGGAGAGCGGGGGCCGAGTTCCAAGATGGCGAGTCTACCAAAATGGCGTCGAGCCCGGCCAGCCCGGCCTCTCTGGCCCCGCCCACGATGGTGCTCCCGCCCCCCTCCGACTCTGTTCCTGACTTAGACCGATCGCCCCCTGCTGGACCAGAGCGATCCATACAACTGAGAGTTGAGCCAGCATCCCCAGGGCTGAACATCTCCTCCCCGACGCTGGGCCTGCCGGCTGTTGCGGCCCCCCCTGGCGCTACCCCACCATCAGGACCCCGCCCCCTCTCAGTCCACCCGGGAGAAGGGAAAGAAAAAGAACAGGCCTGGACAGATGAGACGCAGGCGTCAGAAGGGAAAAAGCTCAAGGAGAGTTCAAAATGGCCAACTGACATCCCCATCACCGGCTGGTCAGCGTGAAGCGCCGGCTAACACCAGCAGCCAGGCGCTGCAACGCATGCCTAACCCTCCCCCGCCGCCGTCCACCATCACGACTGCGGTGGGAAGTAGGTCCTTGACCCCAACTTCAGCAGTGGTGGAATTGGCCGGCCCCAAGAACTCCGGTTGGAGACGCGTCAGGAGGTCCACGAAGAAATTCGGCACGCGGACCTTCTGGGGGGCGAACTTTGGCCCAAACAGAGGTCCGGCACGTAGGGGCCCGGCAAAGCCACCCCCCCCACGCGGTCGGTAGGAGTGAAGTGGCCCTTGATCGACAGGTGCCCACAGCTTCCATCTTGGCTTCATGTCCTGTCCTATCCAAGGAAACTGCCACCGTTAATACATCCACCGGCCTGTGCGTGGGTGGCCAGAGCCTCTCAACGTCTTCCCCTTTTCATGGGATTTGCCGGAAACTGAGCCCCCCACTAAACTCCAACTTGTAAACTCTCCTACTAGGGGGGCCCCGATTACAGTGATCTCCGGCATGGGGTATTGTCGCAATAGGCGCAGGCCGAGTGCGAGAGGCTCCCTGAGTCGTGCCAAGACCCGGGCTGCCTCTGACCTGCGACCTATCCCGAGGGACACTGTTGTCAGGTCTCCAACTTCCTCCCCCTCCTCCCTGGTGTTAGTAAACGCGCGCTCAGTCCGGAATAAAACGACAACGATCCGGGACTTTATTCAAGACAGACAGGTTGATATTTGCTGCATTACGGAGACCTGGCTCCAGGACAGTGATATCACCTGCCTTCAGGAATTGACACCCCCGGGCTTCGCGCTTACCCACCAGAACAGGACTGGGAGGCGGGGGAGGCGTGGCAATTCTCTCCCGTGACCTATTACACCTCAGAGCGGTCCCTGCTTTGGAGGCAGATGGGATTGAAAGTGTCGGCCTGATGTGGGGTGCCCCGGAGAGTACAGCCTTCTTGCTGGTGTACCGTGCACCTAGCGCACCAGCGGGAGCCTGTCCCTGCTGCTGGAGACTGTGGCGGAGTGGGCGTTGAGGTTTCCTAGCCTAGTTGTGCTGGGGACTTCAACGTCCACGCCGACACAGCCTCCTCACCATCGGCAGCGGGGGACCTTGTGTCGTCCATGGCGGCACTCGGCCTCTCCCTCTGCGAGTCAGGCCCCACACACCGGCCGGTCACACCCTTGATCTGATTTTCCATGCAGGTGTCAAGTGTCCGTCACCTCTGTTACAGAGGTGCCATGGTCGGACCACTGTGCTCTGGGAGTCGGGTCGAGCAACGCGCCCCCGGCAAAGGTGCCGAACCAATTTGGGTTCGCCCGAGGGGACCTATGGAACCAACTAGGTTCCTGAATGCCTTGAGGGATTTGGAGCCTGCCAGCGATTCGCTCGGTGAGCTGGTTACCACCTGGAACCACGCGCTGTCCTCCGCTCTCGACGAGATCGCCCCTAAACGCCCTCTCAAACCCCGCACATCCTGTTCACCTTGGTACACAGATGCACTAAGATCTATGAAGCGGGAGAAGAGACGGCTAGGCGCAGGTGGAAGAAGCTCCGCGACGGGCCATCGACATCAGCTTATAAGCTTTTTATGGATGCTTATGAGCATGCTGTCAGGAGGCGAAAAAGTTTATTATGCCTCCTTGATAGCGTCTGCGGATTCACGCCCAGCTCAATTGTTCAGGATAATTCGGCAGCTGACGATGGTCCCTACCATCCCAAACAATGACAATTCGGCCCTTTCTGCTGAGGTTTTTCAGAATCACTTCGCAGACAAGATTGCGTTGCTCGCCGGGACCTTCCTTCCACACTTGATACAGTCCAGGAGCTGGAGACTCCGTGGCCCTCCGCCGGGTCCACCTTCGACCGGTTTCGACCACTGGACACAGAGGATGTTGACAAGATTGTCGCAGCCCTTAAGTCGACCACCTGCTCCCTCGACCCGTGCCCCTCCACGCTGATTCGAGCTTGCGTGGAGGGGTTACGAGGCCCTCTGTTGAGGATAGTCAACTGCTCCCTTGAGCAAGGGGCTTTTCCAGAGGAGCTAAAAGGCGGTGGTCAGTCCATTGCTGAAGAAGCCCGGATTAGACCCCCGCGGCTCCCTCAATTACCGCCCAGTGTCGAACCTTCCGTACCTGGGCAAGGTGATTGAGAGGGCAGCAATGGACCAGCTGCAGACCTTCTTGGATGACGCAACCTGGCTAGACCCCTTCCAGTCCGGCTTCCGTTCAGGCCATGGGACGGAGACTGTCCTGGTCTCCATCACAGACCTACTCCGCTGCCACTTGGACCGAGGTGGATCGGCGCTGCTCGTGTTATTGGACCTCACGGCAGCGTTTGATACCGTCGATTACCAACTTTTGATACACCGCCTGGCGGTGGCGGGGTGAGGGGACAGCCCTCAACTGGCTGTCCTCCTTCCTCCAACGCCGCCAGCAGCGAGTGAAGTGGGGAGGGGCGGTCTCCCGGAGGCTCCCGCTGAGTTGCGGGGTGCCTCAGGGGCTATCCTCTCCCGCTGTTATTTAACATCTATATGCGACCACTCGCCCAACTGGTACGGAGTTTTGGGCTGGAGTGTCATCAGTACGCTGATGATACCCAGCTCATTCTGAGGATGGACCCGGGGCAGTCTCTGTACCCGATAATTTCCATCTTTGCCTTGAAGCCGTTACTGGATGGCTGCAAGCCAGTAAGTTGAAGGTGAACCCGGCGAAGACGGAGATCTTGTGGCTGGGCCGCCCGGGGGTAGTGACCCAGTTGCCAACTTTCGATGGTGTGGCCCTCTGCCCTCAGCCATCGGTAAAAAGTCTGGGGGTCCGGCTGGACGCCCACCTGTCCATGGAGGAGCAGATTGGCTGCACCTGCAGGACAGCATTCTACCACCTACGGTTGGCTAAGCGCCTGGCTCCCTACCTCTCCCAACGCGACCTTGCTACGGTGATCCAAGCCACGGTCATCTCGAGGCTCGATTACTGTAATGCGCTCTACATTGGCCTTCCCTTGTCGATGATCCGGAAGCTTAAGCTAGTGCAGCACGCCGCAGCCCGCCTCCTCCTGGGTGCTGCAAGATCTGACCGCGCGACCCCACTCCTGCGCGAGCTGCACTGGCTTCCGATTGAATTCGGGTCCTCTTCAAGGTGTTAGTTCTCACCTTTAAGGCCATCTATGGTTTGGGGCCAGTGTACCTGAGGGAGCGACTTACCCCTTATGTGCCCGCGAGATCACTGCGCTCTGAGGAGCTTAACCTCCTTGAGGTGCCTTCCCTTGGAACCTGCAGACTGGCCACTACACGGCGGAGGGCATTCTCTGTAGCTGCCCCAAGTCTCTGGAACGGCCTCCCGGAGGAGATCCGCGCCATCCGCGCTCTTCTGCCCTTCCGCAAGGCCTTGAAGACTTGGCTCTTTAGGAAGGCGTTTGGCCCTTAACTCAACCACACTGTGTGCCATGCCGCCTATTCCCCCCCAGATTCTTATCTCGTCCCCCAGCCTTCGCTGAGGGCTAGTGTTTTTAATATGTTTTAACTGCTTTGATGTTTAATGTGTTTTAACTGTTTAATCTGTTTTATTACTCACGGTGTTTATGCTTCTTCTGTAAACCGCTCTGAGCTCCGGAGTGAGCGGTATACTAAATCGAAGTTAATAAATAAATAAATAAATAAATATTAAGAGAGGGAAGTTCAGTGGTATTGCTAAATTCTCTCTCTTCCTCTTTCCTTGCCCTTCCTTCCCCTCTCCTTTGTGTCAGCTGGTAAAGGAACCTAAGGAGAAATAGCCAAGTGCAAAACCCCTTAATTTGGTTAAGAAGCACAAAAAAGGTATGAGGACATTGCAAAGAGATTCTCGGGGGGGGGGATACACTTTAAATCCTGTATTCCAGAGTCTTGAAGTCCTTAAAGATATGTAACATTACAATCTAGTCTTCTTTCTTGTTAAAGGATAAGAAACATTTACCAAGATACAAAGCAGCTATGGCCTTCCTGTTCTTTAAGCAAGTGGGTGTGTGAAATAATATAGTCCTATTTTTAAAGTGTTCCAGATAGCTTTAGTTGCAAACCTCAAATATTAACCATTAAAGGTGGAAGAGTGGTAGAGTGCCTAAAGCTTTCAACTGGTCCAGGATAGATGTGATATAAAATAACTGAATGTGTTGTAATGTTGGAAAACCTATACGACAAAAGTCGCGCTCCATTCTTAATGTCATTTTTGGGACTGCCCCAAAAGTAAAGCCAGAGGAACTGAGGCAATAGATATAGAAATTTGACATTTACTCCATCCTGTGTTGGAAAAATATCTTCAAAGTTACTACTAATACCAGAAATGTATAGGAAACATAGTGAGGTAGAAATAATATGTATGGATATCACAGGGGAAATTCCAATGACAACAGCTCTGTCTGTGTGTGTTCAAGTTGCCTGTCAACTTATTGCAATCTCAGTAATGTCCACCAAAGACAAAAGCTTTTAGCAGTGGAGGGATCCATAAATAACATATAGTAGAGTCTCGCTTATCCAACCTTCACTCATCCAATGTTCTGTATTATCCAATACAGTCTACCTCCTGCCTGGATCTACAGCTGCTTCAATATATTGCAATGTTTTGGTGCTAAATTTGTAAATACAGTAATTGAACTGCCTTTTTTTGTCAATTAGTTGTTAAACATAATGTTTTGGTGCTGAATTTGTAAAATCATAATGCAACTTGACATTTCATAGGCTTTTCCTAAATCCCTCCTTATCATCCAACATTTTTGCTTATCCAACATTTTGCCAGCCCACTTATGTTAGATAAACAAGACTCTACTATAAATACAGTTTATCTTCTGTATGTATGGATTCCCCATTCATGGATTTAACCACCCACAGCTTGAAAATAACCCCTTCCCCACAAAAAAAATCCAAAAACCAAACCTTGACCATGCCATTTTATATGAGGAACCAATTTTACTATGCCATTGCCTATAATGGAACATGAGTACCTGTAGATTTGGGTATCCTCGACTGCTCATTGGAGGGAAGGTTGTTAGAAGCAAAGATGAGGAAAGGAAAGCTTAGAGAAGACAATTATGCTGGGTAAAATTGAAGGAAAAAGGAAGAGGGGCCGACCAAGGGCTTGTAAGTAGCAAGACAATAGCATTTTGTTTTAGTTGTATGAAACAAGGTGAAGCATGCAAAGCACTAGCAGGACGACATCAGAAATAATGTAGAATGGTTACGTTGCTAGATGGATGGATGGTATCCTTGAAGTGACTGGCTTGACTCTGAAGGAGCTGAAAGGAAGTGGTTTCAATCTGATTTTAAAAGGACTGAGAGTTGTAGATGCATTGCTGCTCTTTCTTGGAAGGTATCTCTTTGGCACATTCTCCTCAAAAAGGTAGGGCCAGCTTTAGATCTGGGTATATTCCACTTGCCGGGGGGGGGGGGGGTAACATTCACAGAGAGACTTTGGTTTAAGCACTATATAAATATTAGTAAATAAACATCTTGCCGAAGGCATGCACAACCCTGATTCCTAAAGCACTGGATCTAGATGAAACAGCTACACTTTTCATAAAGGATATGTTGCTTAAGAAATCAACATGGGGAATTCCTTTTTTGAGGTACTTTTGCTTTGTAACTTTTACGTTTATGCTGATAAGGGCATGATTCATCTCCCCGAATCATATGAAATACACTACGTTTTCCACACTGTATACATTTATTCTTTCTCTTTTCAGGCCATCATTAGGCAAATAAGAATACCATATTCAAAACACATCAGGAGGGTTTGTAAGTAGCAAGACAATAGCATTTTGTTTTAGTTGTATGAAACAAGGTGAAGCATGCAAAGCACTAGCAGGGCGATATCAGAAATAATGTTGTAGAATGGTTATGTTGCTAGAAAGAAATTAAAGTGTATGCAAACAGCCTCTTTGTTTATTACCTTCATGCCCCCTTTGGCCTTTAAGGAACCGAAGGTGCTATACACTGTCTTGCCCCATCTTCTTCTATTATTACAACTCCCTTACAAAGAAAAACTAGGTTACGAGATAGTGAGGTGTCCAAGTTCTCACTCACTGAGTGTTGTGGCTGAGTGGACATGTCACCTTGGGTTCACTATTCCTAGCTGAATATAGTAATCCCAGCAGAAGGGATGGAATCCAGCTGACTGGATGCGGGCAAATGTTCCTATCTTCAAGAAGGGGGGGGGAGGGAACCCAAATAATTACCTCAGCAAAATGCTAGGCTCAATCTATACATTGCAAAAAGAATTGCATTTTCTCCATCTTTTAAAAAATGTTAAACCAATATGAACATGAAAAATATTTAAGTTGGAGGAAAAATTGATAAAGAACCTACTTCAGCATACTGTACCTACCTATAGTCCATGGTAACTTTTCAATTTAAAACCATTTGGCTGTCTCAACTTCGGAGAAAATTTGGGTTAAAGTGGAATAGGAAAAATCTGTAATTTGTCTATTGCAAGAAAATTCTGTCTACATTGTAGTTTGATGAACTATCTGAAAGATAATAACATGCAACTACTTGGGTGGATGGTTGCCTTTCCTGTGAAGGCAACTCCCACCCTGTTCTGACATCTGCATCAAGATTCACGTGGCTTCCCCTCCTTTCAGAAAACCCATAGAAACAAAACTTTAGGATCTTTTTCTAAAAGTATAAAGAAAATGGAGAACTGTCGCCTTTTTATCTTTCAGAAATCACAGTGGGTGTGATGTTTATTTCTGAAGACAGATCAGACTCTCTGAAATGACAACATTCTAGTTCCTCATTCTGTTATTTTTCACAGTTCTTTCCCAACATGTGATGTGCATTATAAGAAGAAAGCCTTCCCTGTCTGTTGGCCCTTAAAAGTAATTGGAGTATAGGGAACTTTTTTTTGGTTCTATGCTGGGAGCCAAGGATGCAGTTCTTTTCTATTTGGACCAACCAAAGAGGAGACAATAACAAATGTCAGTACAGCTGCAGGGTGACATGTGCCTCCTCACCGCCCCCCAAGTAATGGCAGATGATGCATTCTAGGATTCAGTATCTTGGATAGTTACATTAAAATTCGAACCAAGCTCCAGAACACAGGCCACTGGTGTAAAAACCAACTGCTGTCGCTGCTCCAAGGGGCAACATTATTGATATTATTAGTGATTGTGTTGTTGTTGCATGTCATTAAGTCAACAGAGTTATAGTGACTCCCAAGAGACTCTGTTATTAACAGCTCTGTTGATGTCTTGAAAACTCAGGGGTATGGTTTCTTTGTTTGACTCAATAAACATGAGGTTTTCCTTTTTCCCTACTGCATTCAACTTTGCCACGCATTTTGACCTTTTCCAGTGCATCATGTCATTTCATGAAATGTCCAAATTATGGCACATTAGCCCTATTCACAAATGTGCAAGTGGAATATAAATAGATTTAAGCAGAAGACACTCCTTCAAAGCAGCAGATCCATTCGCTTGCCTCCAGTCTCTCTTTCATTTTCCTTACGCGTTCACAAACACACAAACATACACACATCATACTCCTTTGCTAAAAAAAATGTAGGTGTTGCTCTAGGGTCAAAGAGGGCACCCCAGTGCCAAACAGATCTCAGAATGAGGATGAGATTGAACCACTTTGCTTTGCAGTTCCTGGTCAGATTGGGGAACCATTTCTTCACACCTACAATCCGCATAACAAACAGTTTCACAATGAAGTGGATAGAGGATATTTCCTATGTAAATAGTGAGTCTAGAGGAGGAATCCAGATTACAATTATAGCATGGGTCAAAATGTAAAACCAGCCGGCTCGTCATTTTTCTCTCTCAAAATGTAAAACCCTCATCTTAAGAGCTTTATCTGGATCAGATTCTCTACACTTACTTTTGAGCAAAGGAAAAATAGATCATAACATTGTATTAGGGATGGAAGGTAATGCTGAGCTTGGCCCTTAACTACAGCTGTTCTTTATTTAGAACTAGATTCAGCATGTAGCAAGCCATTCTTTTCAAAAGACAGGCAGAAACACCTTTCAGTGATGCATCTCATTCACTCACTTTATAGTGCGGGCCATAATATATAATAGTATATATAATGGAGAAATTAATAAGGGGGTGTCAGTTAAGTAGATTTTGTTGCGATCATGGCGTGTGTTTCTTAATAAATCTTAATAATGTTCCTGGCTTTCTTTAGAAGAGTAGTTCTCAACCTGTGGGATTTCCAGGTGTTTTGGCCTACTACTTCCAGAAATCCCAGCCAGGTTACCAGTGGTTAGGATTTCTGGGAGTTGAAGGCCAAAACATCTGCAGAACCATAGGTTGAGAACCACTGCTTTATAAGAAAGTTGGAATGCATGTGTTTCAAATGATCAGATGTACTTTCTCTCATTTAAGTGAAAAAGGAAAGAGGAACTTAATCAAGGGCCATGTCTCGTTCTGTTCCAGTACTGAGTCGCTGACACAAATTCTAGTGTACATAAAAATACACCAGTTATTCTTCGTTCGTATTAAAGCCAGCTCTAGGGAAAAAAAACAACAACATCCTGATGTCCTATAGAGTACTTCTCTTCTCCAATAATTCATCCTGATGGCTTGGCTTGGCTTGGCTGTAGTGGACAACAGCAGACAGTGATGGGCAACAGAAAGCAGCAATACAAATAGTATTGATGCTCTCTCTTCACCTTGATGACCTGGGGATATTTTGAAAAATTTAAAGGTAACTCTTATGTGCCTAGAACAGCAGCCTAGCTTTTCTCAGAGCATCAGACTAAATCATAATTTTAAAGGAGGACCTAGAATAAATGTGAATAATTAAGCTTGTGGGAATGCTGGTACCTAGGTTTGCAGCCCTTGTGCCACACTCAACCTTTCAGAGATCCAATTTAGGACTTCCCATGAGGATTTCCCCTTGTCCTCCTCACCTGCACTAAACTCCTCTCAAGGGTTTTGTTTAGGAAACCAGTTATACAACATCCCTTAAATCCAAATAAGTGATGTTTGGGAAGTTGAGTGCCCAAAACAGGAGTCGAAGTTTACTATGGCCTTCTTCCATGCTATGCTTAAGAGAGTTGGCTGAAATACATTGTCATTGTTTTTGGGATATCCTCAGTTGGTATCACCTCCCATTTTTGCTACTGTCCTGGTAGTTTGGAGAACATTTAATCCAGATCACCAGAAAAGCCCTGTCTGATTTGGGAAACCTTATCAGTACCAACACTTATGAGAGCATATAATCATGGGAATATAGAATCCCACTACCATGGAAAGGCAGTGCAAAGGTGAATAGGAAATTTTACCCAACTCCAAATTACTTCACAAGTTTACAGCTACAAATAGTGTTATGCCTCACTTTTTCCAGACCAAGAGCTGTCTTCTCCTTTGTAGCACAGGCTTTGTTCTGGGGATGGCAGTAGTTCATTCTCCAGTTTTGAACAACTACAAAATAAAAATGCTTGTAAAAATATTTTTAGAGAAAGTTGCCAATTTTCCCAAAGCTAATGCTCTGCCCATGTTTGGTCACTGGAGAACAACTCTAGAAACCAGGGTTCAATTATCTGCTCTGACATGGAAGCCCACTGAGTGTTCTTGAGTGAGTCACACACACTCTACCTTAGAAAATCACATGATAGGTTCGTTTTAGGATTGCCATAACTCTAAAAGAACTTGAAGACACACAACAATACACAAAAATCACTAATATAAAGATCTTTGGGCCACAGTTACAGTTAAAGATTTGAATACCTTGGGACTACAAGTCCAGAAAGAGATCTGTGCACTGCCATATTTATTTGCACATAGAATTTTAGATAAGCCATTACAAAAGATATCTTGTTTGCATTCGCATTGTTTTCCAAGTTAAGTGCTGAAATTGATAGGAAGTTATTTTGTCTGCATGCCCATGCCCCAAATCCTGGGACTCATACATAGACATTTCTTCAAGAAGAAACTATATATTAAAAATTCACAAAAGTGAGACTTCCTTTGTCATTTTCTTTAATATAGAGATCCGTATTCACACCAAAGGTACTAGAATTACAATGTTATACGAGTGCTAAGTCCAAGCCTGTAGATTTGTGCATACATTTTTGCGAAATGAAGAGCTTAAAAATAGTTCCATATTCCGCAAATGTAACAGGAAGGGAGAGAAATTACAGCAGACAAAATTGGGACAGATCTAGCCAGCAAAACTGCTCTCATCTGCAAGAAATGCCTTGAAATATACTTTACCACAACAGCTATGAAGCAAAAAGTTGAACATCTCTAGCCATACAGGAAACTGAATGCCGAGGTATCTCTAACCAATCAGGAGCCTCACAAGCCTCAAACCAGGAAAGCCTTCAAAAGGACAGAATATGTGAACGTTGCTGTAAAAGACTTCTCACTCTGCTCTCTTTTAAAATCTTCTTTATGAATTGCAGGATGCCCAGACAAACGTGAAGTCCATCATGGCGAAGTTTAGCAACAACCCAGCTGAGGAGGTGCACAACCGGCAAGTCAAAATTGGAGGGCAGCCTTCTTTGGTGACAAAAACAGCGTTTGAGAAATTTGCTCAACTGGAAAATGCTGGCCCACCTGTCAAACCCAGCAGTTTTAATAAACCTGCACCTCTCAAAACTTCTGTGGGAGCAAAGCCTTCTCTTCATGATGCATCAGACAAGGATTCAAAGCCATCCTCTTTGAAATCTAGCCCAATAGCTAGCAAAGTTGCTGCATTGACTCAAGCAGTAAACAAAGATGCCAATGAAAAACCTAAACCTTTGGGTCCCAAACCCAAAGAAGGACTAAAACAGGAACCTAAGCCGCTTTTTCCAAAGCCACCTGAAAACCGGTTAACTGGCTCTCTGCCTTCAAAAAATGACACAAGACCACCCGGACCAAAGCCAAACTTGAAACCGAACCTCCAAGAAAGTGAAGCAAAGCCTGTGTTTCCCAAAGTCCTGGAAAAATTCTCTGCTTCACAGGAAAATGACCACAAGGCTCTGTTTCCAAAGCCACCTATTAGGGAAAAACCAGGTCTACACCCCATCTGCAATGAAGAAGCTTCCAACAAAAATGCACATTTGATCCGGGCACCTTCAAGTTCAGGAGGCCTCAAACTCAAAGTGAACTCGTTTCGGACTCCAAAAGATGTTGAGGAAATCAACAACAAGGCAGTGGATCCTGCTGTTAGTCCTTTCCCACCTTTGAAACATGTTGTCACTCATCAGAACAACTTGACTCCAGTCCACCCAAAAGCTTTGGCACAGCAGATTGAGGAAGAAAGGCCAAGTGTCACCAAGAACATTTCCAGATTCAATCAAGAAGACTCAGGGCCGACATCTGGTCCTCCTTTTAGTAAATTTGCGAGTTCTGGCAAAGTGGCTACAACAGGACCCTGGGCCAATAACTCAGAAAAGGAAGAGGGATACAAGACTTTGCCAAAACGAAAGGCATTACCTCCACTATTCAAATTAGGCCCACCTCCACAGAAACCCAGCAGGCCTCCAACAGTCGACCTGGAAAGGTTTGGGAAAAATAAGGAAGAAAGTGAGTATTTTTAATTTATTATATGAACATCAGAAGCTCCATCTTGGTTTATCACAACCCCTTATCATATGGGAGGTTTCATCTTTCACATGTTATACTGCTTCACCTTCCCCAGCTCTTTCTTGTATTAGTTTGAATAGTAGTGAACATATGGTCCAAGATATTTTGCTGCCTGAAGAATAGAAAGAAATAAGGTTCCCACCCCAGCTAGATATGCTATTGTTTCTGTTCTTGTTGATTTCCAACCCCGGGGGGGGGGGGGGATGAATACATAAATAGCTTTCAAAGTTCCCTTGCTCCACTTTTGGCAATTAAAATTCAACAATAATAAAATAAACAGTGCAACTAAACAATAATGGACAATATCCAGGGCTGGATGTTCACTGTCCAAACAAGGTGATTGAGGAAATGTTCCTTTATTACAGTCAACGGCCATCAATCTATGTTCAAAAATTTGTCTTGGTGGACTAGAAAATCTTGAGACCAATTTTGGGGGACCATCTGAGAACCAGTTCGTGGGATGCATCTAGGAGAAAAAAATAAGTTTCATTGTATTAGTGCTGCATTGCAAATGCAACATGAGGATTTAGGTCAATTTAGGTCAATAAAACTAAGCACTACTGCTTTAAAAGAAAAACTGAAGGTAGCACTGAAACAGCATATCAAAAGCAGAAGTTTTAAAGCTTTGCTTTAAAATGGTTTAAAAGTCCTACAGGAGTAGAAAAGTATTCACTTGATGCTAGGTACCAGACGGACCTCTCTTAGGTCCCATCTACATTGGGCATATAAATTATAATCCAGTTTCTGAATGCAGATTATCTGCTTTAAACCGGATTATATTACACTGCCATATAATCCAGTTTAAATCAGGTAATCTGTATTCAGAAACTGGATTTTATGACAGTGTAGATGAGACCTAAGTTCTGAATCTGGAACCCATCACAATAAGACCATTTCATAAGTAGCCCCCACCCACTTACTGGCTCAGGGAGTAGGATACTCTAAATCCAGATAATTTCTTAGCCATTGGACAGAATATGATCTTGTATCTCATTATTGTGCATTGAACTCCCCATTTGTAATATACCAACAGTATTCTCTTGGTCCTTCTTTAAGATAAGCTTTACCTTTTGCTTGTTCACATTGATTCAATTAGATATCTTACATCCTTTTTGTACTACATAATTTACTATATGGCCTCCAAGTATTTCAATTTGGCCGGGGCATCATACAGTATTACTTCTCTGCCCTTTCACGTTTTTAGCTGATTTTGAAATGGCTTTGTTCCTTTTTCCCCTCCCCTTTGTCCTTCACTTCAGCTGCTGTAAACAGAGTTTAAAAATGAGAATGGAATTGGCAATCTGTTAACTCAGTAGGGAGGACAGAAGGGGTGGGATCTCATTCTTCCCAGTAGACCCAGGCAAAAGTAAACTCTGCAGCCTCTCCTGGTTTACCTGCTCTTCCACATTAATGACTTTGACAACCTTGATGATACTGTGATGTTGCTTGGTGGCATGTGTCCCAATTTTCATCTGTGAATTGTTGGAGGGTGTAATAGCCTTTTCAGTTATTGAACAAAACAGAGAATCCCACCCCACCTCCTCCAGTGTTCTTGTTGTTGTTTATTCGTTCAGTTGCTTCTGACTTTTTGTGACCTCATGCACCAGCCCACGCCAGAGCTCCTTGTCAGCCATGGCCACCCCCAGCAACTTCAATGTCAAGGCAGTCACTTCCAGGATACCATCCATCCATCTTGCCTTTGGTTGGCCCCTCTTCCTTTTTCCTTCCATTTTCCTCAGCATCATTGTCTTCTCCAAGCTTTCCTGTCTTCTCATTATGCTGCCAAAGTATTTCATCTTTGCCTCTAATACCTTCCCTCCAGTGAGCAGTCGGGCATGATGTCCTGGTGTATGGACTGGTTTGATCTTCTTGTGGTCCAAGGCACTCTCAGAATTTTCCTCCAGCACTACAGTTCAAAAGTGTCTACCATCCTTCGCTCTAGCCTTCCTTATGGTCCAACTCTCACATCTATATGATGCTACAGTGCTCTGGTTGGGTTCAAAACTTCCTTCCTATGGGGTCATTAAAGTTAAAAGCTGTCCCCGAGTTACAAACATCTGACTTACAAACAAATCATAGTTAAGAACAGCGGTGAGACAACAGGAAGGGAGAGCAATTTACCCCTGGGAAGGAACATTTTCTCTTGTATGCATTATGAAGGGGGAAAGGAGTTTCCACTGAAGCTTTATCACCAATCCTTGTTTTCACAACAAGCCAAAATTTTCAAAATACAGTTATCACAGGGACAAAAATAAATGAGGTGAACAGGGATATGGACAGCAACATAAATGTCACAGGGGTGTTAAACTTTCCCTATGCTATCCAAAACTACAGGTGGGGGAGTGGGAGAGAGGCTGCAGTTACACTTTAAAATGTACCTGTTCCATCTTACATACAAATTCAGCTGAAGAACAAACTTACAGAACCTATCTTGTCTGTAACTTGGGAACTGCCCGTATTAGGAGTTATAGTCGTGTTTAGCTTTGGCTCTGAATGATATGCCTTCCTCCACCAAATCACCTGATTCTTTTAACTAAGCCATTTGCTGTATTTTGGTGCATGGGAGATAACCTCCCTCCCTCCCTCCCTCTCTCCCTCTCTCCCTCTCTCTCTCTCTCTCTCTCTCACACACACACACACACACACACACAGAGAAATAAAAATAGTAGGGATGCATTTCTTAATCAGAATGAAAAGAAGACTAAACACACCATCTGCAGAGGCGGATAAATGGAAAATGGATGTTGTCATTTAAATCACAATGGAACGTTATGAAGGGAGGCAGAATGCAACCCTAGGTGATCAGCATTGGGATTATGAGGAAATGGAAGCAAATTTGGTAGACATTGTATGGTCATATCAGGTTACTGCCCTTTTCTGGACAAAAAGTAGAAGGACAATTAATATCAGTGTGTTACGACATTATACGTACTGGAAAACACAGTACGTGTAGAGAGCTGGCATAGTGTAGTGTTCAAACGTTGGACTACAACTCTGGAGAGCTGGCCCTTCCACACAGCCATCTATCAAGGCAGATAATTCACAATATCTGTTTTGAACTGGATTATCTGCATCCACACAGCCATATAATCCAGTTCAATGTGGATTTTATACAGCTGTGTGGAAGGGGCCCAGGTTTCAAAACCTGCTTAGGCATAAAACCCAGAGCAGGGCCATAGCCAGGATTTTGATTTGGGAGGGGCTGAATTTGATTGGGGGGGGCTGAGTCTGTGTGAGAGAGGGTCTACCCTAGCAAACCTTTTGTATCATTATCCCAATACCCCGTGCATATGGGATATATTGAACATGATGATAAACATAACAGTTTAAATAATGTACCAGTGAGGCCTTCTTGCAGACCACCCTGAGAATTTCGGGGGGGGGGGCTTAAGCCCCCCCCCCCCAGCTACATGCCTGATCCAGAGTGTCCCCGTGGGAAAGTCACAGTCTTCCAACTTTAGAGGAAGGCAATGGCAACCCTCTTCTGAAGAAACCCTGCCACACCCCAAGATCAGGTTCACCAAAAGATAGAAGTGACTTGAGGACACACAACAACAAGAACAACAAAAACATGACTCTTGAGGTTTTGAATTAACAGGATGGTTTCCTAGACAGCTACACTGGCTGTATAGTTCTGTATAACTGGACACTTAAGCCCCATGCCCCCTGTTTCTACATACTTCTAATACAGTTCAAAGATGAAGTACCACAGACTCCTTCACACGATGCAAGGGTATTTCTGGCTGCCGGCTGTGGTATTTCATCATTGGATTGTATTTCAACCGTTGAGAAATGGGAGGGAACAGGAGCCAGGGAGAAGCAGTCTTCTGAGCTTCCATTGCACCTGGAAATGGAAGAAAGCACTCAAAAAACACCATGCTTAGACCACACCATGCTTAGACCTCACCATGCTTAGACCTATGGGGTCCCTCAAGGATCTGTTTTGTCCTCATGTTATTTAACATCTAAAAGAAGCTGCTAGCAGAGGTCACCCACGTTTTAGGGGTTCAGTATGTTGATGACACCCAACGTTATTGGTTCCTTTTATCTGAAGCAGTCTTGGTGTTGAACCAATGTATGTTGTCAATAATGGGGGACAAACAAAGTAAAAGTTAATCCAGAATAAACAAAGGTGGTCCTGGTCAGTGGAAATCAAAATGAGACAATAGGTACTCTGGCTGTTCTGGGAGGGGTTGCACCCCCCCCCCCCCGAAATTTCACGCGCACAGTTGGGGCTTCTCCTGGACTCATCTTTGAGCCTAGATACCCAAGTTTTGGGTGTGGCCAGGAGAGCACTTCCATGGGTGAATCTAGTATGCTAGCTGCACAGTGATACATGTATTGATTCGGCGGGTGCAAAATGCTGCAGCCAAAAAGCTGACATGGGTCAGTTATAGAGAGCATGTAACTTCCTTGTTAAAACAGCTTCAGTAGCTACTGGTTTGTTCCTGGGTGCAATTCAAAGCAGTGGTCATGACCTAAATCCCTACATAGCTTGGGTCCAGACTATCTGAAGGATTGTACCTCCTGATACAAAGCTGCCAGAATTCTAAGATCTATTTCTTGGTCCCATCACCATCACAGGCTCACTTGGTGAGGACACAGTAGAGAGCCTTCTAAGTGTTTGCACCCACTCTGTAGAACTCCCTTCTGCAGGAGGCTAGGCTGACCCCTGTTGTGTTCTTCTTCTCCGCACACACACAGACTTAAAAAAATTAATAGCAGTAGTTCAACTGTGCAAATGTATTAAAATTTCATCTGCGCACACAAACGCTACTTTGAAACCTTGAAGTCTATAAAAGATGTAAAGTCAATAATATTTAATGAAAAAGTAATCGGTAGAGGAAGACAATGGGAACCGATGGGAACCATTCAGGTAGATATATAAATTTAGTCTCAGAAAACTACAGTTTCCATGGAGCACAACAATTTTTCTCCCAGAACTTCTCACAGAAAGTTCAGAAAAGGGTGCTTGTTTGTTGGGAGATGAAGGAAATGTGAGAGAGGGAAAAGTCTGAGAAAAACACAGCAGTAGCAAATGAATAAAAAGCACCAACTAGAGAAAACAGTGGAGAATACATCCACAGATTATATGCTCAATTTAAGAGGCATCCATAAACAGCTCTGAGGCCAAAGATGGAAATTTAAGAGATATTCCAGCCCAGGGCACTGGAGCAGCAGACATGCATGAGGCAGAAGCAGATATCTGTTTTTATGGACTCCTTTTCATTTCCCTCAGGAAATCTCTCTTTTCATGCTTGCTTCTTAATCTTTTTCTTTTTAGTCTTTATGAATCTGTTGAACCATGAATCCCACCTTCTCAGATAATGTACTTAAAATATAATTTTCAAACCAACAAGAAAAGAAAAGAAAAGAAAAGAAAAACCAATGTTTTTCTTTTTGGTCTGATTTACAACAATCCCTGAGTTAATTCCATGGAACTCCATATTAAATAGGCCATACAAGCATCACACAAGCATAGCATTTTACAGGTGACAACTTGGACACATTTGGCAAAGTAACATAAGAGTAACATCAAAATGAGCCATAAACGAGAAAGATTATACCAGTGAGGAGAAGCAGCAGCAGTTTGTTATTGCCTGAGGCTACTGGGAAGGGCAAAATTCCCCTTCCCCTCTTCTCTTTCCATGAGTGCAAGCTACTTTTCCATTGGGAACTCAGATTACAGCAACTAAAGTAATCCAGGAACAAAGGGAGGAAGTGGGAGGAGAAAAGAGAAACCGATGCATTTTAAAAGCATCCAAAAAGGACAATGGCAGGATTAATTGGGACAGTCCATGCAAATCATGACATTTGGAGGCCATTGTATATTTTCATTCTATTTATGTACATTGATCCTTAGATTTAAGAGAACTCTAGTTTCTGTGTACAAATCAGGAATAAACATAGTTACATATTCTCACAACCATCTAAACCTGTGTGCATACAAGGTAACTAAATGTTCAATAGTTTCTCCACATTTACATGGATTAGTGTGCAGGGCTCCAGCGAAAATGGGAAACCACAAATATAAAGAAAAATGGCAAACATTTTAAACTTGAGATGACACCTATCTAGAACTATGTAGGTTCGCCAATATGATTCTATGGCTAATGTCAAGCAGAAGTTGGCCATAGAATTGCTCTGCAGGACCAACAGATGTCTAGAGCTGTGTTTCGCGATCTAGGGGTTGGGACTCCTGGGGAGAGGGTCATGAGGGGAGTGTCAGAGAGGTCACCAAAGACCATCAGAAAAAAACAGTATTTTCTGTTAGTCATGGAGGTTCTGTGTGGGAAGCTTGGCCCAACTCTATCATTGATGGGGTTCAGAATGCTCTTTGATTGTAGTTGAATTATAAATTCCAGCAACTACAACTCCCAAATATCAAGGTCTATTTTCCCCAAACTCCACCAGTGTTTAGATTTGGGCATATTGAGTATTTGTGCCAAGTTTGGTCCACATCCATTGTTGTTTGAGTCCACAGTGCTCTCTGGATGTAGATGAACTACAACTTCAAAACTCAAGGTCAATGCCCACCAAATCCTTCCAGTATTTTCTGTTGGTCATGAGAGTTCTATGTGCCAATTTCAGTTCAATTCCATTGTTGGTGGAGTTCAGAATGCTCTTTGGTTGTAGGTGAACTATAAATCCCAGCAACAACAAAATCAACCCCCCCTCCCAACCCTACCAGTATTCCAATTTGGGTGTATCAAGTGTTTGTGTAAAATTTGGTCCAGTGAATGCAAATACATCCTGCCTATCAGATATTTACCATACAATTAATGACAGTAGTAAAATTACAGTTATGAAGTAGCAACAAAAATAATTTTATGGTTGGGGGTCACCACATGAGGAACTGTATTAAGGGGTCGCGGCATTAGGAAGGTTGAGAACCACTAGTCTGGAGATAACATATTTTGATCAAGTGTAGGGTAGCAGCAGAGAAAGTTGAAAAGACAGCCATCTGTGAATAATTTAATGAATGAATTCTTAAACTGCAAATGTGAAGGAGCAATTTTACAGTGTAATGTATGAACATCCTTACTGTGACTTCTGCTTAAATGTATTTGTCTTCTATCTATCCATTTCCCCTCTTTTTTCCAGGCTCTAACAAACTGCAAGCACCTGGCTTACCTCCACCACTTCCACCACCCAGTCCTGCCACACAAACTGCTGCTCCACAGCCACAGCCACCAGCACCTCCACTACCTCCAGGATCCCACCCGTCAGCACAAGCGCGACCAATTCTCCCTCCAAGAAACATCAAGCCAAGGTGTGACACCATGTGGATACTGTGACCCCAAATACATTGCCATATAAGATCCAGATTATCTGCTTTGAACTGGATTATATTTGTCTACACTTCCATATATTCCAGTTCAAAGCGGAAAATCTGGATGTTATATGGTAGTGTAGATGGGGCCTGGGTCTCTTGTTCCTTAGCCAATTGGAAAAATCTCTTTGGTCATGCCTCTTTTGAAATATTTTCCACCTACAGACATTTCGAAACACTCTTGCTTTGATGCTCGCCATTGTGTTTGTTTTCTTTCACTGCTATGCAACAACAAAGATGCAAATCCTGAAACCTGGAAGTTGTATGGATCCTCAAGTTGAAATGAGGCAGCAACCACATTTCCTTTAATATATACCATTACCTTCCGTGTCTATAAAAGAGGGGGAAGGATCTTATTTTCCCCTGGATTGGATGTCTTTTATGCAGTGCCAAGAAAGAGGAAATTCATCAAAATAGAAAAAAAGATATCAATTTGCATAAAATTTGCATGCATAGATGCTGACTCTAGGAATACCCATAATTATTCCTATATAAATTAGAATGCACGGCCCTCCTTGTATCCATGGTTTGTTATTTGAAAGTCAGGGGGAAAATTCCTGGCTGTATATATGACTTGGAGGTGGTGGTAACCTCAGGAAGGTCAAACATCTGTCCCTTCTCATGTCAACCTACTAACAGTGGACTCAGATGCTATGTACTTATGGCAGCTTTGGGGTTAATCTGCAATTGCCCCATAGCTCACAATTGCAACTTGTGATTTTCAGATCCAGCCCTACCATTAATCAGAGTGAGGTGGATGCCTTTGGACAGAAGAATTAAACTGAAAGGGCAGCAAATTGTTTCTTAGAGAGAATTGCAGGACTGCTTTTCATGGCAGCAGTGACTGGGGGCGGGGGTGGGGGGGAGTCCATTATATTTCCCAACATGATGTGCAAAAAGATTCCTTGTTGAATTCTTGCCAGTCGGTACAGATTTTACAAATAAAAGGTGTTTTCTATCAGATTCAGAGGGGAAAGTAACAAATTTAAAATATAGTTTTTAAAAAAAATTGGCTTCAAAATAATGAATCATGGGTCTTAAGCTAGGCTTTCACTAAAAACTACATTTTGAAAAATTTGGCTTCATCTTTGTTATTGTTGTAACATGTTACTTTCTTCCATTTTGTAGACCTCAGGAAAATGAAGAAAATTATGATGATGCAGAATTTGTTTCGGGAGGTAAGTTTGTTTAGTTATCATATCAGAAGTGAATCAAACAGTTGTACTGTATTTTTTTAAAAAATACACAAAGTTTGCAAATTTGGCATTCTGTTAAATTCTCTTTGACCAGTAGCTGGCCACTTGGAGTGCTTCTGGTGTTTCTATAAGAAGGTCCTCCATTGTGCATGTGGCAGGGCTCAATCTGTATTGTAGTAGGCGGTCTGTGGCTTGCTCTCCTCCGCACTCGCATGTTGTGCACTTTGTAGCCCCATTTCTTAAGGTTGGAAGTAAGGTTAATTCCATGTAATTCATATTAAGAGATGAACAAATTGTATTTAATGATATAATCTTTCAGTAGAAAGTGTTCATGTTCAAGGTTCACCTATTCATCCATCTCTTCTTCCAGAATATTTTTGCATTCTGTGTACTGATGGTTGTGTTTAGTTGTGTTTCAATCTGTAATTTACTGGGCATGCTTAGGCATCTTTCTCTTTGACAGATTGCCATCTCTTCCCTGAGGTGCAGACTTTCCATCTAAATATTTTTGCATCTCTGAACGTCTTGAGATTCCTTGTATATGGATTCTCCTATTATGGCTAACTCCATGTTTTAATTCCTAAATGTTGTTAAGGTTTATGATTTGATTGATAGTTGTATGTTATTGTTGTTTTATGTTTCTCATATGTTTGTGAGGCATTGAATTTTGCCGTGAATGTATTGGAAACCGCTTTGAGTCCCTCCCCCCTCCGGGGTGAGAAAAATGGTATACAAATGAAGTAAATAAATATATAAATTAATATAATAATAGAAAGTCAGAAAATTGGGTGACTATTAATATACAGAATTATTGCAAACTTTCATTGGTGGATTGCATCCGAATATCTGTCGTAAACAACGAAATAATATTTGAGCTGCAAAAGAATGAGAAACTACAGCAGCTTTGTTTGCCTGCCTACAATAGGCAAGTTAGAAAGCAGCCATCTACTAAATCCCAAATTGACAACCAGCAAAACAACTTGTTTTCCTTCCCATCTCTACTTTGTTGAATTTTTTTCCTTTTACTAGCTTTTGGTGTTTGTATGCTTTCCACTTTGATGGCTAAATGAGGATAGGTGGTGAGGTAAAATAAATTAGTTTCTCTTTATCTACTTCTCTTTTGCTGTAGTAGTATTAACCAGGGCTAATCCTGTTTGGCTTTCAACATCAGATAAGTTCTAGTTCCTTTTAGTTATGGAAAATCCAGAGAAGTACAAGAATTGAAATCAGGATTTGCAATTTGAATAATGCATACTATAGCAACTGGTACTTCTACTATATTTCCATATTGTACGAGTACTAATATTTTAATAGATTAAAAGTAATTCATATTAAAATGACACTGTTCTAAATTTCATTTTATAGTATTTTAATCATAGTTTGACATGAAGTATCAAATCAAAATCATCACCTTTTGCTTCTTCCCCCTCAGAACCCCCAGATGGAGATGAGGTAAATGTTACTATTCATTATATATAAATAATACCTAATAAAATAAGCTACAACTTCTGTTCTGGAATATAATTCCCAGCGTTTGGTGCCTTCTACCTAGCCAGCCAACTTTTGATTGCCATTCAAACCATGTTGCTCTGCAGATATTTTGGTAGCAGCATTTACTGGTGGGTGGTATATTTGGTAATAACATCACTTGTTAATTTATTTATTGTCACCTGTAGGGTTTTGGGCTACAGGTTTTCCCAACCAGATCTTTTGGGACTATATTTCCAAGCCTGACCATTCATTGGTCATGTTTTCTAAGACTAATGGAAGCTGAAGTTCACACAGTCTGGAGAACAAGTTGGGGAAAGTTGGTGTTCTCCTATTTAGGATTATATCTGTTCATAAAGATTTTTCCATGGTGTCATGTTTTGGGTGGCTAGAGTTTAATCGAGTAGTTCCCAGCCTTTCAGGCTCCAGGTGTTTTGGACCTCAACTCCAACAAATCTTAACAGCTGGTAAGATGGCTAGGATTTCTGGGAGTTGAAGTCCAAAACACCTGGAGGCCCAAAGTTTGGGAACCACTGGCAAACACAGGATGAGCCAAGACCAAATTTAATTAAACAGAGAACTAAAACATTGAGTCTTTCAAAGGTCTGGAGAAACACAAATTAAGGTCAAAAAGCCCATTTAATGCCGAGAGTACTACAAAGCCAGTTTTGGAGGAAGAACAAGCAAAAGCCAAATCTGTAGTCCAAAAGTCAGATGCAAAGAGTTCTCTTAGAATAACTTTTCAGAATTCAAGAGTATACAGTGTAACCAGAGTTCCAAAGTCAAGCCAGAAAGTCAAGGGTCGAAGTAAAGTCAAAGTTCATAAGTCAAAGTCATGAAGCTAGTTCAAGATTCAAATTCTAAGGTTAAGGAAACAACTAGGTCCAAGATTCAAATTCCAGGGTTCTGGTGACAACAAAGTTCAAGACAAGGTTACATGAGCAGCAGAGTTCAAGTCAGGATTGCAGGAACAAGGTTAGGTTCCAGAGTTCTAACCTAGGGATAGCAGGCAAGGTCCAAGATATGTGTATCAAAGTACAACATCAAGCTATCTGTTTCAGACCCCTTATTTATCCAGAGACTTTAGCTGCTGCTTATTTCAACTAGCCTATACAGATCTTCACAGTGGCCTGTGATGCATTCCTTGGAAAGGCAGCTTGATCCCATCCAAGCAACCAGCAGCAGCAAAGCTCGAGCCAAACAAGTTGTTGACCATCTCAGGGAGGAAGGTTCCTCTTCCAGGCAGCCAGGTCAAATTAACTCTTTCCAAAAACTCAACAGCAACTGAACCAAACCAGACAAACTGCTGGCCAAGACACAAGGTATAAGACCATGTCAGGATTGAAAGTCAATATCCAGTTGTGCCATTATGGAGAGGGAAGAAGGGTGCTGGTTAAAATGACACAGAAAGAGAAAACATAACATAATATATGTTGTGACTAAACCTCTATAGAAAACAAGTAAACTAGCAATTAGTGTGTACAAACATTCAAAGACCATTATATATTGTTACCTTGTTACCATTGAACAGGATATTTTCTCTCTCATTCAAGTGCATTTTATATCTGTCAACATCTTTTTCTTTCTCTTGAAATAGAATCAAAATGATGATGGTGAAACGTATGAAGACATAAATGAAATGAGGTATGAAATATGCATCTGGAGTGCCATATAATTATCAGAGTTGGAGGGCATATCATTAGTATTTCTTACAAAAGATTGATAAACAGATCTAAGATTTCTTACATGCACACACATACCAGAAACACTGAGCACCAAACAGTGAAAATATTTCAGACATAATTCCACCCACAAACAAAAGGCTTAACAGGTTACAAATGGAGCCACAAACAGAAGGGCGATTTTGAGACATCCTTCATTGTATTTCAGCTTTTATTACCCAATAGAACTTTATTAATTTGTCTGCTGGGTTCAAACATCAGTCTCTTCATTTTGTAGACCTACTGCTAGAGAGGATGAAAAGAAAAGGGAGAAGGAGGAAAAGAAAAGATCTGAACAAGAGAAGAAAGAACAAAAAGAAAAAGAGAAAAAAGAACAAGAGACAAGAAAAAAGTTCAAAGTAAGGTCATATACTGGCAAGTTAAGCATTACTAAAGAACAGTGTATATACTATTTGACACTTGATGTTTCATTTATTTGCAAAACATAAAGCCAGTTCAATATTGTTGTCAGGAACAACGCAAAGCCTGAATAAAGATGCAGGGATGAGTAATGTGTTCATTCATTTAATTCTTTACAAATAGATGTACCATCTGTTAAAAATTATGCTATAATTTTAGTAAAAGCACAACATAGGAACAAAAAATGTAATCACAATTAGAAAAAGACAATAAATGAAATAGTACCCAACCAATTTAAAACAGTGTGAGAACTAGCAGTATGGTTTGAGGATTAGACTATGACTTTTGGAGATCAGGGTTTGCTGCCCTGAGTCCCTTCAGGGAGAAAGGATGGGTTAGAAATTTATTATTATTATTATTATTACTTTACTTACACAAAAAACACAGTATGTCACAGCAAATGAGATATATATGCTGGATTTTGTATCACAAAATCACAAGTTAAACACTGTGTGATGTATTTTCGAATGATATGCGTAGATCTTAGTAAGGTGGCCTTTTGCAGTTGACAGTTCCTGATTTTGTCAATGTTTATTATTTCCAAATGCCAGTTGAGATCTTTTGGCATGGCACCCAGTGTGCCAATTCCCACTGGGACCATCTGTACTGGTTTATTCCAGAGCCTTTGCAGTTCGATTTTGAGGTCTTGATGATGGTGGTGATGATGATGATGACGATGATTATTATTATTATTCTCTTCCTGGCCATGTAAACCACCTGGGTAACCTTGGGCATGTCACACACTCTCAAACTTTAAAATGTTATATGTAAGAATAGTTATATTTTGTCCAGGTTTACATGATGCTGCCAGTATAGGTTAGACCAGGCATGGACAAACTTTTGCCCTCCAAGTGTTTTGGACTTCAACTCCCACAATTACTAACAGCTTGCCATCTGTTAGGAATTGTGGGAGTTGAAGTCCAAAACTCCTGGAGGGCCAAAGTTTGCCCATGCCAGGATTAGACAAAGATGGAAAGGAAAAATTCTTATGGTTGAGACAGTGAAGGAGGAGAAAGTGCATGAGCTTTGGAAAGGACAAGACTCATTTTTGTACAAAAAACAAATCAAATTAATGTTTCAATTACAGATTTGTCACAGCTCATTATGCTCTCCATTGAAGTATTGAAGTTTAATCATGAAACACAGCTAGATTCCTGATGCTTTTTCCTACAATCCTTATGTTTGTTTTGTCCAGTTGGTGGGTCCCATTGAAGCAATTCACCAGGCAAGAGCTTGCACAGACTTCAAAGGAGGGAAGAATGATCTGTCCTTCAGTCAAGGAGATCGAATTGAAATAATCCGCATCACAGACAATCCAGAAGGAAAATGGCTGGGAAGAACACGAGGCTGCTGTAGGTATAAGTCACATAACTGATGTCAATTTATGGTCATGCCTAGGCTGGATCTACACTGCCCTATATCCCAGAACCTGATTCCAGATTAACTGCTTTGAATTGGATTATATGAGTCTACACTGCCAGGTAATCTTTACTATTGTGGCACCATCTCTATGGAATGCTCTACCCTCAGAAGTCCACGCCCTACGGGATTTACCAACCTTCCATAGGGCATGCAAAGCATACCTGTTTCGGCAAGCATTTGAATCTGCTGATGTGATTTAAATTTAGTTTAAATTGTTTTTATTGTTAGCTGTGATGCTTGTGTGTAAACTGCCTCTAGCCTTTGGTGAGTGGCGGTATATAAGTCCAAATAATAATAATAAATAATAATCTGGGATAAGAAGATAATCTGGAAACAGATCCTGAGATATAGAGTAGTGTATATCCAGCCTGAGTCAAGACCAAATTGTTTTATTTCCCAAATCGAATAAGACCTGCTGAGTTTCAGGTTAGACTTTCACCAGTGTTGAACTTTTTATTGCTTTCATTATTGAGAAAAATACAGGTCTGATCACAATTTATTCTTCAGTTCCAAAATTTAAAAAGCACATCTTTGGTACTCAATGCTCTGTGTTTTAGATGGCTACATTAAAACGACAATGGTTGAAATTGATTACGATTCACTAAAAAGGAAACCACAAGCCTCCATCAACATTCGCCCAAGACAACAAGACAGTGACCAAGAAGTGTATGATGATGTTGGGGACCAGGACACCATCAGCAGGTACAGCCAAGGAAAAAAGGGTGGTAGATTCCCATGTGACCAAAGACCACAGCTGCCGATTCTAGTAAGGCTTATATTGTGGTCTAGTTTGTTCATTTTTTTCCTCCATACTTAAAACACTAAGTGATGAGGAAATTGTTGCTCAGCAGACCTATTCCTTGGTAAGGAGAAAATTTCTTTTCATTTTTCAAATGTTTTTGTTCTTGTACTAAATTGTTAAGTACTTGGTCATGTATATAATTGTCCTGCTTTTTAACTATTCAACAATGTTGTGTGCGGTAAGTTAGACAGAGAGAAAGGAAGGGAGGGAGAGATGGAGCACAGTCATCCAATCCTGGCAGGCAGTACAGGGTGACAAAGACAAAGACAAACAGACTGAGAGGTAGTTTTTATTCTAGAGCTGTGGCTATGTTGAACTCAAAGGTTTCGCATTGATGTGGCATTTGGGGCTGTGTTGTTTTGTGGTGTGTGCTGGGGAAGGCATTTAATTTCATTGTTCAATAGCACAATGGCAATAAAGCTATTGTATTCTCGTCTATTCTGAGTGTTGTGATCTGAAAGTGGGTTTCACCGTTTAAAATCAAACTAAGCTGCCTTGAGTTCTGCATTTATCCTTTCCATCCAGAGATTATCTGTCAATGTAAAAAAATTAAAGGTACAGTACAACCCTTTTAAACTGCAGCAGTTTGTATTTGCCTGTGGCTGTTGGGAAATGCAAGATTCCACCCCTCAGCTCCTCTCTCTCCTGCAGACCGAACTGAATGTAAACTGTTTTTACACCTTGGCCTCATGCAGCAATTAAAGTAAGCTGAGGACAAGAGAGAGGGTGGTGAAAGGAGAGAAGAGAGACAGGGACATTTTAAAAGCATCTAAAATAGGGAAGGTATGCAACAAATGAAAGATAAATGATATCTCACACTTCCATTTGTATGTGTGAAAAAGTATATGTATATATTTCTTGACTTATTTTTTTCTTTTCATGGTCAAAGTGGAGGTCAGAGTACCACAGGAAGTAAGTTTTTCTTTTATTGCCATCTTGATACACTATGTAAAAAGTAAAATATGTATGTCTATCACTCTGTCCATCCTTCCATCTTTCTCTACTCATCCACCTGTTTCTCAGACTATTTCTTAGCTCCCATCAAACAGTAGCATAACTAAGTATAGAACATCAGAGTTGAATTATGGTATGAATGCAGATCAGCAGCAATTTGATTGTCAACTATGATCTATTCTACACTACAAATTCAGCTCTTAAAATGTTGCAATACCTATTTCATTATCCATATGTAGATAGATACTTGACCTGACCACCCTAGGTCAAAACTTAGTAGGGCTAAATTTTGAGTAGACATGTATGTGAGCCCTGCAAATATTTTAAGACACATAATTTGGCTTTTCTGTAGTTCTTTATTTTTTGTAATCCTCATATTTTCCCCCTCGCTATATTTGATTTAATTTATTTACAATAATTGTATTCTGCCCTTCTGACCCCGAAAGGGACAGGGCAGATCACAGAACACATATATGGCAAACATTGAATGCCATTATACACTGACAAGACAGACAATTGTACATAGATAGAGTTATATATAGGCTTTCCCCATCTTTGGCATCTTGGAGGCTTGTTCTCACTTCCGGACCGGAGGGCGGGGGTGCTGTTGCTCTATCTCCCCTGCCAAAGAGTTTTGTTCGTAAATTTCCTCCTTGATTAAATTGCCAGCATTTTCTGGCATGCCTTAAAGACCTCTCCATTTTACCTATTTATTTACTAATATTTTGCTTTCATACTGCTAGGTAGGCAGAAGCTGGGCTAAAGTTCAGGAGCTCATCCCGACCCGGGCTTTGAATTGTCAATCTTTCAATTGGCAAGATTTACTGCAGCTAGTGGTTAGCCTGCTGTGCTGTGCTAAAGCCCGGCCCTTCTGTGCTAAAGCTTGGCATTCTTTCAAATGTTCTGGCTTACTTATGTTGTAGAGCAGGTGTGCTCATTAGGTAGATCGCGATCTACTGGTAGATCGCATAGGGCGTCCTGGTAGATCGCAGGCAGGGCGGGAGGGAGGCTCAGTCCCACCCCACAGGCTCCCAACGCTGCCCAAGTGCTGCTGGCCCTGGGTTATCTGAGGTCCTTTCCACACAGTTGAATAAAATCCCATGTTATCTGCTTTGAATCAGATTATATGACAGTGTGGACTCAGAAAACCCAGTTCAATGCAGATATTGTGTTATATGTTTCGCATTTTTCTAGTGGGTAGGTAGATCATTTTGACTTGGTTGTTTTATAAGTAGCTCGCATACTGAAAAAGTGTGAGCACCCCTGTTGTAGAGACTTAATTTTAAGTGTTTTTTTCCTTCCATTTTTAAGTGGGATTTCCACCTCCTCCATCCCCTGATATCTATGATGGAGTTGAGGATGATGACAATGTACCAGCAAAGTAAGTATGAAGATAAAATAAGTGTAAAATATAAAATGAGAAATAGCTAGTAGATGCATCTGTCTTTAAAATGTTAAACTCAGGATAAGATTTGTTGAGAAGGAAGTTACTATCAGTAATACATCAAAATAATATTGCTGTTCATTACTTTCGGTATTTTTTGCACATGGTTGTATGTATGGAGTACTTCCAAGGTTTACATTTCACATTGTCAAAGCTATCTGAGGAAGCTTTTGTAGACCAAGACTACAAAAGCCTCTGCTACAATTTATTTCTCTCAATTAGTCTCGAAGTGGCTACAAGATCCCTTTGCATTTAATAATGTGTTTTTCAAATTTTGATAATTGCATGCATACTCCAAAGGTCTGTGTCACAGGATGAAGATAAAGGTGATTCCTGGATTTTGAAGATTTTGAAAGGAAAAGATTTCCAAAAGAAAAGTGTGCGAGAGACAACACTTAAAGAAGATAATCGAGGTTCCCCGTAAGAGACTGCTGTGAATAAAACCCCAAAAATATTCACTAAAACTAATAGCTAATATAAATGTGGATCACATGCTACTAACAATTCTCACAGCAGCCTAACCAGCCACATAATCAAGCCGCCTGTCAAATAACCCAAGCTATAAAAACATTTAAAGCCAAGCCATGTTCGATCCTTGACTACCTTTTGCCTTAAGTCACAGCTACAAATCAGCAGAAGCAGCTTCACCATGAAACAAGAAGGCTGCTTCAGATGGCAGGCTCTTGGTGTCATTTTAGGTAGTTGGTACAATGTAAATGTGATAGATAAGTCTCACTTCACTATCCCCGCATGGCTTCAATTTCATTTGAGTTCACACAGGAGAACTTCCTGGTGGGTCACAACATGAGACATACTCATTAATGGAATTGTATTGGATTCTGCCTCAAACCACTGCATTTGGCCCAATGATTTATGTGAGAAGCATATTTTGGGCCAACATTTCTTCTGTTGTCATCTATTTTTTCATGTGAAATAGATGTCCTCAAAGTGGATAATTCGTAATTTCATATATTTAAGGCATTGTAAGCATTCATGTAAGGAAAATATTTTGCAGGAATTCTTTTTTGAAATATCAAAGAAAAAAATTAGCCTCATTTTAGGAAAAGCATGTCAATATATTCTAGATCAGGCTTGCACAGCCTTTGTCCTTCCAGCTGTATTGGCCTCTAACTCCTAGAAGCCCTAGCCAGCTTGCCCAATGGCCAGGAATATTGGGAGTTGGAGGCCAAAACAGCTGGAGGGCCACAGATTGTGCAGGCCTGTTGTAGAGTCTTTCTTCTTCTATTTATTTATACCCTATTTTATTTTCCCCCCTGCCCCAAGGGGACTCCTACAACCCCTGTATTTGTATAAATATGATTTAAGCAAGTACATTTATTATCATGGATGTAGGGAGTGATTGGAGACAGTTTGATCTGTTTGTGAAATGAAAGGTCTCTTCAAATTGTCTTGGAAGGAATAGTTTTTATGTTAAATCCTTATAACTCAGTCATTTCTCTCTTTAAGTTAGAGTAGTTCATATCTATCAGTATTCTATACCCTATATGCAAAGGTTGTAAAAGTTACTTTCTAGAGTCTTGATGGACACTTCTGGGACATGATCGTAGTGTAGATTCTGGCATCTGTAGTCCACTTTTCTAGCCTCTCTTTATAGGACAGGACAGGAAAACCAGCAGTTTAATTGAAAAAATTCAGTGGCAGAACATGTACAAAAGTCCCACATTCAACCTTTGGCTTCTCTGATCCAGTTTTTGAAAAGAATCGTGAGATATTTAAAAAACGGATAATGGAAACATTGAAATGCTGTCATTGAATATTTTCCATGCCTTGGCATAGACATTAATCAACACAGAGGCCACATCTACACTGCTTTATAAAATCCAAATTATCTACTTTGAACTGGATTATATGGTAGTGTAGACTCGTATAATCCAGTTCAAAACAGATAATATGGATTATCTGCTTTGGTAGTCTGGATTATATGGCAGTGTAGATCCAGACAGAGATTACAGTAAAACATTCAGAAAATTGGGACTTGGAAGGGTTTCTATGAAGAAACTTCTTAAGATCTTTTTAAAAAAATAGTTTTTATTGACTTTTGTGCATTGACAGTAGATGATAGAGAAAAACTTCTGTCAAACAGTAGAGGAGGGGAGTGAGGAAACTTCTTAAGATCTTAAAGTGCAAATATGTCAATGAGTTAGGATGTATGGTGGGAGGTAACTCATGGTTTTACCTGTGAAGATTCAACCTAAGAAAAAATAAAACTTGCTATGCATATCTTTGATTGGAATTGGTCATATAATAAGAAATGATTAATAAAATTCATTTGCAATTGTGTTTCACTTCCTCACAGGGGTACTTCACATAAGCAAATAGGAAGAGGTAAGTAAAGACATCCAAACATTCAGCTTCTCTTATGATTCTGATTGAACTAGTACACACTTTCTGCAGATACTGGCTTCTCTATGGAACATTTTCCTCCCCTCCCCTCTTTTTTCTTTTTCTTTTAGCGTGGATTGTCAAATAGCAAATCCCAGTCACAAAATGCCTTGTGTCAAACCCTGACACATTCCCTGTATTGACCAGAAAATATAAATGTTTCTTTTTTAAAAAAAACTTTAAAAAGTTACATTAAAAGTTTAAAAAGTGAATCAAAAAATAAATATAAACAGTAGAATACCAAGCAAAGGAAAAATAAAATGTAGATGATCTCTGATCTATCCTGGCCAAAAGAAAACAACATAGGCTTCACCCGCTAAGCCTCCCAATGTTGACTTCTTTTTCAAACAATCCTGCCCCTGTCAAATTATTTTTCAGAACTCAAACTGGCAAGTCCTTCCTTGTATAAAAAAAGAACAAAAAGTTTTCAGTCTTTCAATTTTTCCCAATGCTTTTTCTTTTAGAAAACACAGGTTAATATGTCCATCTCCCAAGTCCATCATTTTATCATCCAATCCTCTAGTATTGGTGTTTCTGGGTTTTTCCATTTCTGCACTCCATTCCAGTCTCCCATAAAGCACCAGTTTTCATAATGCAAGTCCTATAACTTTGTAAAGAGTTCTTTCAAAAAATCTTGTTTTGTTCTCATTTGTAACATAAACCCCAACTATTAAAGTTTTCAATCCTTGTGTAGATATTTCAAACCCTACATATCTACATTTATCATCAGAAAGTATCAGTTGTGGGTTCTGTTGTGGCTTGATGTATTGTAACACTCATGTATTGTAATACTGCTGAAATAAATTCTTCTCCACTGTGCATTACATGAGCCAGCAAATCCTTCCCATAGGGCTATGTATTGAGACCTCTATTTACACTTTGCACCCAAATGTCAATCCTAGAGCAGTCCCGGGCCAACTTGGTTTTAGACTTCAACTTCCACAATTCCTAGCAGCCTGAGTTTTGTTTCCAGAGTTTTGAAAATTGAGGTTTGCACTAGATCTGAGTAAATACAGTATTTTTGAACCAAAATTATAATCAGCCTGTAAGACAAAATCTTCTTCTCTTCCTTACAAAATGCACAAGAATGTCTCTTGGTAATTTGTTTTGTTTTGCAGACCAAGTTTTGACTATATATAGCAACATGCCTATGTTGTCAGGATTGGGGAACCTGAGCTTTGAGGGAGATCATGTTCCCAACCTGTCATGAAACTGCAACGACCTTTAGCCCAGTTCCTGGAGTGACCTTGGCCATGTGTGCTTGGAATTGCTGAATCAGCCTGGGAGTGGAGTAACTTCCAGGTGCCAGAGAGGGAAGTGAGGTAACTCCTCCTGGCATGGACATTGGACATTTGGACTCATGACGTCACTCATGTGACCCTGGGGTCATGCCCCTATGGACTACTGGGATTGCTGATTCATCGGAGCATGATGACACCCTGCTTGGACATTGCATTGGGTAGGGGAGGGGCTACCGGGGTATTTAAGGTGTGTTTGGGTGGCGGGCCGGCGCTTTAGCTTTACGGGTGGCGTACCTTCAATAAAATCGTGTTGGACCAAGAAGACGTCTACGTGTGTCCCTACCGTGTATTGTGGAGTCGTTACAGAAGCTAAAGCCCCGGACCAACTATCCCAGCGATGGCGAGGTTGGCGTGGAACGAAGAAAAGTATCTGGACAGCTGGATTTTGGAGGATAATGAGGAATCCGGAGAACTCAGGAGTGGGAGTGGACCACTCTTGACCGTGTGGGAAGTCCAGATGAATCCCGAGAGATGACGGCCCAGGAGAGGAGACTCCGTGAAGGAGAGCAACTGTGGCAAACTCGGGTGGATGAAATGATGGCGAGCCGAGCGAAGGAGAGGGGTGAGGCTTGGAAATTGGAGGTGCGCAGGAGCGCTGTTCGAGCGGCGGAGCACCGAGAGGCTCGCTTGGAAGACCAGGCGGTGGAGTGCAAAGGCGCTCGTCTGGAAGGGATCCAGGAAGATCGTGAGAAGCGGTCTCAGAGAGAGCTGTTGAACCTGGCAACAGGAGGTGGTAGTGAGACCACAGAACCGGAGCCACCATCTGAGATTGATGTGTTGAACTGCAAAGTGGAGGCAGTGGTGCAGATGGTAAGCCGGATGACCCAGAGATTGGATGAGAGGGACCAGAGAGAGTCGATGTGGCAGGCCCCGGGAGGTGGAGACTTCACCTATTACTCCTGGATGGACGGGGCTTTCAGTGAGCGTCCTAGATCTCCTTCGGGAGTGAGGAACCAAAGCCGAAACCGAGAGAATCCGATCCCGGAGTGTCCTAGATCTCCATCGAGAGTGAGGATGATGGGAGAGGAGTGCCAGAGGAGTCCGGAGAGGGGTCCTAGAGTCCAACCAGCAGGGTTGGGAAGAGGTATTACTAGGCCGAGAAGTTTGCCTGGGCCGAGAGTGGCTTCTCAAGAGTTTGGAAGCCGGATGAAAAAGGAGCCATTGCGTGTGGAATTTGAGGGAGAGGCATCCAAAGTGGCTTTCTTTATTGCGGCCGTACAAGACCATATGGAAGATTATGGACATTTGTACCCCAGCGAAAGCAGCCAAGTTAGAGCTATTGGGGCTGTGTTTAAGGGTAGGGCTGCTGAGTGGTATGTGCAGTGCCACGATCGACGAGATCCCTGCCTGGGCTCGGTGAGGAGGTTCCTGCATGCCATCAAGAACAGATTTCGTGTGATCCTTTGAAATGATCTAAGCGAAGGAGGCGTTAAGGTGCTTGACCCAAGGTGCCAAGTCAGTGACTGAGTATGCTGAAGAATTTATGGGTCTTGCTGGAAAAGTGGCTGAATGGTCGCAAGCTACCTTGCTAGAACTGTTCAAAGATGGATTGCGCAAAGAGGTTCTGGAGTGGTGTCTTCACCGAGATGACCCAGGAGACATTGACGGATGGGTTCAACTGGCTGGCAATGTAGGGGATCCTGGCACAGGTGCAGAGGCGGCGAGGCCAACCGATGAGGTCGCGAGGCATGGGTCGTGCATGGAGTGAGAACAAACCCAGAAACATGGACGTTAAGCGAGTCAGCGACAGCCGTCCCAGTGGCAGCAAGAAGCCTACATTGAGCCGAGTCCGCTGTTATGCCTGTAACCAGTCCGGACATTATGCGTATCAATGCCCTCAGAAGCCTGCAGTGAGAATGGCTGCCGCTAAGGCTGCAATGGTGGACAATGTTGAAAACCAAAACATTGGGGTGAGAAGTAGTATCCAATGTGATTTGGGATTGATAAAGGGGGATCTTATTGTAAAAAAGAAAGCATTAGTAGATTGTGGATGTTCAGAGAATATCATGTCTCCGCAATTAGTAGAGGAATTGGGTGGTGACACAGAACCGCTAGAAACTCCAGTCACCTTTAAACAATTAGATGGGACTACAATTGAAGGAGGTCCTTTCTCTGTGGGGACGAAGGGGTTAACAGGGCGAGTAGGACCATGGGAGGGGGAGATTAATTTTGTTATGGCTCCCATACAAGGCCATGAGGTGGTGTTGGGCATGCCCTGGTTAGAAAAGGTGAACCCCAAGATCGACTGGAGAGCTGGGACTGTGCAATGTATCCCTAAGGTAGAGAAGGGCATTTGCAAAGAAGTGAAAGGGGTGCCCCAAGAATATTGGGATTACGCTGACGTATTTAATCCTAAGTTAGCCCAGAGACTCCCACCTATGAGGAATGTGCAATGTAGTATTGAAGTGAAGGAGGGAGCAGTTTTACCTAAGCCAAAGATCTATGCAATGACGGTCAGGGAAAAAGTGGCATTAAGGGAGCAAATTGACGATTATTTGAGGAAAGGGTTTATCAGGCGTTCAGAATCCCCTTTGGCTGCGCCAGCGCTGTTCAGAGAGAAGAAAGATGGGAAACTGAGGTTGTGCATTGACTACCGGGGGTTAAATGCTGTTAGTACGACAAACTGCTACCCCTTGCCGTTGATAAAGGATCTGTTAGGATTGTTGGGAGGTTGTAAGTTTTTTACAAAACTGGATTTAATTGATGCGTTCCATATGATTAGGGTGAAAGAAAGTGACCAATGGAAGACCGCATTCTCGTGCCCCCTAGGGTTGTTCGAATGGCTCGTCATGCCATTCGGTTTGGCCGGGTCTCCGGGTCTGTTTATGCAGTTAATTAACGAGGTGGTGTTGCACCCCCTTTTTATATAGGGGGTGTTTGTTTATTTAGATGACATCGTGGTGGCGACCCGCACGAAAGAAGAGCATGTGAAGTTGGTGCGCGAGGTATTAGAGCGGTTGAGGCGAGCGGTTATTTGTTAAATTGAGTAAATGTGAGTTTAGTAAGAATCGGATTGATTTTTTAGGGTACAGGATTGGAGAGAATGGAGTGTCTATGGATCCGGCAAAGGTGGAGGACGTGTTGAGCTGGGAAGCTCCGCGCACACGCCGGCAATTGCAAGCTTTTCTAGGGTTAGCAAATTTTTACCGGACTTTTATTTTTACCGGGTTTGCTGCGATAGCCCTCTCGCTTACTGAGCTGTTGAAGACGAAGGGTAAAGGGGAATCCAGAAAGGTCAAGTCTCCAGGTGCAGTATTAGACTGGACTCAGGATTGTCAGGAAGCATTTGTTAGATTGAAGAGGGCTTTCACTGAGGGCCCTTTATTGCTACATCCAGATGTGAATCGACCTTTTGTAGTTCAATGTGACGCTCCGCTTGGGCTTATGGGGGTGCTCTGTTGCAGGAGGATGGTCAGGGGAAATTGCGACCTTGTGCTTATTTTTCAAAAAAGTTTGGCGAGCATGAGCGTAAATGGCCTGTGTGGGAGAAAGAGGCATTTGCAGTGAAAAACGCGTTGGTGACCTGGCGTCAGTTTTTGGAAGGGGCAGCGTTCCCATTTGTGGTTATGACGGACCATCAGAATTTGGGTTATTTACGTAACCCTCAGAAGTTGTCTCCAAAATTAGTAAGGTGGTCGCAATTTTTCAATAGGTTCAATTTTAAGTTGCAGCATATCAAGGGAAGGAAAATGTGGTGGCAGATGCTTTGTCTAGATATCCGAGTGTAGGAGCAGATGGGCTGCACAAAGAAGGAGAGGTTTTTTCTAAAGAGCAGTGGGGTTGTGCAGTGCAAACCCGGTCCCAGAAGGGGTTAGAAATTAAGGAAGAAGGAAAAGTAGTGGATGGATGGAGTCTAGAATTACAAGAAGGATATGCAGGGGACTTGTGGTTGATGGAACATGAGAAGGAGTGTGTGAAATTGAAAGGGTTGTGGATGGTGGGAGGTAAGGTGTATGTGCCTCAGAAGTTGAGAAGAAAGGTGTTGGAAATGCATCATGATTATAAGACTGCTGGACATTGGGGGGTCACTAAGACCATGTTGGCTATTAAGAAGAGGTACTGGTGGCCAGGTATGAAAGTGGAGATCAGGCACCATGTAGCAAGTTGTGAAGTGTGTGCTAAGAATAAGGTTCCCTCTGCCCGGCCGCAGGGGTTGATACAGGTGGTTGCTGATCCAATAAGGCCATGGACACATGTTAGTACCGATTTTGTAGGAGAGTTACCGTCAAGTAGAGGATATCGGTATATTTGGACTGTTATAGATATGTTTTCTAAACAGGCTCATTTTATTCCGTTGAGGGGGTTGCCATCGGCGGAGCGATTGGCAGAGTTGTATGTGCAGCATGTTTATAGGTTACATGGTTGCCCAGAACAGGTGTTGAGTGATCGAGGTGTCCAGTTTACTGCTCGGTTTTGGGGCAGATTTTTGGAAGAGTTAGGGGCGCAAAGAAAACTGACGTCTGGTTATCATCCCTGCTGTAATGGTGCTGCGGAGAGAGTGCAGAAGTCTTTGGGGACCTATTTAAGGATTTTCAGTAATCAGGAACAAAATAATTGGTCAGATCTCCTTCCTTATGCTGAGGTAGCCTACAACAGTTCCATCCATTCTTCTACCGGGAAATCGCCCTTTGAGATTGTTTATGGGCAAGAGGTGGCCCCTTTGCCGCAGCTGGTGGAGATAGAAGGGGGAGAAGGCAAGGGGGAATGGAGGGTGCGAGCTGAAGGAGTGTGGAGAGAAGTGACGGAGGCGTTGAGGAAAGCACAGCGCTCATATAAGCTGTTTGGAGATCACAAGCGGCAAGAGGGGGGAGGAGTATGCAGAGGGGGATTTGGTGTGGCTGTCCACGGAGAATTTAAAATTGGGGTACAAGTCGAAGAAGTTAAGTCCAAAATTCATAGGACCTTTTAAGGTTGACAGGGTTGTAAATAAGGTGTCATATACTCTCCTGTTGCCCAAGAGTTTAGGGAAAGTACACCCAACTTTTCATTGCAGTTTTTGAAGAAATATGTGTGCCCATTTCCTCCACGGGATTGAATGATGTTTTGTTTCCCAGGGGAGGATGAAGTGGAGGAGACCGTTATGTCAGGATTGGGGAACCTGAGCTTTGAGGGAGATCATGTTCCCAACCTGTCATGAAACTGCAACGACCTTTAGCCCAGTTCCTGGAGTGACCTTGGCCATGTGTGCTTGGAATTGCTGAATCAGCCTGGGAGTGGAGTAACTTCCAGGTGCCAGAGAGGGAAGTGAGGTAACTCCTCCTGGCATGGACATTGGACATTTGGACTCATGACGTCACTCATGTGACCCTGGGGTCATGCCCCTATGGACTACTGGGATTGCTGATTCATCGGAGCATGATGACACCCTGCTTGGACATTGCATTGGGTAGGGAGGGGCTACCGGGTATTTAAGGTGTGTTTGGGTGGCGGGCCGGCGCTTTAGCTTTACGGGTGGCGTACCTTCAATAAAATCGTGTTGGACCAAGAAGACGTCTACGTGTGTCCCTACCGTGTATTGTGGAGTCGTTACACTGTAACATTTTGCTTTTTCTTATGTCTATTGGGAAGAGTAAGATTCTGCCCCCACTTCTCCCTCTTCTTGAGTTGAGTTTTGAACATTGAACTCAGTTTGTCACCACTGGAGTAAGCCAGAAACTAAATTTAAAAAATGGGAGGAAGTGAAATGGAAATGTCATAATGAAATTAGTGGGATGAAAAAGGATTAATCTGCACTGTCTCTGCTAAACTGTGACAGTTGAAGGGTATGATATAGCCAATGATGTGGGATGCTGTGGGTTAACTGAACTGACACTTGGTTGAGTTGCTGTAACTTGTTTGGGCTGTATGGCCATGTTCAAGAAGCATTCTCTCAAAATGTTTCACCTGAATCCTCAGGATGCCTGCCATTGATGTAGGTGAAATGTCATTAGAGAATGCTTCTCGAATATGGCCATACAGCCCGAACAAGTTACAGCAACCCAGCGATTCTGGCTATGAAAGCCTGTTAGAAAGAACAATCAGTGAGAGGCTTGGGTTAGACTACTGCTAGAGTACTACTAATTACATAGTGGGTTGTGTGAGTTTTATATTGGCAGGCAGGTAGACATTTATGGGTAGGAGAGGAAGGCGAGGGAACAAATGTATAGGGACATGAGTCTCTGTACCTATAGCCATTGTGAGTAAGCCACCATTCAGAAATGGAAAACTGAATAGGGGACTGTTTACTTGGAGAATGGCATAAGGTTAGAAAGTACTAGGAATTGGAGAATAATGTATTTTCCTCCTCCACCCATCACTTTATTAATTATTTTTAGGTAATGTTTAATAAAACTTATGAATACGATACAGGCCAGAATCCTTAAACCTGGCATGATGCCTGATATAAACATTATTCATCTTGCAGAATGGATATTCTTCTTCCCACGCAGCTGATGTCCATTAAAGTTCATTGTGGGAAGACTTACAATTATGGCAGTTATGCCACAGAAATGACCAGACAGTGAAACAGTTATTTGCTATATATGGTCATTTTTAGTCATGATTGCCACAATCATATCTTCTTTCCGAATCCATTCTACCAAGCATTTGTTGCATGGGGAGAAGAAGATCCATTCTGTTGGTAATTGAAGTGTGGGTGAATGGCATTTTCATCAAGTCTGGGGGGAGAATTTAATTAGTTAAGTCACTGATACAGGATTCAAGCCGGAAATAATATTTTACAATGTTCTGTAAAATGTCTGTTCATTTGCATATTGATAATTTTGCTGTTTGATTTTGTTTTGTTTTCAAATTTGTTTAGCTTGGGAATAAATGTGAAGCCTTCAACCTTTGGAAAAGCCAGATCAGATGAGCGCGATTCACAAAAAGTTAAGAAGATAGAGAAGGAAGAGAAAGAATTCCGCAAGAAGTTTAAAGTCAGTATTTTGGGTTTCTTTTTATTAGTACTCCATCTTCAGGCACCTAACATAAAACAGACAGATAAAAAAATTATTTAAAAAATGGTATAAATCATCAACCATAAACAGAAGCACATGCAATTTCTAATATTGCAACTATTCAAAAATCGCATAATCAGACTTAATGAAGTTTGCCAAAAATGCCCAGGTCTTTGCCCAGCTGCTTAAAATTGATAAAATGAAAAAACCAGATGGGCCTGTTGGAAAATTATGTTTCCAAGTCTGAAAGGGTACAGCTGGCATAGGGATTCGGCTGGTAAACAAAGCACTCCAATCTAGCACTGCCACCTGACAGCCAAGAGTGATGATGCTTGAGCACCCTATGTGTATGTGTACATGGGTCTTCATGTTACCTGTCGACTTATGGCAACCTCATTAATTTCATAGGATTTTCCTAGACAATGAATATTTGGAGACTGTTTTGTCTGTTCCTTCCTCTGAAATATGGCCTACAGCATCTGGTATTGATTGGTGATCTCCTATCCAAGTACTAATCTATTTATTTATTTACGACATTTATATGCTACCCTTCTCACCCCGAAGGGGACTCAGAGTGGCTTTCAAAATATATTATATTATTTTATTAGCACAATATCAGTTTTATGTATTACTATATTGTACTATACCATTATATTGTAATATTATTAGTAATATTACATGTAATATAAAATATATAATTATAATATTGTATTATTATTAGTAATATATTGTATTACATTATAATATTATAAATATTATATGTATATACAATATATTATATTGTATTACATTATATTATTAGCATAGCACAGGAGACAAGGTGGAACTGTTTTCCGGGGGCCCCCTCTCTTCACTCTGGCCAGCGCAGCCAAAGCTGATCCCATTTAGCTTCCAAGAGATCTTTGATTTAATTCTTTTTTCTCATATAGTATAGGCCTTTATATTCAATCCTGAATCATTCAAACTCTCTTTGGTCAGTTTTATCGAATTGTTTCTGGTTGTAAGCTTCCCTGATTCCCCCCTTGGGGGTTGAGAAGGACGGGATAGAAATGCTGGAAATAAATAAATGGTGGAAATTATTTCACCCAGTCCATCAAAGAACTTCACAATTCCTCTACATTTGAACCATCGGTTCATGGTCTACATTACACTCTTGACCACTTGCTATCTAGCCCTTTATGCCATGGGGGTCATATCTTTATCTCCTATAGCCCCAGTAGTCTTCAAGGACTCAAGAATCATGTTCCTAGGTATAAGTGGACATAGTTTTATTTCAACCTTCCCATCTCTGTCTTAATATGTGGAGTGCAAACAACTCTCTACCTGTTACTGTATGCATTATTCGGATTCAAAGGATGGTTCAGATGGGGGGGGAAAGAAAGAAGAGTGTGTGCAAAGAGTTAGTCTTTCTCTCCCTCAACCCTGTAGCACAGACCAAAACAGGGTCACATCTAGCTAATTTAAAGTGAAAATGAAATTAAATGTGTAAACTTGAATGGCAGGGAGTTGATCTCTTTCAAGATTATGATCACTTCCAACTGTAAGTTTCTATAATTTTATGAAATGTTGGAGGCTTGAATAAAAAGCATGTTGCATAAGGCTTGTTTCCTTGTTTAAAACAAGCCACCAATTTTTTTGTTGAAATGTCAAAACAGCAGGGTCTTTTTGCAAAATACAAGACACTGGGTCCTTTCCCTTACAAGAGCTGTAGATAAATTTTAATGTATTTGCTTAGAACAGGGTTGGAAGACATGTGGCCCTTTAGAGGTTGGACTGAAACTCCCATTGATGCAAACCAGATTATTCAGTGGTGCAGAATGGATGACTATACATTTCCAAATCCTAAATTCAGTGCAGGTTACTAGGGAGTTTGTTCTTCCGAAATCAGTGGAACTTCCAGGGCCATTTATTTACAAGTATAAAATTATGCTTAAGCAACAACGCCTAACAGCCTACTTATTTGGAAATAGATCTTCTGAAATTATTAGGATTTTCAGACAAGTTAAAGGTTAGACTTTGTTGCCAGATTGTACACTTTACTACTTAGGGAGTAAGTGTTCCAAGTTGCTCAATGAGATTTCCTTTCCAGTGACTGTATTTAGGATTCGATTGTTTATTTGAAATATTGCATCATATAATATGTCTACAAAGCATTTTAAATTTTAAATCCTTAAAAAATCAGTCCCATAATATAAATGTCTCTTTATTTCCCCTGGGAAAAATTATGTGGAAGTGGTGTATTTTCCTATTACAAATATGGTCAGTCAAGCTTGTGTTATGACTATAAGAGGAAGTTATTCAGTCGTCTCAGGAGAGTTTTTTGAGAACTTGATCCAGAGGAAGTGCAAGCCTTACTATTAAGATCATTATATATAATCTCAGTATAGCACATTTCTGTAAACAAAGCAGCATAGTACCATAAATTTCCCCTTGCCTGCTGATCTACTGTGATCACATAAATCAGAGAACACAATTTAAATAGGACTGTATTGTATGGTAGATTAACATGAGGATATAAAACAAATAGGGCTCAAGCCAAAGGCCAATCTAGTTCAACTTTAATAATAATTATTATTATTATTATTATTATTATTATTCATTTATATCCCACCACCATCTTGAGAACAGCTTACAAAGCACTCCAGGGTGTACATATAACATACAACTGGTAAATACAGTACAAAAGTATAAAACAAGTCACATAAAATTATAACAGCAACCCCCCATCAACATGTTAGCATAAAATCAAAATAATACAATTTTAAAACAATACATAAAACTAAGCAACCAACTAGATGCATTTGGGAAACGTAAAACTGGACATGGAAGCAATTGTGCCAATTTTTCCATTTATGATCTTTAGCATATTGTCTCTGGTTCTGGAGATTATATAACAAAAATGCAACTAGCCAGAAGAGCATTTTCCTTCATTACAAAATCATAGAATGACTATTGGATCTATTCAAATTTATTTATTTAGCACATTTGTATACCTCTCCCTCTCAGCCCGAAGGCAACTTGGGGTGGTTTACAAGGCAACTATTTGAATGCCAATAGCATCATACAAACAGCATTTAAAACAATTAAAAACATTAGGAAAAAAATTAAAACCATAACAATAATAAAAACAAAAGAACAGGGTGGTTCTTTTTTTTATATAAACACTATGGCACAATATTATCAAAAAGACTTATCAAAAAGAGAACCATCCCCTACTTGGAGTAGAGAAGTGAAAGGTGAGATCTTAGTCCATCCTAAAAGAAGCCGTAACCCTCTCTACTGTCTCACCACTTCTTTGAAGGGAAGCACAAAAGAGCCATGGTCATCATTTTCCCACCCAGGAATCCAAAGTCAGAAGCAACTGCAGGGAAGAGAGCAGAGAGGGTTAGTCCTTTCTTTCTCCCTGGATGGACTACGTTTTTGCCTTTTGCCACTCTACTTAAAGAAGGGGATGGTTCTTTTGTTTTTGGAGAAGAGTACATAGTACTGACATTGTAGATAATCGGAACCCAATTTTTAAACTAACACTTCTATGCTTAACATGTTACTAGTTAGTAGAAATATGCGAAACACCAAAAATCTGTTTTGTTTTGAAATACGAAATGTATAACCCTCCATTTCATTTTGTAAGTATTTCTAAACAATCATTGTTTCAAATTTGAAATTCTAAAAAATTGTTATTATTTTGATTTGTAATTCAAACCATTTGCACCAGGACTTGTTTCTCTGTTATTTGTATAGCTATCATGATGAAACTTGCTACAATTTTAAAACACATTTATGAATGTAAGCCCTCCAAGTTTCATAATGTTTTGCTCATCCGCTGATTTTTGGGAAATTTTGAATATGTTTACATATAACATTTTTCTATAAAAAGTTTTTAAAAAGCAATCCCCTTGAATTTCTCAACAATGACACAACTAACCAAGGCATCACTCTTCCAAAGTTTCAGAAAGATTTCAACATCCAGTGACTATAGGCTTTTTTTTCAGTTTCAGCAAGTCATTCTTTCTCAGCCTCAAGAACTGAGTTAATGCACTCAGAAACCTATGGTTTAGACCAGTGGTTCTCATCCTATGGGTCCCCAGATGTTTTGGTCTTCAACTCCCAGAAATCCTAATAGCTGGTAAACTGGCTGGGATTTCTGGGAGTTGTAGGCCAAAACACCTGAGGATCCACAGGTTGCGAACCACTGGTTTAGACCAAGCCACCAAAAGCAGAAGGAAAAAAACAGCATAAGCCCTGGCTTTTATAATTTCTCTAAAGGGAACTAACACATTTTCCTCCCAGAAAAAAAGAAATATTTATTTTGATGGTATTGTTGCTTTTTTATTTAATTTTGCTTTACTTGTATTGTATTTTGTTGTAATTTTGGACTTGGCCTCATGTTAGCCGCCCCGAGTCCTCTTTGGGGATATGGTGGTGGGATATAAATAAAGATTATTATTATTAAACTTTGTAGAATTATTAATTGAACCAAATATAAGTATTAACAGGACAAAGGAAAGGAACAAATATTTTTTAATGTGGCACTATGATTGCTTTATGCCTGGCAAGGAGTGATTTTCCTCCCAGAAAAAAAAGAACTTTGTAGAATTATTAATAATTTTTTAATTAAAGAAATCCAATTGGGAAAAATTCTAAATGGTTTCCAAATCAAAAATGAATCCTTAGTAAATGGACCCCCCCCCCCACACACACACACAAAGAAAACCTCTCTAAAGGAATCCTAAGTTGTGGCTGGCTGCTAGGCTAAAAGGAAAGGATCCTAAAAGGATCTTCCCCTCTCCTTCAGCCCTGTTAGACTGAGTAGAGCATGTGACAGAGCAAGTTTCGCAGTGTCTCCCTGGAGAGTTTGCTTGTGTTTACAAAATAATCTGACTCATGGAGACTTTTGGAAATGAGTGTTTCATTTTGTCTGTGTTTGGCAGGGGGAGGCTCTTGGCTCATAAGTCACGTCATATGTACAAAATTCTGCGGAAGTACTTACGACTTACGAAGGCATCTGAAATTTTGCACTGCTCTAGTATTTATACAAGTCATCATATAACTTCTCAGTTATATAATTGCATACCTTATCTAGAACAATGAGCAGCACACTGGTTTGCATCCTGACTCTATAATAATATACTTTATTTATATTATCTATGTAGTCTGAAAATCTTGTTCATAATAATTAAGATAGAAATTTTGAGATGGTAGTACAATTAATTGCTTTATTTTCACAGTTTGAAGGTGACATTCGAGTTATTTACAGTACAACCATCTCACGAGCGCCATCTCTGAAAAAAAGAGGCTCAAAGGACCTGCCAGTGAGGCCAGGAGAAACGGTTGATGTTATCAAAAATGTGGATGATACTAAAGTTTTGTGCAGAAACGAAGAAGGAAAATGTAAGTACCAGAACACAAGTGCCTTTAATGCCATTTTGGGAGAAACATAGAAATAGATTGTTTTTTCTGTTTTTATGTTTTTTTCCACTTTCACTGCGATCTTGTACCTCCAACATCCATCAGAGGCAGGCATGTAGCCGGGGGGCTTAGGGGCTTCAGCCCCCTGAAATTCTCAGGGTGGTCTGAGAGAAGGCCTTACTGGTACATTATTTAAACTGTTGTGTTTATTCATATCATGATCTGATCACCATGCTCATTATATCCCACATTCATGGGGTTATTGGGATAACAATACAAAAGGTTTGCTAGGGTAAACCCTATCTCACTCAGTCTCAGCCCCCCCCCCCACCGAATCAAACTCAGCCCCTCCTGAATCAAAATCCTGGCTATGGCCCTGACCAGAGGGTCAACTGTATTTCTCTACAAAGTTAACGTTGTTTATATATACATATACTCGGATTATATGTATTTTAACTATTTTTATTTTAATTGGTTTTTAATCTATTTAATTTATTATTTATGATGTAATTGTTGTTTTATAGATTGTATATGTGGGGCATCGAATTAATGCCTATTTGTTAGCCGCCCTGAGTCCCCCCTCAGGGGTAGAGAAGGGTGGGGTATAAATAATTGAATATTTTGCATAATTGCATGATGCACATTTCTGCCTTTAGAAAGGCCTATGGAAAAATTTGGCCAATTTGTTAAATCAATATAAAAGGAAAATGTTTCCAGCCCTCAAAAGATGCCTGCCAGTTCTGTGATGTATACACCTTTCAGCCCTGTGATAATGGACATCTCTTATATATGAAGGAACACCCCACAGCCATTCACAGAAAATGGAAATAATGATGGCATAAACCATCCTAAATTTTGTATTCAAGGGCATACAGTATATTTACACTTCAGCATCTTTTCTAGTTCCTTCACAGCTGCCATTTTAAGTCCTAGTTTTTTTTCTGGTTTCTTGATTGCAGCCATAATTCTGATGAAGGCTGGAAACAAGTAGGTTAGGTTATATGTTCCTCATCCTATTTCTGTAAGTGTCATCTTATTTTTCTTTCATTGCCTTTCAAGCTTTCAAGCAATGCCCAGCAAATAAAAACAGATAAAACAAGTGAAAACAGTGTAATTTTCCTGTTTTATTTTTTAAAAAATACCCTTAGTGGCATCCTGATCACAAATTTACTTGACATAAGGTAGCATTAGTCATTATGGCTTTCTTATGAATAGTGGACATCTTCAGGATTAATACTAGGAATATTTATAGCGGAAAAGTCCAATGTATATTTTTTAAGTCTACAGCCTCTTCTTTAGGGGATATTGCATATTTTTACTCTCAAAGGAATGCATTTTTTATTGTTTTAATAATGCTAGTTCTCTGGCAGTCAGTTCTTCACAGCATCTGGATGGCTAACTGAGAAAGGAAAGACTTGCTTCTTTTACTTTCTTTCTTTCCACTTTCTTTACAAAAGAAAACTCATATTTATGTGACTTGGGTTTTCGTGAAGCATCCAATCATAAGATACATCAGTTGGGATTTTTACAATACCTGAAAATGCAAAGAGCTACAACTTGTATTTTTTTTAATCAGTTTTAGAAAGTTGGTAATTTTGTTCTGGCAGCAGATCAGCTCTACACAAACAGAAAACTATGCATAATCCCCCACCCCAAGACATTCTTCACATTCCTTTGATAGTGAAACTAATGACAAAAGCTGTTGCTTAGCTATCCAGGGAACAAATGAGCAAACCCCACCCTCTCGCGCAAGGCCTGAACATCTGCTTTGTCAGCTTCCACAGAAATTGCCAGTGACTAAAACTGTTCGTTGCCTTGTCCTAATTATCCATAGTCTGGGTCTGCTTTTGAAGGTGGTTCTGAAACTTTACCTGGCATGCTTTCCTTCTGCCTTTGTCCTTAGCATATTTCATTCACAGCAAGTTATGTTCAAAGCACAAGAGTGGTTTGCACTCATTTAACTCAGGCCGCATCTACACTGCCATCTAATCCAGTTTCTGAACCCAGATTATTTGCTTTGAACTGGATTATTTGGCAGTGTACACTAATATAATTCAATTCAAAGCAGGTAATCTGGGATCAGATACTGAACTATAGTGTAGATCCGTGTCAGGGCCCTTCCAGACAGGCCAAAATCCCAAGAGGATCTGGCATTTTAATTCCCAGTTCCTCCCAGGATTGAGGTCATACAACAGCCACAAACCCTGGGATTTTTACAAAGGGTGGCTACATGCCCTCCTGGGTTGGCCACAGGCATCTAGCCAGCCCCCTTCACACCATTTCCCCTCTAAACTTACCGGAGGGGCCTGGTTCAACTTACCGGAGGGGTCTTCAATGCTCCTGACACATCATTTTGATGCAGTGGGAGCTTTCTTTGAGGGGACTGAGGATGCAGCCAGGCTCCTCCAGTAAGTTTAGATGGGAAACAGGGTCTGGGAGGGGAGGGTGGGTTGCCATCCCACTCCTTTGGGCTCTTAGAGCCCAAAAAAAACCAGGATGGCAATGGGGATTGGTCCTCAGATCACAGAAGATGGTCCTGAGGGGCAAACCCCACAGGTCCAACACCTTACAGTAAGGTCCAGATCTGCTGAGGTGTTTTTTTAATCTGAAGTAAACCAGGAAATCCCAGTTTACTCTGGATTAATCCAGATTAACCTGAGGCATCATTTGGACACCTCTAATTAATCCAAAACCCATCACCTGTTTTGGGCCTGTCTGGAAAGACCCTCAAATGTGGGAGGAGAGGGGAGTGGGAGAAATCTTGCCATTCCCGGTAGGCTTAGGCAAAAGCAAATAGAAGCCACTTTTTTTTAGCTTAGGTATTAACTTGCCACTTTGGTCACACTTTTACAATGCTAGCTCCAGCATAGGATCTTCCAGTCTTCATCTGTGAAATGTTGAAGGATATGTTAATTGATCTATACTCACAAGTTTTGCCTCAACCATTTCAGTCATTAAACTCCTAATAGCTGAGTTACTAAAGGGACCATTTCACTCAGACAAAGATGCAAAAATACAAAGGTGAACTACTGAGACTATTCTCCACGAAAGAAGGGTAGATTGCCAGGCATGAGAAAGAGGGCTATCTCTTTCCTCAGAGATGTAACCAGCATCTCCTCAGCATCTTTTAGGTGAATTTCAATTTTTTCAAATTTTGGCTACCTTTAAGTGGAAGGGTCGCTTAACTTTTTATTTGTTCTTAGACTTTTAAGTCATAGTGAAATTGAACAGAATGAAAACGGAACTAAATGAAACTGTCTAATTTGACTGTGGTTTCTCTGCTCATCATTGTTGTAGCCATATTTTAAATAGTTACGTACTTTAAATGTATTGTACCATATGCTTCCTTGAGAAATAGTGTATTTTCGAAGAATAGCAATATATTTATTACAGTCAAACAACAACCCGGTGCTTATGGCCATCCTTTCCCAACAGCTACAGCTTTTGACATTCAATAAATAACCAATATTGGGCCATTCTTTGCCCTAATAAAAGCTAGAATATAAGATTGCAGTTTCTTTAGCTTTATGGTAGACAGATCATGGTCTATGTCACAATCTGCTCCTGATCTTGTTTTTGTAGAGAGAATTAAGCTTCTCAATAGTAGTAGTAGTAATTTATATATATTTGTTATTTAATTTTTTATTCGGTTTTATATTCCGCTCCTCCCTGCAGGCTCGGGGCGGATTACAACATATAATAAAACATCGAGAATACAACAATATAAAATATCAGGAATTTACAAATTCCTTAAAAGCACACGGACAACGATCATACAAATACACGTCTGGTTTAGCTAAAAGCGGATCTAAAAAGGGCGGTCTTACACGCCCTCTGGAAAGGGACGAATTCCGAGATCTCACGGGTGTCGGCTGGAAGTGAATTCCATAGCACAGGGGCCGCGGCAGAGAAAGCTCGCTGCCTAGTTGTGGACAAGTGGCAGGAGCAGGTCAATGGTATAACTAGCAAGTTTTGCTCTTCTGAGCGTAGCGATCTCGGGGGAATGTACGGGGTAAGGCGGTCCTTCAGGTACACAGGCCCTAGACCATGCAAGGCCTTAAAGGTTAAAACCAACACTTTGAAGGCAAGGTACCGCTCTACCGACCGGTTTCCAACTTGCCATTTTTAGGCAAGGTAATTGAGAGGGCAGCAGCGGATCAGCTGCAGCGGTTCTTAGACGACACAGCTGGACTTGATCCCTTCCAGTCCGGCTTCCGTATTGGGCATGGGACGGAGACAGTGCTTGTCGCCATTACAGACCAAATTCGTTGCCAGCTGCACCAGGGTGGATCAGCCCTGTTTGTTTTGTTAGACCTAACAGCAGCGTTTGATACAGTAGACCACGCCTTGCTGACCCACCGTTTAGCCGTGACTGGGGTTAGGGGGACTGCCCTTAAATGGGTGGCCTCCTTCCTCCAGGACCGGGGACAACGTGTGGAGAGGGGAGAGGAGGTCTCCGGGAGACTCCCATTAAGTTGTGGGGTCCCCCAGGGGGCCATCCTCTCTCCCTTATTATTCAACATTTATATGCGCCCCCTGGCCCAGCTGGCCCGCAACTTTGGTCTGGAGTGTTATCAGTACGCTGATGACACCCAGCTTCTGCTGAGAATGGATGGCAGGCCGGATACCGTACCCGATTGTTTCCATCAATGCCTTGAAGCCGTGACTGGATGGCTGCGTGCCAGCCGGCTGAAGGTGGCCCGGTCGCCCTGGACTGGATGAGTGCCGGTTGCCTACCCTGGATGGCGAGCAACTTAGCCTGTCATCCCTTGTAAAGGGTTTGGGTGTCCAATTGGACCCTTTGCTGTCCATGGAGACTCAGGTCTCCATGGTCAGCAGGGTGTCATTTTTCCACCTACGACAGGCTAGGCGACTGGCACCCTACCTGTCCAGGGAGGACTTGGCTACGGTGATCCAAGCGACGGTCATCTCGAGGCTGGACTACTGTAACGCCCTCTACGTTGGCCTTCCCTTGTCGACAATCCGGAAGCTCAAGCTAGTGCAGAATGCCGCTGCTCGCTTAGTGGTGGGTGCACCGGTGAGAGAGCACATTACTCCCATCCTGCGACAACTGCACTGGCTTCCCATTGAGTACCGAATTACAATTCGGTACTCGATGGGAAGCCAGTGCAGTTGTCGCAGGATGGGAGTAATGTGCTCTCTCACCGGTGCACCCACCACTAAGCGAGCAGCGGCATTCTGCACTAGCTTGAGCTTCCGGATTGTCGACAAGGGAAGGCCAACATAGAGGGCGTTACAGTAGTCCAGCCTCGAGATGACCGTCGCTTGGGGGTCTCAGGGTGGTTTCCAAATTGTAAAAACATAAAACCATACAGAGTAAGCCAAAAAAAGGAAGAAGAACAATACATAAGTATAAAATAGTTGAATAACACATGTACAATAAAACCAATTGACCTTATTATTTGTGGCAGGATTAACTATTAGGGCCCAAATTTTCAGAAAGGACCTAGGCAGTTTGGGATGGCCAGGCCAGAGGTAGTGTAAAGTAAGCCATAGGGGGCCAAGGAAATGGGTAAAATGCAGTAACCAGACTCAACAGTAGTAGCAATGGGAGCTGTAGATGCTCACTTCCTGAGCCAATTGAGGAACTGATAATAATAGGTATGGTAGATTCTTACTAGTGGCCAGGGGGCTGGAGCTCATGCTAATCCTTCTCATATTTATTTATTTATTTATTTATGTTAATTCTAGCTCGCTCATATCAGCCCGAAGATGACTCAGGGCCCATATCAACCCGAAGGCGACTCTTCTGCTTTCAGTTGTGTTTCCCATGTATAAACTTGTGTCTTTGCTTGTTTGAATAATTTTTTTGCAGTGAACAAACTATTAGCCTTTTAGAGTTCAATTACTTGGACTCCTGTATCATTTCCTGAGCCTTGGCCAAATTTTCCTACAATCTTTGATTCCAACTCCAATTACCTAAGATTAACAAAAACTCCTGTATTGATGTATGATCCTTTTGGATTCTAGCATAGGATCTTTTGATTTCTTCTTCTGCCTCTGTGGTGGGATCATAAAACTAAATTATGGTTATATTCATGAATTCTCCCTGAAGTCTTATTGGTATTATTCAGTCAGACTTTGTAATTATCTTATTCAAAATATTTCATTCCCATCCAGTTTAGCTCGCTCACCACAAGTATTGCAATGTTTATATGTTCTATTTTTTGTTTTACTATGTCTGGCTTCTGATTTGTGCTTCTTGCATTCCATGTTCTTGTGTATTGTGCAGCTCCAGTCATTCATTTTACTTTTGAGCACGTCAACAGCTGAACATCTTTTCTGTGTTAGTTGTACATTGGGAGATGAGGACAAATAACGAATTCTTGGATTAGGTGGGATTTGAAACGGAAAATTCCTGATCTGCAGCTCAGTCTCTTTGCTAAGCTCTCAGCTCTAGTTCTATGATCTGATAATGGCTGTAGTGTAGACTATAGAAGTAAATATATGTTTCTGTTGCATTCAAAATTACATCTAGGCCACACATTAGGGTACAATGAAGCATCACAGTGTGTAGCAACCCAGTTCTCTTTCGTACCTGGGGGGCAGGGGGCAGCACCGGGGGTCCCACTTGCATTAGGACCAGCTGCAGTTAATGAGTACATGGAGGAAGGGGTTGATGAGTTAGCTGGGCCTTCCTCTCCTACAGAAAGCCTGGCCTGGGATGATGAATGGCCTGACGGCTATGCTAGCTGGGAAGTTCAGACTGTCCCTGAGAGTGATGATTCTGATAATTATGAGAAACCAGGTGGTTTCGGGTCGCAGGAGAGAATCAGGGAAACAGTGGAGGATGAGCCCATGGAAGCTGAAAGGGAGTTCAGCTCTCATGAAGATAGCGACCCAGGTGCTGGGAGGCAAGGACGGAGCTTTGATAGGAGACGGAGCATTGAGTCCAGCAGGAGGGATTCTAGAGCGCCAGAGAGGCGCGAGGTCCCATAGCACAGATTGGCGCAGAAGCCTAGAGCGTCGGGGCCCTCGCCAAGGGGATTAAGTATAGGATCCGTGGGAACGGATCCTCAGTAGCTCGGCCACTTCTATTCTAAGCGGAGTGAAGCGAGCGGAGTCCACGGAGCTAAGTTACCAGCTCAAGCCTTGCCAAGAAGTTTCTTGGGGTGTTCATGAACTTTGTCTTGGCCTTTGCCACGGACCAAGTCCTTGATCCGCATTGTTTTGCGGTGCCTTGCCATGGTTGCCTTTGGATTTTACCTACGGACTCTTTACCTATTTTGGATTGAACTTTTGATACTTTTATGGACAATTTACCTTTTCACCTGTTTCTTATTATTCAATAAATAGTTAGCTGATTACCGTCTCTGTGTGTGTGATTAAGGGGCTGGGCCGAGACCCTGCATCGTGACACAGTGGGGATAGTTGGATATATTCAACAGTGCACCTGGCTAAGAGAAAAGAGGACTCTTTATAACTTGTGGACCTTTCTTGTTGAATTCTGTCAAATGTTTAAACCCTTCCTGGGAATTACAATCTGGAATATAACTGATAATCTAGAACGTAACTCTGACATGTTTGGTTATTTTACAGTAAGTCATAAAGGATTTCTAGGGGTGCATGGGAGGTATTAAGCATGAAATGAGTGGCGCATACATTACAGAAGGTAGTAACAATATCATAGTCATTACTTTGCTTCATAAATACTGCTATTGCTTATCTAAGGGAATTGTCTACTTATCCTCCCCTCTCCCCATCCCCTCAAAAGCCCTTCTCTCCAAACAAAATAATGTGATTTATGTATTATGTGGCCTTGACCTGAAAATCAATGATTTACTCTAAAAGTCTTGCTAATGGCAAATATTATCTTTATGCGTGGCAGGAAAGGGAATTAGAATACACTTTGTATGAGCTCATTTCCCCAAAGGAGTTGTAGTAAACTTGTGGTATTGTCCCTTGTTTAGGGGGAGTCTTCCTGTCTTGAAATGAATGGCAGGAACTCAGGTTTCAAAGGCCACTGAGGGAATTGTATTATCAAGTTCAAAATGGTTGCAGATTTTAAATGCAATCACTGTACAAGGAAGGAAAATGCTCTTCATTATTCCTACAGTTTTGATGGGAAACTGAATTGCAAAGGCTATTATGTGCAAGCCATGTGTGGTGGTTGCAGAAGACATTTCCTATGCATATAGATGAAGCGCTGTAATATACAAGTTATGTTTCAATGAATTGGATAGAGCTTTTTTGCGGGGAGAAATACTCAGAGATGGTTTGCCATTGCCTTTCATGGAAGTATAGTGTGCAACACCTGGTATTCCCTGTTGGTCTCCCATCCAAGTACTAATCAGGCCTGTCCCTGATGAACTTCCAAGTCAGTGGTGACAAATTCCATTAATTTGAACGAGTCTACTTTATTAGTGATATTAGCAAATATATAGATACTGTCCATGTCATTCCAAACTTGTCTTGTTTTACTACTTTTATTTCTAACTAGCTTGGGGACCCGGCCCTGCCTGGGTTATTTGTGAAGCGCAGCAGGATGTAGAGTGGGTCATGGGGGCTCTGTGTGCCAAGTTTGGTCTTGATCCATCATTATTGGGAGTTGCAGTGGTATCATGAAATTACTGAAGGTAGTGCAAGTCCCATCATCTCTGCCCCCCCCAAGTGTAGTAGGATGTAGATTGGGTCATGGGGGCTCTGTGTGCTAAGTTTGGTCTGTATTGGTGAATGGATGAGGGATGCATTGTTTTTCGGAAGTGAGTGAAGGTACTTCAAGTCCCATCATCCGTGGTCCGTCTCACAGTAAACTGCACCAGGCTGTAGAGTGGGTCATGAGGGCTCTGTGTGCCAGATTTGGTGTTGATCAGTCATTGGATTAGGTTTGTAGCAGGATTGGGAAGTGAGGGAAGGTACTGCAAGTCCCATCATCCATGTTCTCTCCCCTCCAAACTTCAGTAGGATGTAGAGTGGGTCACTGGGCAGATGTTTGCCAAGTGTGGACTTACTCGGTGTTTTGGGGGCCACAGTGGTCTGTGGGAACAGAGGGGTGTGAAAATACTACAAATTCCATCATCCATTGTCAGTCCTCCCCCGAACCTCACCAGGACGTGAAGGCAGTCATGGGGGTTATGTGTGCCAAGTTTGGTCTCAATCGGTAATTGGATGAGGGTCGCAGCAGACTTGGGAAGTGAGTAGAGGTACTTCAAGTCCCATCATCCATGGTCCACCCTCCTCCGAACTGCACCAGAATGTAGAGTGGGTCATGAGGGCTCTGTGTGGCAAGTTTGGTGTTGATCAATCATAGGATTAGGTTTGTAGCAGTCTTGGAAAGTGGGGGAAGGTACTGCAAGACCCATCATCCATGTTCTGTCCCCCTCCAAACTTCAGTAGGATGTGGACTGGGTCACTGGGGCTCTGTGTGCCAAGTGTGGTCTTTATCAGTGTTTGTTGGGGGCCACAGTGGGGGTTATGTGTGCCAAGTTTGGTCTCGATCAGTGATTGGATGAGGGTTGCAGCGGACTTGGGAAGTGAGTGGAGGCACTTCAAGTCCCATCATCCATGGTCCACCCTCCTCCGAACTGCACCAGGACGTAGAATGGGTCATGGGGGCTGTGTGTGCTGAGTGTGGTCTGTATTGGTCCTTTTTGGTGGCCTCAGTGGTCTGTGGGAACCAAAGTGTTGGAAAGTACTACAGATCCCATAATCCGTGGGTCATGTCCCCCGACCCGCGCCAGGACGTAAGGGGGTTAGGGGTTATGTGTACCAAGTTTGGTGCAGGTCCATCACCCGCGCTGGTCGCTGTGGCCTGTGAAAGTGGCTGCCACATATCCGCCCTGGCCTGTGAAAGTGGCTGCCACATATCCACCCTGGCCTGTGAAAGTGGCTGCCACATATCCGCCCTGGCCTGTGAAAGTGGCTGCCACATATCCGCCCTGGCCTGTGAAAGTGGCTGCCACATATCCGCCCTGGCCTGTGAAAGTGGCTGCCACATATCCGCCCTGGCCTGTGAAAGTGGCTGCTTCCGCCCTTCTGCCCTCCGCATACACACATACAAACATTCCGTTTTATAAAGGTATATACAGATACAGATACAGATAGTCAGGTCCATGATCCCCTTAGAAGTGGGTGATAATGAGCATGTGGATCATTACTGTGGAACTGAAAGTTGTTACATGTTTTGATCCTGAACATTAAAAGCAAATACATTAAATGTGATGTTTTGTTTGTCGTTCAATGAGATAGTGACGAGGTAATTATTTGATGTAACCATCCCATGTCAAATACTGAAGATAGTGTTTAAATCAGACACAATGAGTTGGACTCAAATTTAGCTTAGATTATAATAGATCCATTGAAATGATTGGGAGTTTCAGCTAGTTGTGACCACTTTGTTCCACTCATTCAGTCTTGTTTATTCTAAGCATAATGGGCATGTATCCAAGATCAAATGTTTTCAGATGGAGTTGGAAGATGGGGAGTTATCAAATGGCATGGGAGCAACAGTCTTTTATGTGATCTTTTGCCAAGGCCATAAAATGTATAAACAAACTTCTGATTTATGGTGGTGAGCAACTAAGTGTCTTTAATCTACAAATTGACATTTTATACATCCATTCTGCATCTAAGATATTCCTTCAAAATAGCAGTAGTTTAAAATGAATTCAAACACATCTCATAAAATTAAAAAACAGCGTAAGAGATTTTTATACGTATCATCCCTTTCCTCTTCTTGTCTCATGATTTCTTTTTTCTGAAAAGAGAAATGTAAGTTTAAACTGAAAATAACCATACACTTCTAATGTAATTTTGCAGATGGCTATGTCCGAAGAAGCTGCATAGTGAATGAGTAAGTAAAACTTTTCATCTTAAAAGAGGCAGAACGGTTACAATTAAAATAACAACAACAATGCAATGTTGCCTTGATATCGTTTGGGACTTGGTTTCAGAACCCTTCTGTGGATTTTTTAAAAATCCATGGATACTCAAGTCCCATTATAAACAGTGGTGTAGTAAATGGATGCAGAATCCATGGATATAGAGGACTGATTATACAACTAAAATCATATAAAAAGATGGACATTAAAAGAGGATTGAACTGTAAAGATTATTTAAAGCTATAGTAGGACCTCTGTACCATGGGGCTAAAATCTGTAATTTTACCAACCCACACCTGATTAAATAATATATGAGGGTTATCTGGGAAGTGAGGTTACAAGGCACATAGCACTCACTGAGAATTTCCTCGGGGGACGTTGGTATCACTGCTGTGAAGCAGGTAGCCAACGGAAGCAAACGAGCAGTGCCAGTCATCAGTAGTTCATTGACTGGCATTGTGGTGAAGGTTAGAGATGAGCGTCCTCATTCCATTTCCCTACAAGCACGAAGTTCATGATGGAATACGCTACCTAAATACTAAGGGCATGAATGCTGCTGTGATTCATTGTGAAATCAGTTTATGGAGAGGCCATAATGTCAAGACAGTATGTGACAAAAATCGGTATGGAATATATTGTGAGACCATGAGGAAACTTCGCAGAGCCAACGATGACAAGGTAAAAATCGAAGTGACAAACTGGCTGAAAAAGCCGGAGGGATCAAAACCTTGTCCTACAGATGACAAAATGTATTGAACTGAATGGTGATTATGTGGAAAGATAATGTACTATCTATGCTACAATCCATGTATTAAAATATATCCATTTTTTGTATTTTAAAAATATCTTGTAACCTTACTTTCTGGGCAACCCTCATATATCCTCTCTAGGAACATTCTAGCTCTCCAGGGTGACATTATGGTAACAGAAGTCATTTGTTTCCTTGGGGTTCCCTATTATCCTCAGTTTCCTATTTCCATGATAAGTTTAGGAACCTATGTTCCACAGATACAGAGGTTGTACTGTATTGTTAGCTAGTTAAATCTTTCAGCCTTATTTAGGGGAGGAAAGGATTTTTGTTGTTGTTGCTGTTGAAGGGCCAGTTCAATAGTAGACCATATATTTTACATGCAAAAGATCCATCATTTAATTACTCATATCAACAGCAGAGCTAGGAAAGATTCAACAGAAGCAGTAGCATTTGACTAAAGCATGACTCACTGTACAACAGCTTCCAGTGCTTCAAATGTATAACTAAGTGTTCTTCTTTCTGAATTTACAGAGATGACGAAATCTATGATGACATCGCTGATGGTACGTTACACATGTCAGAAAAGAATAGTAATAACTGAGAATCAAGTCAGCCGATATAATCTTTCTGATTTGTTTTTAATTACAAAGGCAGGCATTTGTCATATAAAATTTATGTTTTGTTTTTCCTCCTACCTGCAGGTTGCATATACGACAATGATTAGCGACAGACCTCTTCTCAGTCTGTGCTTCATCATCTTGGGATTTCCATTTAATTGATATGAGAATGAAATGTATTACTTGTACTGGTTTCTGTTGTATATGTATAAAGTTTTGATTAGATTTCTCCAGATGTGTCTGGGTTATGAAGGAAACTTCACAGTGGAAGGGTGGCATTGTTGCTGAGTTTGCCCCTCCTTTCCGTATCTGGGACCATGGATGAGATTTCCAAATGATCACATTTTTCTCAGTATAGCGTGTGGCACTGCCAAAGCAGTGGAGTAGATATCAAGTTCTTCCTCTCTTGAAAAGCACATTATATCTAACATTTCACAGATGAAGCTGTGGACACTCTTGTACTTCTAATCAGGGCCGGCCTTCCCAATTAAGTGACCTACGCAGTCGCGTAGGGCGACGTTCCCGGAGAAGGGTGTGGCCACCTGGGAGGGGCGCCGCTCCGCCCCGCTGCCTTGTCGCCGCAGCCAGCCGGCGGCGCGGAGGAACGGGGGGGGAGAGGGGACTCACGGGGTGGGCTCACGGACCCGAGGAGGAGCAGGAGGAGGGGGGAGGCCACGAGGGCGGCCCCCACGGAGACGCAGCGGCAGCAGCAGCAGCAGCGCCACCGGAAGGGCCCAGAGCCAGAGGCACATCTTCCTGACGTCACTTCCTCGTCGCCGCCTCTGCCAAGGAGGAAGGGGAGGAAGGCCTCGCCGGCCGCGCGCTGCAAGGACGCCCGGAAGGAGAGACGCCGGAGGGAGGGAGGGAAGGAGGAAAAGGCCGCCGCGCCTCCACAGGCCCTCGTGGCCTCCCCCCTCCTCTTGCTCCTCCTCGGGTCCATGAGCCCGCCCCGTGAGTCCCCTCTCCCCCCCCCGTTCCTCCGCACCGGTGCGCTCGGGAGTCTGCACATGCGCGGGAGCCGCCGGGAGCCGCCGGGAGCTGCCGGGGGGGGGGGCGAAAATAAAGTTCGCTTACTCCCCCGGAGAGCTCGGGCCGCCCCTGCTTCTAATGCCACTTTTTCACATCAGGGATAACTATCTGAGGTCTCCTTAGCCCATTACTGTTCTTCATTTTGTGTTCATTTACTCTTCAGTAAGTCCTGTGCTGGTTTTTGAAGCAGGATGCCTTAGCAAACTGACTATTTCCATTTTGTAATGAGCATAGTGGTGTTTCATCCCTGAAAGGATCTGATTGTAGTTAATATCAAACAACTTATGATCAAACACATCATGTGAATGTTATATAGACCAAATGTAACACTTACATTAAAAATAAATACATTCACAACGTTTACAACATAGCTTCATGGACTGAGAAATGTGGGATTAAGCATTGTACTGGTATTTCCCTTGTAATACACTTTGCATGCATGTTGATATTTCCATCCCTGTTTTAAACAATATTATAATATGCACATGTTTCCTCTTTATAAGCCATTTTGAGTCTCAGTCTGGGAGAAAGCTGTGATATAAAGGGAGGGAGAGAAGGATGCACATACACTCATATGGTTTATCAGACTTATTACTGGTATCTCCCAGCATTAGGGGCTGAATCTGGGGAAAAAATTACTGGATGTACATTCAAAGTAATGAACACAATTAAAAGCATCGTTGCCATCTCTACAAAATGCAAAACAAGGACAAAATGTTTTCTGAGGGCAGAAAGCAGACACTGAACCTGACATATACATAATATCCCATAGTTAGAGCATATGCAAATATGCTTCTGTGTAGCCTGGAATAACCCCTGATCTCTTCTTTTCCTTTGGCTGAGAAAATAGTGAGCACTTTTAAAATGTTAGTGCTATTCTTTAAAGTAGATTTCTCCGAGTCACTCTAAATCTTATCAACATTTTTTCTTGTCTTGCTGTGAAATTTTGGAGGCCATTGGATCACAAGAAGATATGTGCACAATATAATCTTTTAAATCAATGTGCACAAAAATTGGTACATTTTGCCTAAATTATACATTGGCTAAAATATGTTTGTACATATATTCCAATTATGCATATATTTAGATGTTTTGGATTTGAAAAGGTAAGCACTATTTTGCATATGTTGACCAAATTCTATCTTTGCAAGTTTGCATATTCTTGACGTAGTGTGCCTCACTTCTCTCAAGAGGTGCAAAAAGACTTTAATTAAGAATAGCAAACCCAAAGACATTCATTTTCATTCCTATTTCTGATGCACATGGGGAGACTTGGACTCCTCTTTGCTGACTGAACTGCTGTTATCAGCTGTGCTATTGGATATAAAATAAACATTTTGTCACATTTATTCATTCTCATATCAAATCACACTTATTACTGTATTTACTCAAATCTAATGCTCACCTTTTTTAGGCTAAATCACCTTGCCAAAATTAGGGTGTGCATTAGATTAGCTAATATTGTAATCTTAGTTCTGAGCCAAAGCAAAAGAGGAAGCTACTTCAGGAGCACCTGGGACTCCTATTTGAGGAACTTCATTTCTAATTTAATGGCCATGGTTCAATGCTATGAAATCCTGGGGTTTGTAGTTGGATGAGCCACCAGCATTCATCAGCAGAGAATAAAACTATAAACTTATAAAACTACATGATTTCATACAACTGAGCCAGAGCAGTTAAATTGGATTCATTCTACAGCACATATGCACCTCAAGGTTTTCTTTTCTATTGCTGGAAGCTTTGGTGTTCTAGCATTTTTTTAAAAAGAAGTAATTATAAGAATGCCGCCATTGTAATGCGTACCTTTTTTGCCCAAATTACAAAGTGTGAACTAATACATTTTCCAGCAAATAGTTTTTGAAAATTAAGCTGCACAATAGATTCAATAGTGCATTAGACTTGAGTAAATACAGGTATTTCAACCTGTTAGAGAAAAAAACCAGGCACCTAACCATTGATTCACATTGATAAAGACATCAATAAATACCAAAGAACTAGTGGTGATAGTGAATGTAAAAGTTGCCATAGTACATGCAAGAAAAATTATCACTCCGAATCAGATGGCACTATCTTCCTGCTTGGATCACCCACTAATTGCACTCACATATCTGCTTTGGACCATTACCATATGCTCTGGACTATATTCATTACTTATATCTCAGGGCGACATGGGGCTCCTTCCAACTCCTTCCAACTCTTGAACATATACATACACTTCAGCATGGGTTCATCCATTCTTCAGAATCCATCTTACAAACACCTACATCTTTCCTCTGTCCCAAGATACCATGGAGACACTCATTTTTTTAAAAAAGGGGGGGGGAATCTTGGTGGTTGCCTTACTGAGGACACTTGATATTTATATACATTTTTATCAGTTGTTCCCAATCTGTGGTCTGCTCCACAACTCTAGATTATTAAATATGATTTTCTGTGTGCGAGCAGGTAACGACTACTGGATGGCATATGTTCTGTGTAATGAACGCTGGATTTTCTTGAAAAGACCTCTGTAAGGACGACGCACAAACAGCAGCTTGATCCTACAAGTTTATTCCAGGTATCATTGCCTGTGAAGCCAGATCTGCCTTTCCCAGCCCCCAACACAGTTTATATACAGTCTCCGCCTCCACCATCTGTCCATCATCCCAAAGACCCAACCCCCCTAGCATGCAATGCTTAACAGAGGTTGCATCAGATCCAAATGATTCAGCGTAATCTGAAACAGTAAAGAATTCCAGATCCTGCCCAGTTTGCTCATTTCTCATCCACATGAATCCAAGTTGGCCTGCTACCCTCTCCCCCAACCCCAAATTGATTCCTTCTTCTCTGTGTCCTTGCTGTATGACTCCAGTGATGTCACTATAATATTACTCAATGGGATCCAAGACAGACTATGCAAATTAAGAGAGGGTTTTTATTGTTTAGGAAAATCAAAATTAGCTGAACAAAATTCCAATCCATGGAGAGGTCTAACTAACTTTCAGTTGCACATTTGTGCCAACTCAGTAGGATATTAAAAATCCGCATGAACGGTACAACAGAGTTTGTCACTAAAATGAGCAAAAATTAGAGTTTTCAAAATTGGTCATGAATTCCTGGTGAGAGATCAATAAAATATTTGAAAGTGAAGTAATTCCAACTTTCCCTACTAGCAGTAATATCCTCTAAAGACAATATAGGAGAAATGTCCCAGGAAAAGAACACAAGGGAAATCAAAAAGCAGATTTAACTTATGTCAAAATATTTCAGCAAGTTGTAAATTTGATATTTTAAAAAACTGAAGACTCCAAACAGCATTTAATTTAAGACTTTCAGTTAACTGATTATGTCATTGAGTATCTTTCCTTCAGAAAGCCCATCAGGGGAGTGTCAATCTAGCCCAAAATCATTTTCACCAAGGGCCATATCAGCTTTATCGTTGTCTTCAAAGGGTCAATTGTAATTGTAAGACTGTATAAATGTAACTATGCTGCCCTGGGATTGAAAGCCTTGCAGGCCACATAAAACGACATTCAGCCTGTGGATCTTATGTTTGACATGTATGGTCTAGCCTCTGTAGTAATTGAGTTCTAAAGCCTGAGTGCAGTAATGGAGAAATCCCTTTTGCTCCTACTAGTGAGAAGGGTGGGGGAAAGAGAAGGGTCTCTCCAGAAGATCTCAAAAACATGGACTTGTTCATACGAGATAATATAGTTCTTCAAATAGTATCTGAAAAATATAATGCTTTCCCAAATTATGCCCAGAAATAGCCAGTAAGTTTATTGTAATAAGCGTGTTGTGCGCTACTTATAGCTAGTCCCAGATAATAATCCAACTACAGCTATTTGCAGTAGTCAATCTTTCTGATCATATTTCAATGGCCGTCTCATAGAGACTGTATTACAACAATGCAAATGGGATGTGAATAAGCGATATGTTTCCATGGACACGTTTAACATCTAAAGTTTTTAATGTGCAAAAGTACTTCTGTTCACTGCTGAAATGTGAATTTCCAGGCTCAGCACTGAGCATAGGAGTACCTCCATGCTGAAGACACTCACCTAGTATGGGCTGAATTCTTATTACCTGATATAATTTTTGATTGACCAGAAAACACATTTGCCTTGTGTGGATTTTGATTTAATTGTTTCATCCCAACACAATCCATAACTGATGACATAACCGGATTAGGGCCACATTGGGTTTTCTACAAATGTCATATTTGTCACTTGTTTCCTTATCACTAGGGGCTCCTTGGGTTCCACTCCATGAGAGGGGAGGCTCAGGAACAACTGTGTCCACTGTATTGACCACTTTCACATTCTATATCTAGAGATTGACGAAGGCTTTGATAGAATCATCTGCCAAGGCAGCAGCAAACTCCCCAATAGCCATCAGGTATCCATTCAGATCTTTAAGATCCCGAAGTGGATCATCTTAATGGGTTCTCCATCTCTGCAATCGTTCCGCGTCCCAGCAAATCTAAAATCATGATATTGGAACTACAGACAGTTCTTCGAACTACAGACAGTTCTTCAGCATTATTTATTTATTTATGGCAATTCTATCCTGCTTTTCTCCACCCCGGAGGGGATACAAAGCGGCTTACACGTAGGCAACTATTCAATGCCATAAAACAATGTACTATTAGAATAAACATTTAAATAGAATTTAAAAATACATTAAAACAATAAAAACATTTGAGACAATATCTTCGCAATTAATCAGAGTTACCTCAGCCATCACCGAAAATATGGCCAAGTGTGGCCAACAGAATGAGTCTGTAAAACAGGATTCAGATTTGACTGAATAATGATTATGTGATTCATACAAGCTTGTTGCTTCATTTGTCTGCTAAATCTGTATGCATGTGCATCTAAATCAGAAAATATATTTTTGTGGTGCTTTTTAATGCCAGTGCCCCTGTTTAGAAGATTTTGCCTTAAAAAGAAAAATTATTTAGAGCATTTATATCCCGTCCTTCTCACCTCTGAAAAGGGACTCAGGACGGCTTACAACAGGCAGCCATTGGATGCCAGCACAATACATTAAAATCATAATTATAATTAACACAGATTAAAACAGTTATAAACATTCTACTAAAAACAGTTCGGCGGTTCAAAATAATAATCCAAATTCATCCAATTGTGGTCCACTAAAAACATTTTCTACCCAGCTGACCTATTGTTCAAACGCTTGATCCCTCAGCCAGGATTTGAGTTTTTTGCTAAACTTTTTTGTTGTTTTTTTGCAACTTTCTGTCCCTGTGATAATTGTATTTTGAAAATTTTGGCTTGTTGTGGAAACAAGGATTTGTGAGAAACCTTCATTGCAGACACATTTTCACTATAATAGTAACTCTTCCAGGAGTGAATTTCCCTTCCTAGGGGTAGATTTTTCTCACTTCCTATTGTCTCACCCCATTCTTAACTATGAGTCATTTGAAAGTTATATGTTTGTAATTCGGGGTCTCGCTGTAATTGTGAAGTGGACTACAGGGAGAGTGGGAGCAGGATTTATCTTTTTAATGAAAAGACAATATAGTGTGCCCTCTTTTTAAGATAAGTTAGCATAGACTTTATAAAGTGTGGTCAATCACAATGTTAAAACATTGCTTTCCTCTAAATAAAATTACCTCCCAAACATTTTTCTTTTCAACTGAGGAAACAAAGCATATGCATATTTTTGTTGTCTTTATTTTGTATCTTAGATCATGAAAAAGCAGTTTCATAACAGTAGTCAAAGCAAAATTATGCTCAGGATAAACAGGAAGCATTTCTATTTTTCAAAGAAAAACAGTCACTTTTCTGAGTAAAACCACACCCTCACAGTGTGAAACTTTGCACATACTATTTATATGCCAAACTTGCTTGTTGAATTTGGTAGGGTTTATTTTCTTTAACTGCCCCCCATTTAACATTACACTTTATAGAGATTTATGTATAATTTGAAAAAGATAGATTTTGTCTTTTAAATTATGAGTCACTCTGAATCCAATTTCGGGAGGGGGGAGCGAGATATAAAAATATAATACATAATACATATACAACCAAACTAGGAGTCCGAGAAATTAGGAACTGAATCTTTGCTCTGCTCAGGATAACACACAGGGTAGTCTTGGGCGAGTCACTTCAATATCAAACCACTTCTGAATACAGTACATCTTATCAAGAAAACCCTGTACGTTTCTGTAAATCACAATACACATGAAGGCACATGACAACATTTAATATCAGGGGTTGGGAACGTGTGTCCCTTCAAATACTGTTGGGTTACGCTCCCCATCATTCCTGGCCGCTGGCATTATAACTGGTTTAAAGGAGCCCATCTACAGGAATGTGCAGTTTGAAGGGGTGCTTGAGATTTTTAATGTCTTCTATATTTATTATTTATTTATTTACAGTATTTCTATTCCCTCTTTCTCAGCCCGAAGGCGACTCAAGGCGGCTTACAAATTGGGAGTAATTTGATACCACAACAGTCATAAATACCATCAAAACATTTTGAATAATATGATAAAAATCCATATAAAACTATTAAAACTATAATCACCAATGTCTTTCAGTTAAACTTATTTTCCATTAGCCTTCTATAAGGTTTCAAAAGCCACAACCTCGTAATTTGCAGATGGCACAAACTAATACAAGAAGTAAAAAAAAACCCTCAAAAGCTGGAAAGTTTTTTTAAGCCTTTAGAGAACTTGTGCAATAGATACTGGGAACATTGTGCAATGACCATTGGAACGGCCCGGATTACACTTGTGGATTACTTCACTTCAAGGATACCCTCCATCCATCTTGCCTTGGTCAGCCCGTCTTCTTTTTTCCTTCCATTTTCCCAAGTATCATTATTTTCTCCAAGATATACTGTCTTCTCATTATGCAGCCAAAGTACTTCATCTTTGCCTTTAATATTCTTCCTTCCAGTGAGCAGTCGGGCTTTATTTATTGGAGTACGTATTGGTTTGATCTTCTTGGGATCCAAGGCACTCAGAATTTCCCTCCAACACCACTGTTCAAAAGTCTATCTTCCTTCACTCAGCCTTCTTTATGGTCCATAATGACTTTCAAAGCCCAAACCGGGACCATATAATCCACTCAAAACCTATTTCAGCACCTTTGTCTCCTCGACTCTCCTCTACTGGGAGCCCTCTCTGACGTCATCAGGGATTAGCCAATCACGGCAAAGCCGGGTCCAGCTGGGCAGGAACTGGAATTTCAAAGTGTACTGTATAAAAATGTTTGTTTTTGGCTGCAATGTATTTCAGTTTTCTGAGATTACCGCATGCTGGCATCATTTTCAGCTGATTGAATAAAATACCTCGATGGCTTCTTCTTCAACTTGATGAGTTTTATTTCTAAACATCAGGATTCTTCTCGCTCGCCAGGGGCACGGATTCACAAGGACGGCTGATCGCCAGTGCGGGTTGCCACTTATTGGACTCGGTATCAGTGCCTCAGGTTTCGGTATCTGCTGCTCGGATCTCACTATCTGTGGCCGTTTTAAATGGCTCTGTTTCAATATCAAGGAGCTAATGTAGGATTTGTTTCTGTGAGGAGTGAAAAGCAAACTTTGAAATATCAGTTAGAAGTGGCTAATATACCTCACTGTTACTATTTCATTTTTTTACCTTTTGTATTGCTCTTTTTAAACTTGTCTAGTCTAGCAGTAACCTATACATCCCGTATAGATTACTGCAACGCTCTCTACGTGGGGTTGCCTTTGAAGACTGTTTGGAAGCTGCAACTAGTCCAAAGGACAGCAGCCAGGTTGATAACAGGAGCGGCATTCAGAGAGCGTACAACTCCCCTGTTGTGCCAGCTCCACTGGCTGCCAGTTTGCTACCGGGCACAATTCAAAGTGCTGGCTTTAGCCTTTAAAGCCTTAAATGGTTCTGGTCCAACTTACCTTACCTCATCCGGAGAGGCTCTGCTCTCGGTCCCGCCTTCTTAGCAGGCACGATTGGTGGGGACAAGACAGGGTCTTTTCAGTGGTGGCTCCTCGGCTTTGGAACGCCCTCCCTAGAGACATCAGATCGGCCCCCTCCCTCCTGACATTTCGCAAGAAAGTCAAGACCTGGCTGTTTGAGCAGGCATTTGCTGATGAAATATAACGGTTTAATTAGATATATGGAATGACGACGATCTGACGGAACGTGATTTCATGACGCTGAGACTGTAATTGTATGTTTTAATTGCTAATTGTTGTGCTGTTTGTTCATTGTTTGGTTTGTTACTCGTGTTTTTGATTGAAGGGCAGAGACTGCCTTGTGTAAACTGTCCCGAGTCGCCTTCGAGCTGAGAGGGGCGGTATAGAAATATGACAAATAAATAAATAGTATGGATTGTTAGCTGCCTTGAGTCCCCATGGGGAGAAAGGTGAGGTATAAATAAAGATGATAACAACAATAATGACAACACTGACAACAACAGCAACATAATGACAGTGATTTATAAGGTATATAACACATGCCACAAAATATGGGTACTTACTCTACAGTGGGGCTTAGCTACACAATGTACAGGGACCTCTCATTAATACTAAAATCTATGCAGTCCCATGATACACAATGGTGAAGTAAGATGACATTTCTTATAGAACAGGTACGGACCAATTTGGAGGGCTGAAGTTTGCCCATGCTTGATGTAGACTAATCTGCATGTGGATCCCTGAGCTAGAGGCTCTTGCGTCAAGATATATTTATGGACATTTCAACTCCGCATTTTTCTCATTCACACACATGCACACAAACCTGCTTTGGAATGGAAATGACACATTCCTGCCTGCAATTCCCAACTCTTGTCCCTTTCTTACTCTATAAAATTAAGTTTTCTAAACTCTTGGTTCTGGTTTAATTACCAAGTTTAATAACCTAGGCATTTTTCAGTGTTGCAGCTCTTTCTAATGTATTTTTGGTGCCAAAATAAAATTAAGGAAACACAATACAGTTTGCAGTATCATTCAGTTCTTTGACAATTTTCAAAACTAATTTCAATGGATGTTATTGCTGAAGATGGCCGTTTATTGCTTTGGGGATGCTGTTAACTAACCTAATTATAGTATTGCCATTTATTTTCAAAAGTGTTTTAACCAAATATAAAGTTGCCCAAAAACTGATTCGTAACACTGTTGGTGCTCATGTTGGAGAGTGGTCCCTGGTCAAAGTGTCCCCTGGTCCAGTGGTCTCTGGTCAAAGTGGTCCCTGGTCAAAGTGGTCCCTTGGTTAAAGTGGGCCCTGGTCCAGTGGGCCCTGGTCAAAGTAGTTCCTGGTCAAATGGTCCCTTGGTCAAAGTGGTCCCTGATCCAGTGGTCTCTGGTCAAAGTGGTCCCTGGTCAAATGGTCCCTTGGTCAAAGTGGTCCCTGGTCAAAGTGGTCCCTTGGTCAAAGTGGTCCCTGATCCAGTGGTCTCTGGTCAAATGGTCCCTTGGTCAAAGTGATCCCTGGTCAAATGGTCCCTTGGTCAAAGTGGTCCCTGGTCAAAAAAGGTTGGGAACCACTTTTTTTCCATGTCAGGAGCGACTTGAAAAACTGCAAGTCGCTTCTGGTATGAGAGAATTGGCAGTCTGCAAGGACATTGGCCAGGGGACACCCGGATGTTGTCCACACCCCCCAATGGGGAGCTGGTGCTGACAGAGGTATCTCATCTGTGCTCTCCCAGGATTCGAACCTGCGACCTGTGTCTGTCTGTCTTCAGTCCCGCCGGCACAAGGCTTTAACCCACTGCGCTGCATCTACATTTCAGGCGTATCTTATCTATATGCAAAGGATGGATGTGGATTGATAAGAGAAGCCGAGTCCAACTCGAAGGCTGTAACATGCAGATGTTCAACAGCAGGGGGGGGACCTTGCCTTCCTGTCAATCACTCGCTCCTTTCCCTTCTCGGATTGGGCTGCTTGAAGAGAAGCAAGCGCGCGCACAAGGCGGGGGAGGAGGGATGGGCGCGAGGGAGGGAGCGCGCGCACCAGCCTGCCTGCCTGCCTTCCTTCCGCGCGCGCTCTTTCTCTCCCTCTCTTTCTCTCTCTCTCTCGAGTAACCAGGCAAGCCAAAACCTTCGCCCAGGCGGCTTTTCCCTTTCCCCCAGCTCTCGCGAGAGCGGGCGAGGTTTCCGGTGTTGTGAGTTGCGGCGCCCGTCAACATGGCGGTGAACCTCCGCGCCCGGTCGCTGAGGCACCTCCGCATCCGAGGTGAGCTTGGCCGAAGCCGGGAAGGGGAGAGAAGGAGAGGGAGGCCAGGAGGAGAAGAAGGCGAAGGCGGCGGCTCCTCCCTCCTCTTCCTTATCCCTTCGGTTCCGCGGGCCCGCTCCCTTCTCCCATCTCTAACCCAGTTCTCGTTTCCCCCTCTGTTTCCCCCTCACAGGCCGGAACGACAGCGGCGAGGAGAACGTCCCCCTCGACCTCACCCGAGGTAATTGGGGGAAGGAGAGCGGGGAGGGCCTTGCTTCTCTCCCTGGGTTGGTGTTTACAGAAGAGGAGTGAATGGGAAGCCGGAGATGCAGGCATGGGGGGAGGGAGGGCGAGGCCTGCCTGGGAAGCCGGCCCTGGCTCAAGGAGGGCTCGATGTGCATCTTTCAGGCAGCCGCAGCCCCCTCCCTCACCGAAAGAGATGGAAATATCTATTTGTTTACTGTATTTTTACCCCAGCCTGTCTCAACCCCGAAGGGGGATGCAGAGCGGCTTCCAAAATGGCAATAATTCAATGCCACATCAACACAAGACAAGCAAAACACTATCTATAGCAGGCCTGGGCAAACTTGGGCCCTCCCAGGTGTTTTGGACTTCAACTCCCACAATTCCTAACAGCCGGTAGGCTGTTAGGAATTGTGGGAGTTGAAGTCCAAAGCACCTGGGAGGGCCCAAGTTTGCCCAGGCCTGTAGGCTGTTAGGAATTGTGGGAGTTGAAGTCCAAAACACCTGGGAGGGCCCAAGTTTGCCCAGGCCGGTAGGCTGTTAGGAATTGTGGGAGTTGAAGTCCAAAGCACCTGGGAGGGCCCAAGTTTGCCCAGGCCTGTAGGCTGTTAGGAATTGTGGGAGTTGAAGTCCAAAACACCTGGGAGGGCCCAAGTTTGCCCAGGCCTGTAGGTTGTTAGGAATTGTGGGAGTTGAAGTCCAAAGCACCTGGGAGGGCCCAAGTTTGCCCAGGCTGGTAGGCTGTTAGGAATTGTGGGAGTTGAAGTCCAAAGCACCTGGGAGGGCCCAAGTTTGCCCAGGCCGGTAGGCTGTTAGGAATTGTGGGAGTTGAAGTCCAAAACACCTGGGAGGGCCCAAGTTTGCCCAGGCCTGTAGGTTGTTAGGAATTGTGGGAGGAGTCCAAAACACCTGGGAGGGAAGTCGGTAGGCTGTTAGGAATTGTGGGAAAACACCTGGGAGGGCCCAAGTTTGCCCAGGCCTGTAGGCTGTTAGGAATTGTGGGAGTTGAAGTCCAAAACACCTGGGAGGGCCCAAGTTTGCCCAGGCCCAAGAAGTCCAAAGCACCTGGGAGGGCCCAAGTTTGCCCAGGCCTGTAGGTTGTTAGGAATTGTGGGAGTTGAAGTCCAAAACACCTGAGGGGCTGCCCAGGCCTGTAGGCTGTTAGAATTGTGGGAGTTGAAGTCCAAAACACCTGGGAGGCCCAAGGGTTTGCCCAGGCCTGTAGGTTGTTAGGAATTGTGGGAGTTGAAGTCCAAAACACCTGGGAGGGCCCAAGTTTGCCCAGGCCGGTAGGCTGTTAGGAATTGTGGGAGTTGAAGTCCAAAACACCTGGGAGGGCCCAAGTTTGCCCAGGCCGGTAGGCTGTTAGGAATTGTGGGAGTTGAAGACCAAACCACCTGGGAGGGCCCAAGTTTGCCCAGGCCGGTAGGCTGTTAGGAATTGTGGGAGTTGAAGTCCAAAACACCTGGGAGGGCCCAAGTTTGCCCAGGCCTGTAGGCTGTTAGGAATTGTGGGAGTTGAAGTCCAAAACACCTGGGAGGGCCCAAGTTTGCCCAGGCCTGTAGGCTGTTAGGAATTGTGGGAGTTGAAGTCCAAAACACCTGGGAGGGCCCAAGTTTGCCCAGGCCTGTAGGCTGTTAGGAATTGTGGGAGTTGAAGTCCAAAACACCTGGGAGGGCCCAAGTTTGCCCAGGCCGGTAGGCTGTTAGGAATTGTGGGAGTTAAAGTCCAAAACACCCGGGAGGGCCCAAGTTTGCCCAGGCCGGTAGGCTGTTAGGAATTGTGGGAGTTGAAGTCCAAAACACCTGGGAGGGCCCAAGTTTGCCCAGGCCGGTAGGCTGTTAGGAATTGTGGGAGTTGAAGTCCAAAACACCTGGGAGGGCCCAAGTTTGCCCAGGCCGGTAGGCTGTTAGGAATTGTGGGAGTTGAAGTCCAAAACACCTGGGAGGGCCCAAGTTTGCCCAGGCCTGTAGGCTGTTAGGAATTGTGGGTGTTGAAGTCCAAAACACCTGGGAGGGCCCAAGTTTGCCCGGGCCTGATCTATACAAAGTCATGAAAATCATGAAACACTCACGTATAAATACACAAATAAGCTGCTAAAGCATGTGTAACGCAATAGCTCATTTACATCTGGTTACATCCCCGTATAGACTACTGCAACACTCTCTACGTGGGGTTGCCTTTGAAGACTGTTCAGAAGCTGCAACTAGTCCAACGGACAGCAGCCAGGTTGATAACAGGAGCAGCATTCAGAGAGCGTACAACTCCCCTGTTGTGCCAGCTCCACTGGCTGCCAGTTTGCTACCCGGCGCAATTCAAAGTGCTGGTTTTAGCCTTTAAAGCCCTACGAAACCAGGTGATCCCTTCAATCATCTGGAGAGGCCCTGCTCTCGCTCCTGCCTCCTTCACAGGCGTGATTGGCGGGAACAAGGGAAAGGGCCTTCTCTGTGGTGGGCCCCCGACTCTGGAACTCTCTCCCCAGGGATATCAGACAAGCCCCCACATAGGCAGTCTTTAGGAGGAGCCTGAAAATGTGGCTATTCCAATGTGCCTTCCCTGAATAAAGTGAACAATGCCCTGATTGACCAATCCCCTGCAAAATGTCCTCAGATGCAGTTTAACTACCTGTTGGGTTTTGCAGTAATCTAATCGTATGTAACAAAAGCATGGACAACCGTGCCCAAGTCTGGCTTCTAAAGGTACGGGCACAGCTGATGCACAATTTTAGTTGCCCCCTACAACACAGGCATAGACAAACTTCGGCCTTTCAGGTGTTTTATATTCCAACTCCCACAGTTCCTAACAGCCTATTGACTTAGGAATTGTGGGAGTTGTGGTCCCAAACACCTGGAGAGGCCAGAGTTTGCCAATGCCTGCTCTAACAACATCAATTTTAATTGGGTTTTATTGCTTTTACCAATAACAGCAAATTCTGGAATGCTTTAGTGGCACTATATATTTTAATTGTGGTAATGCTTTATACTTGTGTGGGTGATGTTATAAGCTATAATTAATATGTTTTATTGGGATTATTTTCCCTATTGGATTTGTGATTTGGCCTTTTGATTTGTTTGCTTTGATTGTAAGTGTGATTGATAACTATGTATACTGTTTTTTCATGTTGTAAGCCACCCCGAGGGGAAAGGGGGCGGGATATAAATAAAGCTTTTTGTTATTATTTCTGTTCTGAACTGGAATTTCAGTGTGGACTCAAATAACCCTGTTCAAAACAGATATTGTGGGATTTTCTGCCTTGATATTCTGGACAATATATGGTGTATGGAAGGGTCCATAATGCGGCTTGGGGATAAACCAGTTTAAGTATCAGTAAGGAGTACTTGAACTGATAATGAGGGTCCACTATTCTTGATTTCTTCCCCAAATGACTGCTAGGGAGTTTACATCTACATCACATATTATTTGCACATTTATCTGGTATTAAATCTCATAGAGAACCCCGACTCCTGCTTCCATGTCAATAGATATGTTTAGGTCTTTGCTATTTAGTACTGTTGGGTTCAGCAAGAGAAAACGTGAAGCACTGGCCTGCTTGGCGCATTTCTGCTTCATTGCTGGAGTCCTGCTTTTACTGGGTTAGAGTTTTGTTTCATAAAATGATTGGCTTGGGGGCGGCGGGCAGCACACATCTATTTCTCGTCCCATACCCCCTCTTTTTCCACCCCCACTTTATCACTTGGCCAAAATTTGGGGAGAATATTTTTGCCTTTTATCATGAAATAATGTGGCATTTATGGTGGACAAATGAAGAAATGGCAGGTGGAATAGTGAAAAACGAGCAGTCTAAGTAGATAATGTATGGTGTTGGAGTGTTATTGTTGTGTTATAGAAGAAGGATGTCTAAATCCCAAGAGGGAGGATCTCTGGTGAACTGTTTTTCCAGGGCAGTTTTGACAATTAGGGAAAGGGAGAGCAGGACCATGAAAACAAAAGGCAGTTGCTGATTTATTCTCGGTTTTTTTTCTCCCCTAAACTCATTTTCCATAGTTTACCTTGCTGCAGGTTCATTGTTTACCACTGAATGCTAATAGGAGTATTACAAATATTTGAGCTTTTCAATGTTTGTGGTTAATATAGTCATCAATATGCAAACCCCAGCAGGTCTTTCCAAGGGCATCCTCTTTTCTCCTTCAGATTGATTCTATGTTGTCAATGATCTTCTTGGAAATAGTGTGTCACTGCCTGATCTTGTTTATAGTTACTGTTAAAATGAAGCTTGCTTGTCCCTGTAGGCAAGCTGACTTCAAATATGACTGGATTTAGTCCTCAAGACATGGTGATGTTTGGAGTTTCATTCATAGTGGCATTTTTGAAAAACCTTTGGATGTCATATTCTTGATGTAGAATTTTGCTTTGTAGTACATTTGCAGGCATATACATTCTTCTGTGCAGCATGTTAACTGTTGATGAGCTATGCAAATGTAACTAGTTATCAGTAGTACACAGTGTGAAAGATATGCCACTGTTCAGCTCTATGTATTTTTCAATAGCTTTATATTACTGCCTTGTGATTGAATATTCCTCAAGGTTGTTTATAGTAGATTAAAATAATACACATATTTACAGCAAAGGTCAGTGTGTGCTGTTTACAGCTAAGCATTCCCAGTAAAACACACAGTGGAAATAACATGTTCTTTTTTGAGAGAAGGGGAGAAGCAATATCCCTGCTGCTTCTCCTTTGGAAAATGTTCAGGGATGGAAGGAGAGAACTTTAAACCTTTCAATAGCTCCAAATGCTGTACCCAATGGCAGAGGCCACAGTTTTGTTTTGTTTTCTGTTTATTTGTTTTTAGCTGAGCAATCCATGGGCAATTTAACTATGATTTGTCAATATGTTAAACATTCACCCTTCAGCTACAAAAATTAATAGGCTGAAGTGTGCTGCAGGCTATAATTCTTAGATCCTTTGAGCTTCTGACACTTAAGATACTGATGTTTTGCTATACTAATTCATATTATTTTGACTTACTTCCCATGTTGCTATACTAAAAACAATATAGCAAAATGGAAGTATGAATACTTTAAAGGCATCAGATCCTGTCTGATTTTGGAAGCTAAATAGAAGCCTTGTTAGTATCTGGATGGGAGACCCTACGTCCCATCTCGCAATTTAAGATCATCCGGGGAGGCCCTGCTCTCGCTCCTGCCAACATCGCAAACGCGGGTGGCGGGGATGGGAGACAGGGCCTTCTCGGCTGTAGCATAAAGCAGCATTTTAACTGGAATTGGATTGGCAGGATGATAGATTCAAGGGTATGGTTTTTATTGTTCTATTAATGGATTTGTGGAATGAGTATTGCTTTTAACTTAATGATTGTGTGATAATTTGGTTTTAATTAGTTGTTATTGTTTTAATTCTGTATGTATTAATGATTTTATACTGTGGTATTGATCTGTGGCATTGAATCGCTGCCTTTGTTAGCCGCTCTGAGGTGTCCTCCCCCCGGGGGGGGGGGGTGAGTTTGAGAAGGGTGGGGCAAAAATGCTGCAAATAAATAAATAAATCATTAAATACCAGGTCCTGGAGACCAGGGCTTCTTAAACCCTTTTTATTAATGACCTCTTTCCACCTGCAAAATGTGTACATGACCTCAGATATATGATATATATAACAGGTTTTAAAACCAAACATTTACTGAAAAAAAATCAGCATTTGAAAGGGTTGTGAAACAGACTGATTTTTCTTTTTGTGGTGTACAGCGAAAGCATTTTCTGCAGAGTCCACTGTAAACACTGCATGTTGATGCTAACAGATTTGTGTAACTGGGTGGCATTCAGAAACTTTACTGCTGATTTTTTAAATCCCATATTATTATTATATTTATTTATACCCCACTTTATCTCTATTGCAGGAGACTCAAAGCAGCTTGTCATAAAACATTAGCATACAATTTAAAATATACAAATATACAAACAATGAAACAGAATTAAATAGTTTTAGAAAATCACAGTTCAAGTCCATTACAACATATTCAGAGTTAAAAACCACAGTACCCCCTGATTTATTCTTTAAATCCTTCATCTTTAAATGCCTGTCTGAATAAAAAGGCGATGGGGCGGTCTTTTTCCCTCCCTGCCCCATTTTACCTTCCTTTTTTTGCTCCTCATGTCTGCTGGGGCGACGCTGCCGATGGCACTGAGGAGCAGGAAGGTGAAGGTAAACAGGGCAAGGGGGCGGTCTTTTTCCCTCCTTGCCCCCTTACCTTCCTCTTCCTGCTCCTCACCGCCGCCGGGGCCTCTTGCTGCTGCTTGGGCCCCGCGACACCTCTGCTGCCTCCTCAATTGCAGGGTCCAAGCGATGGCAAGAGGCACAGGCGGCAACGAGGAGGAGGAAGAGAAAGGTAAAAAGGGTGAGGAGGGGAAGGGGGGATCCCTACTTCGTGATTTTTCACTTATTGTGGGTGGTCCTGGAACATAATCTCCACAATAAGGGAGGGACCACTGTACACCTGAATTGCCTGTTTTTTCGCACATACTAGTTACCCACATGCCAGTACTTCGTGGTAAATTAAACTCTGGCACCATCTACATAGCCATATAATGCAGTTTATACTGACCATACAATGCAATTTATTTACTTACTTTATTTATATTCTGCTCTTCTCACCCCGAAGGGGACTCAGACCGATTTACAAGTACACATACTTAGCAGACAATCCCTGCCATTTCCACATACACACATATAGATGAACAGAGGGAAACTCTGGCCACCAGGGGGAGCTGACACACTCATCTCTCAGCGTTCCCAGCATCCCTTGTTGTTCCTTCCGCACTCCTCAGCGTTCCTGGAGTTCTTTAATGGCCTCATAATTCAGTCAAAATTTGCCTCCCCACTCAATGTGTGGTACCTTTATCTCCTACTTGACAGATGCAACTGTCTTTCGGGCTGCAAAGGTCGACAGCAGGCTACACTTAAAGGTCGAGCACCCACCTCGACCCGGGCAGGCCTCAAACTCATGACCTGCTGGTCAGAGAGATCTTATCCAGCTGACACTTAGCCAGCTGCGCCACATTCCCTGCAGTTCAATGCAGTTAAACTGCATTATGAGTCTACAATGCCCATGTTATGCAGTTTCAACGTGCATTATATGACAATGTAGATAGGGCCTCTAAGAGGGTAGAATTATAGCTGAGCAAAGATTTGAACAAGAGTCATCCTGGCAGCTTTCTGATTTACTACTGAGTACTCTCTATACCAGTCAGTGGATATAGAAAACGAGAGATGGTGTCCCATGGCTGTTTTTTGACAGTAACTTCTCACTGTGTGGTTTAAAGGGATAAAGAATGAACCGTCTGTGCCCGCTTCTTCCTCCTTTTCTGTTTCCTGGTTTGTAGTGTCTGCACCAGGCAACTAGATTGTATGGTTGTTCCAAACTAGCTATGTGAACCAGTTTGGAGTGTGAGGGAACATGGTTGAATGCAGCCACCATGCCATAAAGACTCTCTAATCAACAAGCCCAAATAGATACCTGTGTTCTTCACATGCCTAGGTCCTGCAGTGTGTTATGTTCTCAACAATATTTAGCAATTATATAGGTGTTTTTTATACTTTTTTCTCATTGAGGAATATTACTTTGGCTAGGAAATAGCCACATATTGTTTTTGAAAAGTTATACATAATTGTTATAGAGTTATTCAGAAATCAATACCGTTTTGTTCTGGTAAGCATATGTAGGCTTGCAGGTAATCCTGTTTTCATATCTTTGCATACAAACAGATCTATTTTCTCTCTCACAGGAGACCGCATTCTGCAGTAGAGTTTATCACCAAGGATTTTGGATTGCAATCCTAGGTTCTATACAGCCCCTTTTTGTTACTGAAAACCCATATTTTTCAGTTGATTTTGCAATCATTTAAGGTGTGCTTGTTCACAAATATTGGTACAGGTTGAATATCCTTTATCTGAAATATTTGATGCTACAAGTGTTTTAGATGACATGTTTTGGAGTGTAGTATGATCTGTTATCTACAGGACACTGAATAGTTGTGAACTCTGTATTTTAACTATTCTTGATGTGGGGAGGGGATTATACTTTTTGGAGTATGAGTAAATGAAAGTGGCTAAGGTGGTTGTATTGTATTTGCATATACATAATGAGAGATCTTACAGATGGGACACTTCTAAACAGAATATTCATTTGTTTCATGTACACATTTAAGGCATAGTCTGACGGTAATTTTATGTACCACACTTTTCATCATTTTTGTGCATGAAACAAAGCTTGTATACATTGAACAATGTATATCACTATCTCAGCAACCCATGTGAATAACCTTTGGAACTTTTTTTGGATTTATGTTTCAAAATAAGGACGTACATTGTAAAATTGCTTTCAGTAAACTTTCCCATTTTAAAATTTATGAATTTTCTATTCAATATAATTATGTATTTAGAAACTTTTCACAGGTATCCATTGGAAATAAAAAAAACATTTTCCTTTCTTTCTATTTCTTCCATTTTGTTAAGAAAAAAGTTACGTGTGACAATTTGATCACATGACTTTTGTTTTGGTATGTTTGCTTTCTCACAAAACAGAAGTTTAAACATCTTGCTAAATGTTTGCTATTAATTTTTCTTTTGCTCTTTGGCTTATGGATTCATGGCTCCTTTACATGCCATAAATGCCTGTGGCAGTTTTGCTTACTGCATGTGTTGCTGCCTGGCTTAGCAGAAGGATTTGTAGCCACAGCCAGTCCAGTGTAGATCCTATCTCAAGAAACCTAGCCACCAGTTGAACAACTTGGGTGTTTTTTTTCAACCCAGGAAGAAATGTAATGTTTTTTTAGATGTTGCTTATTCATTTTTTACTTTAACAATAAAAAGAAGTACAATAAAATTGGTGATATATGTGTGATGTGTGATGACACTGCAGCTCCATTTTTATGCTGGAAGCTTGGAAAATGGAACAGGGTATATTTCAGAGCATAGAAAATACTTCTGTTAGGATTTAAAATGAGTTCTGATTTCTTATTGTAATGCACATTATGTATTGCTACTTTAATAACTTGCTGGTCCTGGTCACTCTTTGAAAAGTTTCCTTGCCAAACTGAACAGCCAAAAAAGAAATTCCAAATTAGGCATGGTCAACACCTCTCCACAAAATGACTGTACATACCTTATGTGTCTGTATTACTATAGGATTCATTCTGATAGCAATTACTCATATGTATGTTGTCAAGAACCACAAACATCTAGTCTGAGTGTACCAAATGGAATGTACAGTGTTCCCTCACTTATTGCGAGGGTGAAGTTCCAGGACCAGCAAGCAGCATCTTTTTTGGGAATGATGAAGTAGAAATCATTTTGTTCAAAGGAGACTTGGGTGAGTTGAGTATGCATATGATAAAGCAGGTTAGGTGTTTCTCAGATACTTCCTTTGGTACAGCTATAGTTTCAGAACTAACCCATGCCTTTAATGACTTTACTTTTAAAAAAAAAAATCTTTAAAATGATATAGTTAAGCAAAGTATTGATAGCCTTTCATGAATGAAGGATTAGGGTTAAGGTTAGGGTGAAGGATCCCTGCGCAATTTATAAAGCACTAGGAAAGTGAAGTACCGTATTGAAACAGTATAATAACATTCCAGGATACGAGACATTAAAACTTCTCAGTCAGTGTAGGCAAAAATGTATAAATACGTTTTCTAAAAACTGAAATCTAGAAACACGTAAATGATGGGACATTTTGAGACAGTGTTGAAAAGAAAGCAAGGACCTAGTACCCAACTGAGTCAGCCATTTGTGCAGTGAATCATAATTCAAGCAATTTGAATGTTTTTGTTTTTTTGGATGAGGTGGTATCTTTGCACAGGCCAAGAGCAGCATATGCTAGTCCCAGGAAGGGAGGTAGCTTCCTAGATTATATTTATAGTTTTTAAATTTAGTGCTGGTACTTCTTTTACCAGTAGAATCAGAATAGATACCATATTTTCCGGCATATAAGACAACCCCGAACTTTCCCAGTTAAAATATAGAGTTTCGGATATACTCCCTATATAAGACTACCCTTCTTCCAATACACACCAAATAAAAAACAACAGATTTGATTTCAATATGGTAATTTTCCTTTTACCGTACCTCCTTCTCTGCCTCTCAGATCTTGCACATGTGTGCCTGTACTGCTTCACTGCAGTCATCAGGAGCAAGATCTGAGAGGCAGAGAAGGAGGTACGGTAATATGTGGGCCAGATGTGTGAAAGAGATGTTTTTTTCTGGGCGTTCCAGATGCCTGCAGCTTGTTCTTTACTTACACCTTCCCGGTGAGGTGCCCCCTCACCTTGTCATCGGGACCGTGTTAAGTCACTTCTTACCATGAATCCTGGTGAGTGGATTTTCTTCTACTGTAGTTGTACAGTGCCATCCTTGCTGCTTTCACATAGTCACCACATACAGTGGGGCTGTGGCCATTTTTGAGCTTTCCCCACCATATGTGGCAACTGCAGATTCTCCAGTTCAGCTCGGAAGTTTCAGCACCCACCCTATAAAATGACACCCAGCGTATTAGACAATCCCCAACTTTTGAAAAGATCTTCCTGGGTTAAAAAATAGTCTTATACGCCAGAAAATACACTAATCCTGTATTACACATGAAGCAAATTGCTTATCTGACCACATAATAAAAGCACATTTAGTTTGAAATCCTGCTTAAAATTCAGGTGCTTGTTTCCATAATGGACACACTAGTAATTCTGCTGCATACCATATTTTTTTCTGAAGCTTTGTTCTTCCGCTCATGGTTTCATACAGTATACAGGGCTGTGTGTTTGGATGTATGTGAGAGGATTATATTGCAGGACTGAAATTATCTTTTTGAATATTAAAAATATGGAATTTTCATTGCTCCATGTTGGCCACACAAACCCAATCAGTGCAAAAGCTTTACTGGGTTATGCCAAACTTTGCTATATGTATTCCATACTATCTAGTATTCTCTCTCTCTCTCTCTCTCTCTCTCTCTCTCTATATATATATATATATATATATTAATGGAAGGGGCCCAAGACTGGACTTTTGGTTTTCAAATTTAATGGTGTGCTCTGTTGATGCTAAATTTGTCTTGCTTGTTGACATCGCAATGCAATGTGGTCAGGTTGAGGTTTTGCTACCAAAATCGCAGGGATTGACTTGGGAACCCTACCTGCTAGAAATGGTTAACAGTTTTTATGTCTTTCCATTAGATGGTATGTAAACAGTATTTAATACTAGCTAATGAACAAATGAGAGATGTGTACATTGAAAATATAGACCCAAGTATCTGTATATCTTTTCAATATCACGAGGAATATGTCATCAAAAATGAAATTTCTTTTATTAGTCAGTTTTGACCATATCAAATCATACAAAACATACACACTTACCCATACATTCATACACTAAATGCCAATGTGAATACAAAGAATACCGACCTATCGACCTGCCAATCCCACTCCTATCTGTAAAGCTTTTTTGTTTAAATGATTACATGATTAAAAATTAATTGATTAATTCCTTTGAATAGAATTTAAGCGGGGGCAAGGGTGAGTAAAACTAGTAAACATATCCATGTTAAATGGCATTAATGTTACAGATCTCTGCTTCCATCTTCTCGCGGAGATAGATAGAAGAGTTTTTAAAGGCTGTGTCAAGAAATGTTTTATTACACAGAGAGAAGAAAAAACAGTTTTACTTAACTTGCTCATATGACCATATTTAAAATATTTTCCTTTTGTAGAACCTTACTGCACAAACATTTTTATCTTGAAAATAAAAAGACACTGTGGAAAACTTTAACTCTGGAATTTAGTACTTAAGATGTATACGAACTAATTCCTGGAGCCACGGGTTTTAAAAACTTGGGTAGCTGTTCCCAATATTATGCTGAAAGTACAAACAAAAGAAGAATCTGTCAAATCAGGTGCAGGTTTGCAGCTTGGGAATTCTGGACTTATCGCTGAGCCTGGAACCTCAGGTTGCAGCATTGGTTAGGGGGGCTTTTGTACAATTAAAACTTGTGCACCAGCTGTGCCCATACCTTGGGAAGTCTAACTTGACCATGGTGTTCCACGCTCTCGCTACATACAGGATAGACTACTGCAACGCTCTCTATGTGGGGTTGACTTTGAAGACGGTTTGGAAGCTTCAAATAGTCCAACAAGAGGCAGCCAGGTTAATAACTGAGGCGGGATATAGGGAGCATGCAACTCCCCTGTTACATCAGCTCCACTGGCTTCCTGTTTGCTATCAGGCAAAATTCAAAGTGCTGGCTTTCGCCTATAAAGACCTAAACAGCCCTAGCCCAGTTTAAATGTCCACACGCATCTCCCTTTATGAGCCACTATGAAGACTAAGATCTTCTGGGGAGGCCCTGCTCTCGTTCCCACCACTGTCACAGGCACGTTTGGTGGGGACAAAAGATAGGGCCTTCTCAGTTATTGCCCCCCGGCCATGGAATTCCCTTTCTGGCATATTAGCTCAGCTCCCCTCCTGTCCTTCAGAAGGATGGTGAAGACCTGTCTGTGAGACCAAGCCTTTGAACCAGTGCAATGAGGCAATAATAGAGTGGTGTCCTGAGATGGCTTTAAAGAAACTGATTTTAAAGTGGATATAATTGATTTTAATGTTTGTATATATACAAGAAACTGTTAATGGCACATGTGTAAGAACACCATTCTTTTCAGTCATCTTTTGCAGGTGGCTTTTAATATTTTACTAAATGTTCTCTAGAGAAGGTTCTTTTTCTGTTAGCAGTCCTGAGCAACTCAGAATCAGTTCATTCCATAAAGCATAATACTTTCCTTATTCTGGAAAAATGTAAAGGAATTTTCACCACATTTGATGATTTTTAATACATTTCCCTTTGCTGAATACTTAATTCTACTTGTCCTTCATAAAAGCTGGCTACTAGATTGGAGCATGTTTGTATGCATGACTGCTACAGCCATAACCCACTGAGACATTGTACAAGCCACCTCAAAAATTGACAGTGTGCATAGTATAAGTACCACTTTCAAGCATTACTGCTAAGATTCTTGAAGTTTTAAAAAGAAGGCATGAATCTGAGAGAGGGCTGTTTGAGATATTGCTGATATGATTCCTGAAATTGTGGAAGAGGGGGTTTTAAATAAGAGTTCAGTACACACCTGCTAGTAATATAAGTTGATATTTATGCAATCTTTATTTATTCTTGTTAAATTTAAATTTTAATGCACACCCTCCAAAAATTTGAATTCTCAGGATGGCTAAGCAAGCAGTCCACAGCCAAACTTAACAAACAGGAATAGGAAAATTGTGGCTCTGTAGATGTTGCTGAAGTACTGGAAAACAGCAATACTACATTGCACAAGGAGCATAGGACAGATTCCCTTCCTGTTATCTAATGCTGTATCTCCAATTCATGACAAGGAGCAGAGTTTCTGACATGACTCTTATATTTGGTTCTTCTTGCCCTTTCCTTGTTCATGTGTTGATTTTGCAGAGAAGTAGAATTTTTCAGTAAGGCAAAAGCAAGATATCAGTGCCTGTTTCCATTGTCATCTTAATTGTGTTTCAGAAATAAAACCTAAACCATTTTTGTCCATAATTTGTTGTTGTGTACCTTCAAGTTTTTTCTGACTCAGGCAGACACTGAGATCTACCTATCAGTGTCTTTCCTTGGCAAGATATATTCAGAGAAAGTTTGTCGTTGTCTTATTCTGAAACTGGACAAGTATGGGTTTATCTATTATGTAGAATGAATGCAGTTTAACAAGGCTCAATACTATGGGAGTTGTAGTTTTACAAATGCTTTACCCATTTCTACCAAAGAGTTCTGGTGCCTCACAAACTACAGATCCCAGGATTGCATGATTTTGAGCCATGGCATCTCAAATGATGTCAAACCGTATTAATTCTACAGTATTGATGTGCCCTATGACTTGTCCAAGGTCACCCAGTGTATTTCTGTGGGTAAGCAGATTTGAATTCCATTCTCCAAGAATACTAATCTAGCACTCAGATGCTATACCATGCTGGCTCTTACAATTTGCTTACATTTAAGTGCTCATAAATTCCCACTTGTAATACATCTGGACTCATGTCTGTTTTCAAATAAGGGTTATTGGGTATGGCCCAGAAATATGTGCATTAAATTGAGTGTTTCCCCCCAAATTTGAGCGTCCTGGGCAATCATCACTAGTATGTGCTTTGTTAATGTAGTGTAGTGTGTTTGTAAACATAGTAGAAGTTTTCAACTACTATTTTTTCTTAATCTTCCAATTTCAGAGGAATCTGGTATGACACTTGGTTAGTGTTTTATTGCTATTGTACACTGAATACTTGGTCTATGTGCATTGCTGTTTGAGAGAGGATCAATACATTTCTTGAATAATATATTGCTTTTTGTGCAAGATATTGTGATGATTTATTCTTCCTTACTCACCTCACCTTTAAACATTGACCTATGAGCAGTCCATTGACAGTTGACCAAAAAGTATAATGTAGTTTTTGTAATAGTCACTTGAAGAAGATAATATTTCCTTGGAGGGGATAGTCTGGATACTGTTCCCTAACTTGTGTCTGCCAATACCATATTTCTTTTGCAGATCCCTCTGATAATCTGAGAGAGATTCTCCAGAATGTGGCCAAATTGCAAGGGGTTTCAAATATGAGAAAACTGGGCCACTTGAATAATTTTACTAAGGTAAGTATTTTGCTAACTGGTAAAATTTTAAGTTTATGTTTTAATTTTGGGGCGATGTTACAAACTTTGATAACTAAGTTATCAGAAACAGTCAAGGATCGATGCGTGATTTAATGAAGGTTTTCTATCTGGTTATGGATTTGTTTGCTCATTCACAAGCCTTATACTACAGTAACAGAATCAAGGTTTAATAAGAATGAATAATGTAAACTAACTTTCAGCAAATAGCATTAATCTGGGAGGGGAAAAGGCCCTTCGTCACATGCCTCTTACATGTCCAAGTAAGCAAAGGTATCACTCTCTCAACTATTCATGTGAACAGTTTTAAATTCTGAAGTATTTCAGAATTCTAGGTAAGGTATGCTCAACATGTATTTAAGAAACCTATGGTTGGGCTATTTATGATGCTGTAAAAAGTAACAAAAAGGGGTGTATTAACTAATGGATTCCTACAAGAAAGTGAATTATATGTCAAACCCCTTGAAATTACTTTCAAGTCTACAGTTCTGTGATTATGTTTAAACCTATGCTTTGTCACTACTTGTACAGATATCAGGAAGACACAGCCCTCTTCTACATTATCCTGTATCCCAGGATCCTTTTTCCAGATTATCTGATTTAAAATGGTTTATATGAATCTCTCATGCCAGATAATTTGGGATAAGGAGATAATCTAGGATCAGATCGTGGGATATAGGGGTAGTGTGGAAGGGACCAGTTTCGTTTCATTGACCAATGTAAGACATGTATTTGTAATAATATTTTCCTTGCATACTTACATTGTCATCAAAACTGTAAAATGCAATGTATGTATTCAGCAAGGATTTGTGTGTTTTACTGCTGTATAATTCTATTAGCTACGTTTTGGAAAATCAAGTATTATGTTGATTTTTTTTTTTAAAAAAAATACATTATGAAGCTTTATCTTCAGACTGCTTTACTGAAAGCAAGCCACTACCCCTCAGTGCTCTCATGTGATGCAAATTGTCTGAAGTATATGCTGAGAACTAAACCTTCTATTCAAGGGAAAGACAGGAGGAACTGGTGATGTGATCTCCCAAACATGTGAGAGTCACACAGTTGTGTCTCACTTGACATGATTTCACCAGATCAAGTAACAAGCATAGTTGACTGCTGACAACCAGAAAGTTAAATAAAAAAACTAGAATTGTGGTCTCTCTTTTTGCAACATGTGTAGCAAGCAATTGTGTGTCTTTAAAATTGTCTCACTACACTCTTAAAACTTTTCTAAGCAACTAATACTGTGAGTCATCTCACATAAGCTACTGCTGTATTTAAAAGTTATAACCACTACCAGCATGCTAGTAGCTGGTTTTAAGCCTTTTTAATACCAAAGTAAATAATTCAGGCAAAAACTCTTTTCATGTATACACATGTATAACTAAAGAAGCTGTCTTGTAGTTTATCGATCATTACCTGTCAGGACTGTGGAATTGGAGTCAGACTGTGGAATTGGAGTCAGAAACAATTTTGTTAGGAGTTGGAGTTGGTAGAAACGTACTGACTCCGGCTTGAAGGTATAATCTTATAAGGCCAAATGCCTAGTTTGTTGCATATTTTATTTAAAGGAAGTTTTAGAAAGTTTCCTTGTTCAGAAAGTTTTCAGATCAATATATTTTATGTTTTATTAGTCTTAGTAGCCTGATGATTGACATAGTGAAGATGAAATGCCTTGTACCGCCTTTTTACTACAGTAAATTTGGTATTTCTAATTCATATCCACTTGCCATTTATGGAGAGGTTGAAGCTAAGTTGGAACTGGACAATTGAGAAAGGGTCCAAGAAGCAGAAAATTGCCTCCCAAGTCCACAGTAGTGCCCTTCTCTACTTCTAGGAGAAACCCCATGTTTTCTTACCTCCATCTTTAAATAGGATGTGAGAGGATGCCATGTACATTTTGTTAAAAAGGACATGGGAAACTCAGCCAGTTGATTAGTGTTAGTGAAATTTAGACAATAAGGTATCAAGGAAAGATTTTGTCTCTTACCTGCCTGCATGTCCTGAAAAAAGTAAAAATCCTGCTAAGACAGTTATACTTTTTATCCCCACAAGGATGCCTGGAGTAGCAGGTTTAGCCTTTTTCTCCGAGTAATCCTTGAAGGGAAATTGATGATGACATTGGGAGATGATTCAGTCTCCAATTTGAATAGCATACTGTAGAGTGCAGATTTTCACTCCACTTTCACAAATACAGCCTGCAGGCTAAATATTGGCGAGAAAGTAATTGTTTCCCTAGTTTTCCTTGGTATCTGAAGTCCATTTCTATCAGTTTATGGGAAAGAATGACTTTTTATTAAAAGATATTATGGTATGTGTAGAGTGCTTGACAAACTAAACTATACCTGTGTGGTTGAGCAACTAATATTTCTGCTTGCTTGGAAAAGTCCAGAGTATGCTGCACCACTACATTAAACAGATTAGTTAATGCTTTAGGTAGTCAGGGAGAGATCTGAGAAGGATGGAAAAAAATGAGCGGAATATGTCAAAGAACATAAAATATGTTTCTTACTTGCAGCTTCTTTGTAATGCTGGTCATAATGAAGAAAAGCTAGGTTTTACTTATGACGATATCATCATATGGTAAGTTGTTATTTGTTTTTTAAGAGTATTTGAACTAATTATGCACTTAAAACTGCTGTCCAAATTAACGTGTACCCTAAACAGTGTTTTTGAAGATGGATAGATAGATTAGACATAATAACTCAAGTAATTGTGATCCAATAAGAGGTGCTTGGTTTACTGCGTCTGTTATTCCCGATAGAGCATGGTTGGTTTTTACAAACTTGGCTCAAGATCTTGAAAGTACTTTATCTAAAATAACACTGTTTTTTAAAAAATGTTTTGAACATGTACTTTTAGTATTATGTGTGTTTGTATGGGTGTGTGAGAGAGAGACGAGGCAATTACGAAAAATATGCCACAGTCCAATGTTTTTTTGCCTGGAAGTATGCAACACATTCATTATCCTTTATAGGTCCAAATATAAAAACGATTTTTTTTGTTATAGTAGCTGATAGAAAATTATGTTCAGTAAACGTTCTTAAATTTCACAGCAATGAATGCTTCTTTACTAAGGTTGATCAGTAGAATATTTTTTTCTTTTTTCCTTTTATCATTTAATCAACATATGGCAATCCTGTGAATGAGAGACCTGTAATTCGCCCAGTTATCCAAAGCTCTGCTCAGGTCTTGCAAACTCTGGGCCGTGGCTTCCTTGACTGAGTCTAATGTGTTTGTAGCTCATGACCATTAATAGTTTAAGATGCAGTTTCTTTTAACAATAAAATGCAGATCAGTACAATGAATCGAAATACAGTGTTTTCAAAGTTATTTTTGGTGTCAGTCATTACATTAGCAGATAACTTAAGTAATTTGATTGCTCTTCAAAGTGGTATTGTCTGTCTCTGATTGTCTCAAAAGGAAATGCAATAAATCTGTGCCAGCAGTATTATTTGCTGTAAGAGCCAGAGGACCTTAGGCAAATATGGTAGTTTCCTCAAATAGCTATAAATGTAATCAAAAACCTGTTACTAAGCAGTGTGTTCAGTGGGAAATATCTTTTATAACCCTGAAAGTGGTGAACAATTGGTCTCTGTTTGTACAAGCAGTACCATCCAGCTGAGCCTTTGAGAAGTTTAAGCTCTTTAGTACTGGAATTTTTTTGTATCTAAAGAAGCCTCAAAACAGGAAGTATTGGGCCACACACATTCCACCACTGTTCATTCCAAATAATGACATCAGATACTGAGGTGGCAAGTGTTGTTTAATGTTCTCTGGACTGTTGCTTGACTTTTTGGCATCACTGGGGGATTATAGCCAGTTTTGAAGCAAACCAAATTACTTGTGAAGCTGTTTAAAACTTTGTGTGTTCCACAGTTGTATAACTCCATGAAAGAGCACAGGGCAGATAATGTATTTCTTCCCCTCTTTATAATAGCAGGTAGCCTAATTTTTTTATCATTAATATTGTCAACAAAGAGCAAGAGGTTGTTGTATCTTTTTTCTGTTGCCCTCCAACTTGCTTTTTCTACGTTTAGTTTTCTCATATGTTTACTTTGCCTGTATGTTATGCTTTGTATTATTTTTGAACTTACTGGTGCTAAAAGGTCAAACTAAACATGACTAGCCATGTATTTAAGCATAAGCTCTGGCCAGTCATATAAATGGTATGTGTGTGTTTGTTTTAGCAAAAGAAGGGTGCTTAAGTATTTGGAGTCTGAATGACTTTCTCATTATATGCATTTCAGTTTGCGGTTAGCTTTACTAAATGAAGCAAAAGAGGTGAGAGCGGCAGGTCTACGAGCCCTTCGATATCTTATCCGAGACTCCAGTATTCTGCAGAAAGTATTAAAATTGAAAGTGGATTACTTGATAGCAAGGTAATGAAAACTGATATTGGAACTATTTTTTTCATAATTTGTGCAGCATCCTACTATTTGTATCAGGCTTGAGAAGAGTCCAAGCATCTCTTAGAGAGCTAGTATAAATGTAGAACATTTCCGCTCTGACACATACCTTTAAATCATTCTTTACAAACAGTTTTGTGACTAATGAAAGAAAAGTTTTTATTTTCAAATCACATTTTCTGCATTTCAGAAACTACACCATAATCCATTCTGAGCATTTTCTACAATTACTTATGCTTGGAAATGCTACACCTGGTAGTTCCTGAGAGAGACTGTTACACAAAGTGAGAAAAATCTCGAAGTATAAGGGCTCATTTAACTGCTGAAGCATACTTTCTTAATTCTAGAAAAAAGATTGGTCAGCAGCACATTGTTTATAGTGCTGCTTGTTCATCTGTAACATGAAATTGATACAAAAATATGAGGGTACACAGAGGGAGAGATTCTACAAATGCCATCAAACAGGATCTACAATGTAATCTGCTTTCCCTTTTATGGCAGCACTTTTGATTTATTTATACGGAAAATATTTACATATTGCCCATAAGGGCTGAGAATATAATTAACAAATAAAACCAGTAAACCACATTAAAATACTTACGTAAACCTTATAAAAGCAGTCTGAAATACAACTTAAAACAGCAGTTTCATACATTAAAGGCCATTTTTTTCTAGCTGTTGGAATTTTCTTTGCTACTACAAAGAAGATCCTGTTATATGAAAATATCAACCTAATTTCATGAGGTACTGAAAAATGCACAAGAGAGCCTCCCCAAAGAATCTCAAGTTTTGATCAGTCTCGTATGGATTGGGTTGTGACCTGGGCTGCCCTTCACCCTCTTATTTAGACCCTCATTCTACCCTCTCTGTACTTGGACCTAGCTCATGCATATGTGAGTGTCAGGGATATTTACTTTGAGTAAGACAACAGCCAATGTCCTCTCTTCAAATAAATTGCTAAAGGCAAGAATGATTACTAAATATTGATTGTATATCCTGGTTGTATTCAAAAGAGAAAAAAGTTGACTAGAAATCGACGAGGTTGCATGCAATCATATCTAAATACGAAGTTGAGAACTGTAGCACTGAAAGGAAAGGCTATTGTGTAAAGTATTATTAGGACAATTTTATACCAATCATTTCTAGATCTTGCATATTTCCATTGCAACCTCTAAAACAACTATTGTTTGACTCCATTCTACTTTCTTCCGTTAGTGAAACCACTTGCTTAATGGAGGGGTTTTTTTTTCCAGTTCCTCTTGTGAGAAGGGGGAATATTGATTATGTATATTTTGCCATCTGAATCCTAACTGTAAGAAAATACTGTAATATCTCTAATCCATATTTTCATTTTAGGTGCATTGATATACAGCAGAGTAATGAAGTAGAAAGAACACAGGCACTTCGATTAGTCAGAAAAGTATGTAAATAAACATTTTTTACTAGTTGCCAAGTTATATATTGATTGTATTAGACATTGTTTTAATGCACAAAATAACTGGTAATAGTATAAAGCCTAGTTGACACATTGCAAGCAGAGTTATAAATATGGAAATTGAAATGTAGCAATTTCATTTTATAATTGAACAAGTTCAGAAATTGACCCATATGTTATTGGAATTGCTTTCTCTTATTATGAGTTTATCACTTTGGTAGATTAAATATAAATCTGTGTATGAACAGTTGAAGAAACAAATTTAAGCATTTACAGAGTTGAAGAAACAAATTTAAGAGAATTGAGTCAAAAGGATGGAGGGAAGAAGAATTTTAATATAAATAACAAAATCAATAAGGTTGTTCCATAAACTATTGTATGTTGTTGCTGCTGCTGTTATTGCCTTTGCATAGTACCATGGCACTATATGTGGCACTTATAGGTAAAAGAAGAACAAAACAGGTCATTGTTCTCTGACTTGCAATCCAATTAAAACATGACATAAAAGAAAAAGAGCAGGGCAATGTGGAAAGAGGTTAAGTCCAGTAGATACTGCCTCTTCCTCTCTCCCTCTGAGACCACATAAGTGGCAGCTGGGATGCAGGGAGGGTCTGTCATCTGGAGCAGGGCTTGAGCATGATGGAGCTGTTCAATGTGCAATATGGATTTTTATAACAGACAGAAAACTCATTCTCCTTTTCTTTCCAGATGATCACTGTGAATGCTTCAATATTTCCTAGTTCCGTTACCAATTCTTTGATAGCTGTTGGAAATGATGGCCTTCAGGAGAGGGACAGGATGGTTCGAGCATGTATTGCTATTATCTGTGAACTGGGTAAGAATTTTGAAAAAAAACATAGGTAAGCACTAAGTGCTGGCACACAACAATCTGATTCTTTAGCAGTGTACAGAATAATATAATGCTAAAATGTGATTGTATGGCATAGAGCAATAAATATTATGTAGACTGGGAGAAGAATATACGAATACTAAACTAAGTGGATGTATGTATGAACAGATTCCTGGCCTAGGTTTGTTCATCATTCACAGCAGACCACTTTAAATGTTGTTCAACAATATGTGCCAAATCAATGTAGTTCATATGAAACAATCAGGGCAATTACACTCAAATATAAATGGAAATTATGGAACCATATTGTGACTAAAAATGTCTTAACGTAAATCTGGCTGCATTTAGTTGTAGCCCTGTATTCAGTTACATGGAAATAGATTCTATTGAAAACCGCATGACTAGCCTGAGTTAATCATATGGCTACCTTTAATTTTTTTTAACTATTTCGGCTAAAGAGTGTTCATGTAAAAGTGTCCATTTGTTGGTTCAGTATATTGAACCAAATATATGTAAATAATATCTTGGATGTTTCCATGTATGTGTCATCTATATATATTGTCAAATGACTATATAACCGTAGAAACACAGAGTTCTAAAACGTCTTTTGCAGTCTCTGAGAAAATAAACATACAATATGTTTTAATTTTAAATAGAAGTGTTCAAACAAACGTTTTAGTTCTTTATTGATATGATATTTTTATGAAATGTACAACATAAATATAAAGTAGATCTTGGCCCTAGATATGTGGGTGGTGATATTACAACTTAACTGAATCATTCTCTTTCAGCAATTCAGAATCCAGAAGTAGTTGCACTTCGTGGTGGATTAAGTACAATTTTGAAAAATGTGATAGATTGTCAGTTAAGCCGTATTAATGAGGCCCTCATAACTACAGTCTTACATCTTCTCAATCATCCAAAGACTCGACAGTATGTACGAGCAGATGTAGAATTAGAGGTAAGAACCTAATTTTCTTTATTGATATTGTGTTTACATTAGCTCATTTCAAATCAAGAAGAAATTTGTCTCCTGTGAAGTGTCATATATGTAATGTTACTTACCAGTGACTAATCAATACATCTATAGGTTAGAGCACGATTTGTCAAACAGGATCGCCTGGAAACCTAATGTCATGTGAGAGGTCACTATGAGATTCATGAAGATTGTGATTTTAAAAAAACAAACAAGTTTTGAGCAATAGGTAGATGATGATGATTTTAACATTCCTTTTTTTCTCTGGATCAAGGCCCATATCTTTCTATTGCCTTCAGAGAAGTGCAATTGAAAGATATGGAATATGTGCAATGACTGTTGGGATGGCCCCGGATTACAATTGTGGGTGGCGTGGTTTTCATAATAGAAGTAATGTTGTTAACTGTTTTAATGTGTATTAATTTTACTCTTAATTTAAATGTTTATTTTAATTGTATGTTTTTTTAAGGCCTATGTGTAAAGCCGCCTTGAGTCCCCTTTGGGGTTGAGAAGGGCAGGTTATAAATATGCCAAATAAATAAACAGTTCACAACCTTAAAAAGAATAAAATTACCTTAAAAGTATGAATGTTAAAATAAAATTTAACATAGTTATTAAAACTACTCCATTAAATCACATTAAAATCAATAAGTAAGAATTATTAAAACAATTGAAACACCATACATTGGCTGATTCATTAAAAAATCTGTTTTAAAAGCCTGACTGAATAAAAAGGGACAGCAGCAAGGGGACCATTCTGACTTTCCTGGGCAGAGAGTTCCAGAGTCCCGGGTCAGCCATCTCTTGGGTCCCCACCAGTTGGACTTGTAATGCTAGTGGAACTTAGAGAAGGACTTCTACTAAGGATTTCAAAGTCCAGACAGGTGCAGACAGGGAGATATGATCTACAAAATAACTTGGACCGGACCTGAGTCATATAGGTCATAACCAGCACTTTAAATTGCACCCAGAAACAAACTGGCAGCCAGTACAGTTGTTGCAACAAGGGAGTTGTATGGCCCTAGCTAACAATATGGCTGCAGCCCTTTGGCTCACAGGTTCTGCATACTTTTCAAAAGCAGCCTCTAAGTAGAGCCTGTTACAGTAACCCAAATGAGACATAACTAAGGCATGTACCACCGTGACGTGTTCTGACATCACAATGTGTCAAGGAACTCCAGCCACTGCAAACAGACGGGCCTCCAGGTTGAACATTGAGTTCAGATACACAATATATCCAAATGTAGAACCTGTGCCTTCAGGGAAAGTGTTACCCCATCTAGCACAGAATGAATCCCTATTCTTCGAACAGCCTTCTGACTGACCAGGAGCACCTCTGTCTTGTCTGGATTAAGTTTCAGTTTGTTTGCACTCATCCAGTCCACTGCTGATGACATACCTACTTTTAACTACACTAAAATCCTGCAGACAGTGGGATGGGATGCCTAGTCAGGAGGATGTAATCATGATAACACTGCTTCAAAATTTGACAGGTAGAGCTGAGCAGGATTACCCCCATCCCTCCCCACCTCTGTTTCACCCAGTCAGTTATCTATAATACAGGCGAGAATAATATTTATGCAAGCATGTTTTGTGCTTGATATTATGTATTTTAATTAAGTAAATAAACCCTAGATTGGCTTTATTTTGTGTCAGCTTTCTTAACAGTTGAAGATGGTGGCAGACAGGCAGATATGCAGAAAGACAGTATTATTTTCAAATGTTTTTCAGGTACATAGGAATAAAGATGAATACATATTTTTTACTTTTTTATTGTAGCGGATTTTAGCTCCATACACAGACTTTCACTACAGGCATAATCCAGACACTGCAGAAGGACAACTCAAGTAAGTATAGTCACAACTGGTCAAGTTTCGCTAAGATTAAAAATATCATTCTGCTGTGGAGAAGAAAAGAGATTTCACCATCTCATTTTTCAAACAGAGAAGACCGAGAAGCACGGCTTTCAGCTAGCAAAATGGGAATTGTGGCAGCATTTCGCTCATGGGCAGGTAAGACTTTTCTTTAAACTTTGGCACAAGTTATTAAATAGAATGATGATGTTCTTTGGAGTGTGCACAATGATACTGCCCAGTTTTTAAAATCTTTTAATGTGATAAGCACAGCTGCAAACATTATGTATTCAGAGCCCTTCAGCTTTATATTTATATTTGCTTTTACTGCTGTGATTCTTTATCCCCCTATCAGCTTTCCCTGCATATGCAGAGAAAGCTCTGGCACCAGTAGTTTGTGATGGAGATTATTACATGTAGGGAAAAATCTCTCTCACTCTGTCTTCCAAAGTACAGTTCATAGATTGGCTGCACCAACATGTTTGCCTGTTTAGGAGAAGATCAGCAGTTTATTGTACAGCTGATTCTTTAATTTGTTTCCACAAAGATTTGGACAATTGATGAATAGCTATGAATGAAGTTGAGTAAAGACCTTTAGCCTCAAGAACCTTTTGATTGCAATTGCTTTGCAACTTGAGATATTCTGTCTCATCTCTGCAAAGTATACCCCTCTTTTCCCTCACTTGTCATGCTTGGGTCCTGGGCACAACAGGAGTTGTCTTCTGTTGTTTACCCCCCAACAACAGTTATTTGTCTTTGTATGCCTTCTAGTAATTTCCCATTTATTGCAAACCTGTCATGGGGTTTTCTTGGAAAGAGGCTGAAAAGTGAAAGAGCGTGCCTAACTCAAGATTACCCATAGATTCAAACACTGGTCTCCAGGATTCTCGTCCAGCACCCAAACGGATGCTTTTCCAACAGCACCCTACAGTTTCCCCCCACCTTTAAACTTAAGTTAAATGGGAATGACTGTAAACAGTACAGTGTCATTGCAAAACATGGATCCTTTGCTTCTATCATGGTGGGGCCCAGGTTTTTTAACATAATGTTTTATGGGACTTGAAACACAAGTGGTTGAGTGCTACCACCTTAGACAGATTTGAAAAAAGATGGATAAATGAGTAGAACCAGAAACCTATTAACAGCTGTTAGCCATGATAGAAGTTTTGTATACAGAGATGGAATACCTTTGGATTCCAAATGCTGGGAAATTGTGACAGTGTCAATGCTAGTCTAATTTGAACTAGTTTTTGAAAATATCCAACTATATGTTGCAGAAGTTTCCAATTAAATGTTATCCTTTAAAGGTAAATTAAATTAAATGTTATATCTTTCCCCCCAGGGGGGTTGAGAAGAGCGGGGTAGAAATGCTGGAAATAATAATAAGAATAAATAATAATCCTTGTGGAGACTAATACATTGTCAGTGAAATATTTGCAGAACTAGATTTCTCAATATGTTGTTGTGTAACTTTGTATTTAATTTTGATTTTAGGTATCATTAGTTTATGCAAGCCTGGGAATTCTGGGATCCAATCTCTTATTGGGGTGTTTTGTATCCCTAACATGGAAATACGGGTATGTGTTTTATTTCTATGGGTTGAATTCTTGGGTTTGTTTATACTCAATTCTTCTGATACCGATAGTATTGGAGGGAAATGTATGAATGAGGGGTGGGGGAGACATCTACATTATGTGTTTGTGAAAGGGTGTCAGACTGTGCATAGACCTTACATGATTCTGTTCTTGTGGGGTATTCAAAAAGACCTGAAGTGGAGAGACTAGAGCAGTTGGTGGTGCATCTAGCTTTCCCCATGACTAAGCTTTTGCTCCTTTTTTGATAAGAGTGGTCACATTAATATATAGATAAGTTGACCCAGATTTTTGGGGTTGATTTTTTAAAATAAAATTTTGATATTAATATACAAGTCTAGCCAGAGACTGCTGATTCTTTTCTCCCTTGGACTGTGGTAGTTGGGATGGAAGGAGATTCTTTTATCTGCTGCCTCCAAGACATTATAGAGATGTGCCTGCTTCTTCCTCTCCCTCTGAATCTTGGGCAGTGGCATTTGGCATGAAGAGAGCCTTTCATCTGCTTTCAGGGTTTAAAAACTTTAGATATGTCCTGTAATGTAGCAATTATGCCTGCCTACACAATATTTTCTACTGCCACATTCCATAGAGTCTAGTTTCCTTGTGTCTCTTTGACATGCATCTGCTGAATACATAGGGCAATGAAGGAAATTGGAAAATCCAGTACTCCCTTTCAATCTTATGTATGTTAGTTGATATTGAAACCTATAATTTGCTAGCCCTTGTATATTGCCCACAGTGGCATCTTCAGCCAAGGATCTCTATTAGTAAAGAAGTGAGCTTAGTTGCAGTCCTTTGCACAATGGCACTATACCTGCATATCTGTGGGTGATAGCAGAATTTCCTTAAATTCAGCTTTATTTATTTATTTGTTGTATTTGTATACCCCCTTTCTCAGCCTTTCGGCGACTCAAGGCGGTTTATTAACTTCCTATTATTAACTTTCATAAACATTTCAATTGTTGTAAATGTTTTCTCTCCCTTATCCTTTTTTAAAATGTTGATTTGAAGGTTAAGAGGAATCATAGGCAATTATAGAAGTTGTGTCCAATTTTTAAGAGTGTTTTAGTTGTGTTTTAACATTTTGAAACCATAATCTCAATACAGATGTTTAGATTTCTGCTGATTTTGGTATTCTTATTCCTTTTTGTTTATAGAGAGGACTACTTGAGGTTCTGTATGATATTTTTCGACTCCCTCTTCCTATTGTGACTGAAGAATTTATAGAAGCACTTCTCAGTGTAGGTTAGTATTCTTAGTACAATGCATTGGCGATACAGTATATCCAGTCCTATATTCATATTTATGGACCTGCAGATAAAATTAGGCTTAAACGTAAGTTTCAGATGTAGAACTGCAAAAACTAGAAACTTTTTCTTGATGTGATCTTGAAGGTTGGTTTAAAAAACTTTAAAGATTTAGTATTCCATAGTGCCTATGGACAATGAATGTCTACAGCTTGCTAGTTTTATAGCCAAGTGTTAATAGCATACTATGTTTATGCCTCAAACTTCTTGTTACATTCAACCCCCTTTCCCATCAAAAAATAAGATAGCACACAATAGTGAAACAAAATGAAATTAAGTGAGAGATGACAATTTATAATTGAAAAGTTAGCTTTAAAACTGGTTCATTGTTCAGCATAAAAAACAGAATCATAGGATGGAACTGACAATATCAGATATAGAATTCCTCTGAAAGAGTGTGAGAAAAAAGCACATCACTTATGGTACATTTCCTCAATATATTCTGCCCCAAATAATTATTCAGGAGCCAGTTTTACAGTAATATTGTTTTGTAAATATATTTTCGATCAATTCCAATTAGCAAGTGTGTATATACTTTGTCTAACACATTGCAGCAGGAGAAAAAAGAGACAGGTAGAAACAAATGAATAGTAAACAATGAAATCAGATGAATGGTGACAAGGGATAAAGATACCGACTGTTGCTGTTTTGATATTTAAACTTAGCATTTTCTTGTTGCAGATCCAAGCCGGTTTCAAGATAGTTGGAGACTGTCGGATGGTTTTGTAGCTGCAGAAGCTAAAGTTATATTACCTCACCGAGCCAGATCCAGGTATTTCTTTCTTTTCTATAGAATAGGCATGGGCAAACTTTGGTCCTCCAGGTATTTTGGACTTCAACTCCCACAAAAGCCCTAAATGATTCCGGCCCAGCTTGCCTGTCCAAACGCATCGCGTCCTATAAACCATCTAGGAGCTTAAGATCGTCTGGGGAGGCGCTGCTCTCGAGCCCACCTGCCTTGCAAGTGTGATTGGCAGAGATGAAGGACAGGGCCTTCTCAGTGGTGGCCCCCTGGCTATGGAACTCCCTCCCCAGGGATAGTAGATCATCCCCCTCCCTCCTGAGTTTCTGGAAAAAAGTAAAGACCTGGCTCTTTGAGCAAGCTTTTGAGAATGCAGCGAAATAGATAACATGGAACTATGAATGATGAACATGGAATGGCCAGATGATGTTACTGGATAACATTTTTGACAGGATGACACCGCTGATTATATGTTTTAACGGTTTTAATATATGTTTTATATTGTACTGTTGATTGTTTTAATTGCACTTTTATGAATGCCTGGTATTGAATTGTGTCAATCTCTAACCCACTTTGAGTCGCCGTATGTCTGAGAAAGGTGGGCTATAAATATCTCAAATAAATAAATAAATTCCTAACAGCCGATAAGAGGGCTGAAGTTTGTCCATATCTGCTATAGAAGAACGCCATATCTGACTTACTTTAATAATGCAAAAGAGAGGTAGAGCTTGAGCTGATTTTGTTGTTTTTTTTCACTTTGATCTAGGCCTGACCTGATGGATAATTACTTGGCACTGGTTCTCTCTGCTTTCATTAGAAATGGATTGTTAGAAGTAAGTCTGGGTTTAACTTTGATGAACACTTTATCCTACTTTATTGTAGTGTGTGTCTGTGTGTGTATACACACATATATGGTTATAATGTAATTTCACTTTTTAATCACTCCAGGGTCTTGTAGAAGTAATTACAAGTAGTGATGACCCTGTGTCTGTCCGGGCAACCATCTTGCTGGGAGAACTTTTGCATATGGTAAGACTACATTTCCTTACTTATTATTTGCCTCAAAATGTGCTGGGGTTGGATTTTATTCCCAAGCATGGGAAACAAGATTGCTGTTTTGAAGGGAAAACATACAAAGGTGGCTTGTGCTGAGTTATATTATTGGTTCATGTAGCAGCTCTCCCGAATGTCAACCAGGATTTATTTGTTTATTTGCTTATTTGTTGGATGGTTTTCAAGGCAACTAATGGAAGGATTCTTTCCATAAATCACTACTTCTCCTTGGTGATTTCACGTCCCAAACATTAACCAAGCCTATCCCTTTGTAGCTTTTGAGATGAAATAGTTTTGGAGAATTATGTTGGTGATGATATGTATGTCTGATTACCCCAAATCCCCTGATCCCACATAGTTCGTTGTAAGGCAGTGGTTCTCAACCTGTGGGTCCCCAGATATTTTGGCCTTCAACTCCCAGAAATCCTAAAAGCTGGTAAACAGGCTGAGATTTCTGGGAGTTGTAGGCCAAAACACCTGGGGACTCACAGGTTGAGAACCACTTTTGTAAGGGATCAGTAGTGTGGGTTGAGGGTGTATTTCTTCTGTCCTGTTCTATGTAGTCTTTCCTCCACTGTGGAAATTTAGTTAGTTCACTGAAGGATTTATGCTTGACTTGAAAACTTGTTTGTGCTCTCTGGATGGTTCTTGAAGTATGCTTCAAAAGAATACAGTCAGGTATCATACTCTAAGTGTCTCCTGTATTAGAGAACTAGATGGCCAATTACTCATTTGGCATTCTTGCAGGATATTATTTTTTAATCTTAGAATTGACCAACTGTAGAATAAGTCATGCAAATTGCTTGTTGGCCCTTTTTAATTTAGTTAGTTAATTACTTTGGGAAATGAATAGTTAAAAGTGTTGTCTAAGGCTTAATCAAATAAAAATAATATTTCCAGTCACTTTGTTTGAAATTATGGTCACTCAAAGTTTCTATCATCTATTATATGTGTGAAAAGTATATTTATTTATTATTTACTTTATTTACTTAGCTTCTAGACCGCCTCTCTCAGCCCGAAGGCGACTCGAGGCAGTGTACAAATAGCAGGAACTGCTCAAGACAAACAAATCAACAATTATCAATACAATTTCAGCATATACAAATTAACATTTAACGTTAAAAACACAATATCAGCGTCTCATTATTAAGTCGATTATTTTCTTCAGTGGTCTTAAATGTATACTGTTGTGGGGTAGCAGGGACATGAACATTTTTCAAACCTGTGAAGCTTCATCTCTTTTCCAGGCAAACACCATTCTGCCTCATTGTCACAGCCACCACTTACATTGCTTACCAACTTTAATGAACATGGCAGCATCTTTTGACATTGGAAAGGAAAAAAGACTGTAAGTACAAATTTTAGTCAAAACTGAAAACATATCTTGTCAGGGGATGTATATGATTTTCCGTTCAATGTAGTTACATGTCAAAGTGTATAAATTATGTCTTTTTGCAGTATAGTACTTGCTTGAATTGTTGTAACTGATTTTAATTACTCAGAATTTTTTACCACATTTTCATAAGAGTCCAAAGCCACAAACAGCAGTGTATAAAGATTTTTGAAGAATATCATATGTAAAAGACTCTTTCTGTAAAATTGTATGAACTGGAGTAGAGAAAAAGAAAATAGGGGTGCAAGAGGCAGTTCAACAGTAGAAGTATGCAGTTTCCATAATAATAATAATCTTTATTTTATACCCCACTTTTCTCTCCACAAAGAAGATTCAAAGCAGCTATTACTAATTACTCTCTAACCCCTGATACATGTTGGACCTCTCAAAGTGTTCCTCAGTGCACCAGAGTAGGTTTGGTTTTGGTCCTGGTTGGGCATGGAGCTGTAGGGGAACACTAAACATTGCTCCTCTTCCTGTTCTATATCAAAAAATCATCTGCTGGCGAAGAGAGAGCAGCTGCAGCCAAAAGGATTTTGTTTTCTATAATATGATTTTCAGTTGAAAATCTCTGCTGCACAAATAGCTTTCCATTAGAACAGATTGTATTTATTTAAAAACAAAACATGCTTCATCTTCTTGGTTTTTGTTTTGTTTTGAAGTTTCATCTATTTTCAAAATATGGAAACAAATTTGTTTTGGAAGTGCTTTGGTATTTCTGTTTCGTCTCATCACATAAATTCAAAATATTCATGAAGCAGGCATCTTGTGTTTTACAACATTCACAGATTTTATTGGCTACTGTTCATGCTCTGAGTGATTACACCAGTAACGATGACTCAGAGCTTTTGATTTCTTTATTTTCAGTAGCATTTGTACCTTCTTTTAAATGAGTAAGATATTTTATGCTAATTTTATTGAATGCTTCTTTTCAAATTAAGTACTAGATTTTCCCCCTCTATGTTTTTTTCTCTCTGTCAGACCCGTTATAAACAATGATAATAGCTTTGTGGTGTAGCAGATTCCCCATTGCCTATCCTAGACACATTTTTTAAAATACCCCATGTCATGCTCCAGGTATCATTGTACTATCAAGAGGACTATGGTGGGACCCCATTCATCTCTACTCGCTCGTTTCCGCCAGCTATTCATCCCTGGAGCAGTGATGGAGAATTGTAAATACTTGGATTAGTGTTTAATACTTTAGAGTATTAGACTGTAGCCTCCACATATTTGTGACCACATTTCACCATATTGCTGGAATCCACTGTGATGTGGGCAAACAACACTTCCACAACCCTCCTTCCTGGTTTCATTTAAAATATATCACTACATTACCAAATTTGAGCAATTATGTTTTTTAATCTGTGTCCTGATTAAAGTTTCCCAGCCCTGCCTCAAAGTCTAACCTTTAGTATGACCCTAGGAAAAAATATAAAGTGCCATGTATTTCAGAACCTTACAAATCTAAACAATGCTTTTTGATCATATAAATATTTTCTTCTGGCAGACGAGCCAGTTCAGCACTGAATTCTTTAAAACGCTTCCATGAAATGAAGAAACGAGGACCTAAACCTTATAGCCTTCATCTAGATCACATTGTTCAGAAAGCCTTGTCAACACATCAGCGAAGAGATCAATATCGTGTGCAAAAAGATATCTTTATTCTAAAGGTAGGATTTCCTACTGAAATGAGTGCTCTCAGATTTAAGACTTTCCATATTTTTTAAAAAATAATGTTTTATATGTATATTTGTATCACTAGGATGCACCTTGCAGTAGTTTAAATGTGTGTGAGAGAGATTCAAAACTGGAGAGTTTAGTGGTGGTTATTCACGGTTTGCTACAGTGGAGCAATGCATAATCACATTATATAGCATAACTTACCCCTCTTCTGTCAGTATTTGAGGCAGGACTCAAAGTTCTCTGTGAAATTATAAATTGCCTATTAATGTGAATGTAATAGTGTAGCAAATTTCCATTTTAATCTTATTTTTTGTGATTAAAGGACACAGAGGAGGCATTGTTAACAAATCTAAGAGATAGCCAAGTTCTTCATCACAAAGAGAATCTTGAGTGGAACTGGAATCTTATAGGGACCATACTTAAGGTAAGCGGAGATGTCTTGATTAGCATTCAAGAAATACATTGAGACAGATTTGGTTTATCATGCTTACAATCCTCTTTATCTGCTATTTTCTAGTGGCCAAACATCAGCCTAAAGGCTAACAAAGATGAACAATTGCACAGGTATGCAATTAACTTTATGGAGAGATACCAGTTTCTGAAAATGACTTAATAGTTCTTGAACAAAACCTGTTCCTACATTGTGACATCACAAATTCAGAAAATATTTCATTACACCTTGAATAAAGTCAGTTCATACATGATAAAATTGTAAAGATAAGATTGTTTGCTAGTAACAGCTCCATTGGAACACGTGTGTTTGCTATGGAAATGTGTGTACACTGTAAAAACATGTTGCAGAGTGTGTTGCATCTTCTGCCCTGTTCTCTGATAGCTTTTAAATTTAATTCCTTGAAAGCATTACACTAACTGATTTTGAGATATTATGTGCAGTAAATTTGTTTTTTATGACAAGTGTAAATCGAGGCAAAATTATTGTACCAAAAGATGAAACAATAATAATAACAGCTTTATTCTTATTTCCCGCCACTGACTCCCCGAAGGGACTCAGGGTAGCTTACAGACAGCACAAAGTGCCTAAAAACAAAGATAAAAGTGAACACAATATAAAATACAACAAAATAAAACACATTCCCATATAAAAACATCAATTCAGACTCGACCCTCAATCCGTGGCAGTAAATTACTGCAACTAGTCCCAAATGGTGAGCCATCAGACTTCTAGTATTGAATGTGCTTCAGATCAGCAAAGCAGCAGACAAGACTTTAATGGTGAGGATGTTGTCAGCAAGTCTGAACTGACAGCTGAATTGTGAAGGTAAATTACAGATGTAATATTTTAATAGTTGCTCATCCATAGCTTCTAGTATTCTGATTTCAAACTAAAGGTGGACTAATGTCAAACAAGATTTCTTTGACTATGTTGGTTTCATCCAGAAATTTAGTCTATGTTAATGCCACATATCCAGATATTTCTCTGGTATATATTCCAAGGAAATCAATTCCAGTTCAATCTCAATGGGAATAACCTGTTGATAACAAGAGCATGTTTCTTTTACTTTTCAATAACTTGGTTTGCCAAAAAAAGTCATAGGATATCCAGGAAATTATAGACCAGTCAGTTTAACCTCAGTTCCAGGCAAAGTGATGGAAACCATTATTAAAGAAAATATTACTAGGCACATAGAAGAACAGGCATTGCTGAAAGAAAATCAACATGGTTTCTGCAAAGGCAAATCATGTCTTACTAACTTGCTAGAATTCTTTGAGGGTGTAAATAAACACATAGATAAAGGGGACCCAATTGATATTGTTTACCTTGACTTTCAAAAGGCTTTTGACAAAGTCCCTCACCAAAGGCTCCTAAATAAGCTCTTCAGCCATGGAATCAGAGGACAGGTCTTGTCCTGGATTGGAACCTGGCTAAACTGTAGGAAACAAAGGGTGGTAATAAACGGACATTTCTCTGGGTGGAAAGAGGTGAGAAGTGGCGTACCCCAAGGTTCAGTTTTGGGTCCGTTACTTTTTAATTTATTCATTAATGATCTGGATGTAGGAGTGAATTCTGAGGTAGCAAAGTTTGCAGACGACACTAAATTGTTCTGGGTAGTTAAAAATGAAACTGATTGTAAAGAGCTCCAGAAAGATCTCTCGAAATTGAGTGAATGGGCAACAAAGTGGCAAATGCATTTTAACCTAAACAAGTGTAAAGTCATGCACATCGAGGCAAAGAACCCCAACTACACCTACAAATTGATGGGGTCAAAGCTTTCGAGACAAACCAGGAAAGGGATCTTGGGGTTTTGGTGGACAGCTCAATGAAGATGTCAACCCAGTGCGCTGCAGCAGTGAAAAAGCAAATTCTATGCTTGGCATGATCAGGAAGGGAATCGAAAATAGGTCAGCAAATGTTGTATTACCTCTCTACAAATCGATGGTAAGGCCACATTTGGAGTACTGTGTACAATTCTGGTCTCCGCACCTTAAGAAGGATATAACGGAACTGGAAAAGGTACAGAAAAGGGCAACAAGAATGATCCAAGGGATGGAGCGGCTCCCTTATGAAACCAGGTTGCAACGCCTTGGTCTTTTCAGCCTTGAAAGACGGCGTTTAAGAGGTGACTTGATCGAAGTGTATAAAATCATACATGGGATAGAAAAGGTGAATAAAGAAAAACTATTTTCTTTGTCACAAAACACTAGGACTAGAGGGCACTCCCGGACTAATAAAGGGAAATATTTCTTCACCCAGAGGGTCATTGGGTTATGGAACTCACTTCCAGAAGAGGTTGTGACAGCTGTCAGCCTGAACAACTTCAAGGCAGGATTAGACAGATTCATGGATACCAAGTGTATCGGTAGTTACTGAAAAGGACATTCAAGTGCCACCTCGGAGTTGGTTGAGGTAGGCAGGATTTCCCTGGGTACTGGTTGTGGGGGGTCGGGAGCAGGTCAGGGTTTTGCCCTCCCTTTTGCCCGAGATCCCCGTGTACAACTGGTGGGCCACTGTGTGATACAGAATGCTGGACTAGATGGGCTGAGGTCCGATTCAGCATGGCTCTTCTTATGTTCTTATGTTCTTATGATATTCCCCCCCCCCCCCTCTCAATATTTTATGTTAGGCAGAATGAAAAAGTAACCTGGTAGCAAAGATTTAGCACATTTGCTAGGAATTTAAAAAATATGACTGATTTTTGTTGTTAAAAGAGAAAATGGATACGTGGCATGTGACTAAAATTTGAGGAAATTATTTATAACTTTTCTGATAATATTATGATAGTATCCCTTCACTAGTTTTGTGTGGATTTGGCAACAGAATATGACTACAAAGGACTAAAATTCCCCTTCCAAGATGAATGTGAATTAATGTTAGTCTGGTATAACATTTGAAATGAGTAAAATGCATTGACTGTCTTGCAAAGAAAACATGCTAAACTTTTGTGTGAAGCTTTTTAAAAAACTTTATTCTTCTGCTTGATACTAGATTTGTACGACGGCTGATATATTTCTATAAGCCCAGCAGCAAATTGTATGCCAACCTGGATCTGGATTATGCAAAGTCCAAACAACTCACAGTTGTGGGCTGCCAGTTTGCTGAGTTTCTTCTTGAGTCTGAAGAGGTAAGATTAGTTTAGTTCGGCCATAGCTAACAAAGAGCGTCTTCTTATAATTAACATTGTGGAGGGAGGGAATTTTTTTAAAGTTCTCTTTTTTGTTACACCATGTTTACCACATCTAAGTAAAGTACAATGGGGGCAATTAATTTTAAAGATTCAGACAAAGAGATATCAATTTGCTTGACCAAATCTTAGGATAGGAATAGAGTTTATAATCAATATTGTTTATTCAAAGACTATGATAGACAAAGTCTAGGAAATGCATTGGTTGAAAGTTAAAGAAACCATTTTCCAACTTGGTGCCCTTTGGTGCTCTCAGTACTTTCAAGTACCATCACAAATTGACCCATTGTCTGGGCTATAGTCCAATGCATTTGAAGGGACCGGGTTCAGGAGTACTGCCGCCACATATTGAAATACATTGATAAAATGTAAAAGGACGTGATTTTTTTGAGTTCTTCAGATAGTTTGAAACCTTTCCTTAACCTTGCACCCAAAGAAGTCACTAAAAATCACATTAAAGTGGTGTCCTGTTACTCCAGCTTTTCCACTGGAACTAACTTCACTCTAGCCAGTGAATCAATAGCTGACATCACATTCTAAGAAGATCAGTTGGTCTCCTTCAGTTTTATGAGTAATGAGAACTCATTGAGGCTCCCAGTTTGGAAAAGGTTAGCACATGTTTGTGCTATAAATTGGCCAAGAAGGCCAAGAAAGTTGTGTGAACTAAAATACAGTGGTTTATTTATTTATTATTTACTGCGTTTGTATACCGCTTTTCTCACTCCTGGGGTGGACTCAAAGCGGTTTCCAAAATAATAATAATGGCAAAATTCAATGCCGTCCATACATGTTAAAACCAAAGTATAATATCTAGACAATAACATATAACTATAAATTAAAAACATTAACCATATTAAAACATAAAGCATAAATGACATGTAGACATTAAAACATAGAATCAAAACATCTTGGCATAAACATTAAAATCACATAATCCAAAATCGTAATCTGAAGCCATTCCAATTGTCAATTGCACATACTCACTTTTCAATTCTTGAACTGCTCACTGACCAAAGGCTTGGTTCCACAGCCTTGTCTTTGCTCTCTTTCAAGAGGGAGGGCACTGATCTAATTTCACTGGGGAGGGAGTTCCACAGTGGAGGGGCCACCACTGAGAAGGCCCGTCTCTTGTCCCCACCAGCAAAGGAGGTGGGATCGAGAGCAGGGCCTCTCCAGAAGATCTTAACCTAGAGGGAGATGTGTTTGGACAGGTAAGCTCGGCCATAGCCATTTAGGGCTTTATAAGCTAAAGCCAGCACTTTGAATTGTGTTTGGTAGCAGACTGACAGCCAGTGGAGCTGACATAACTGTTCAAAATAACTAGAAGATAACAGTCAAATAATTAGGTTTACTATTTGAACACAAAGAGCAAAGAAAATGTTGCCTATAACTCTTAACATTTGCTCTAGCCTACCAGTTCATCTCTTGCATGCTGCAAAATATCCTTTTTAAGAGACAATACTGAATTTACTGTTAAGCAGTGTGGACCTCAGTGACATTTGTTAGCTATATCTGGCTGCAGACTGCTGAGCCAAGAAGCCAGGCTACTTCTTTACACAGTCTTGCCTGCAAAATTGATTTGTTGGCCTGACTTTATTCAAGATTTGGGATGGGGGTTATGCACAGGTCAATCAACATGCCATTTTGCCCCTCAGGAAGGAAGACAGGAAGGAAAGAAGGAAGGAAGGCAGGTGCAACAAAAGGTAGATATAGACTTACAAATTATTTAAACTTTCTACATGCTAAACCTTTGCATCTTTCTCTTGTCACGCAAAGGGCAGTGAGTCAGAATTGCTCATTCTAGTCCCTTTGTTTGACAAAACTCAGAAGCTGATGGGAGAGGAAGGTACCAGAGGATGTAAGTGCACTTTTGTAGAAACCCGCTCTTGAACTGCTTCACTTGTCAACTGCCACTGTTGCCTCTGAGAAAACACCGACTGCCTGGAGTTTGTTTACTGTTGTGGCTGCCATAATCCCTACAGGAATAACTTTCAGCTTATGTCAAGATCATCTGAGGGTAGTATCGCAGCTGACCTTCCACTCACATTTCTCATGAAGGAATTTTAAAACAATCTTTAGAGCTTACTTTAAGAAAAAGGACTCACTGCTTTTCAAGTCTCTGTACATTTCAGAATTTTCTCAATAAAAGTTTTTTCTGTGTTCATCGTATTTTGTATTGTTCATATTTGTCTTTATGTTAAAAATGATATAAATAGTTTTCAGTGACCCCCGCCCCCCCAAAAAGGAACTGACACTTTTGTCCTTTCATTTTAAGCAGGATGGTCATAGCTATCTTGAAGACTTAGTGAAAGATATTGTACAATGGCTTAATTCTTCATCTGGAATGAAACCAGAACGCAGTCTCCAGAACAATGGGCTACTTAACACCCTTAGTCAGCACTACTTCTTGTTTTTTGGTACGCTTTCCTGTCATCCCCATGGAGTGAAAATGCTAGAAAAGTGTAACGTGTTTCAGTGGTAAGCATTCTCTTTAGATACAAAATGTTCTGGCATAACTTGTGGCTTGGGAAATTAATCATTCTCTCACTGTGTTTTAAATTATTGCTAGTTTGTTAGTTGATGCTTTTGTAATGTTTTAGTGGTAACAATATTGAGCCCAAAGCACACCATTAAATTACAGCACTCCCAATCTATCTTTACTGTACTTAAATAGTTCTCTATACATGACTTAAAATGTGCTAGATTCCAAACATTTTGTTTTGTGAAGGTGACAACCCATTTAAAAATATATTATAATATTTTCCAAAGTCAGTGCTGCACATTTATAATGTTTATTTAATTGAGAGAGTAGGCACACTGCAAAGATTTTAACAGGGAAAGAAAGTCACCTTTATGTTCAGATGTGTTACTAGTCCTTTTCAGCTTCATAATAATTGTTGGACCTGAATTTACGTAACATTTTAATATAATATAGAAAGCCAATGTGGTGTAATTCCCCCTCAGCCTCAGAGAGAGCAAACACACATTCCTTTGGAAAAATCATGCCAGGAAACCCCCATAATAGAATCATTATAAGTGGGAAACAATTTGAAGACATGTGGCAATAGCAAGGCAAAAAATGAGTGTCTTACAACCTAAAAGTTAAAACTAAGAAGCGTCAGATGGAGATATGATGATGAGATATTTGAAAGTCAATTGTGTATTTCGTATGCATCTGTATCATGGAAACTTTTTGGGATTTAGGAGCCAACATAGATTTTTTTGTCATCAAATGCCAACTTAATGCCTTCTTTAGATTGTAGTAAGCAATTTGTATTTATGGTATTTATACTCTGGAGAAGGTTTTTTCCCCCCAAATAGTAAGCGACCTAGGATTTACTTCCAGTTCGGTTTCTATTGGGGCCAGATGAGGTGGGGGGACGGGGAGGTCTTAGGTCTTAAAATTTCCCTGGGATCTCCCATGACATTTCAAAGATTCCTCTAACATCTAGTATGCATTTGAGAATATGCAAGGCAAAAACATTTTTTATTAAAAATGGGGGACATCCTGGGAGCAACAAACATTCCTTATCAACATCGTTGGGACATTGCTTTCCAGCTCATTTATAGATAATTTACATGGATTTTACTCATACTTAACTGTTTTTCAGTCTCCTTAATCTTTGCTCCTTGAAGAATCAAGACCACTTGCTCAAACTGACAGTTTCTAGTTTGGACTACAGCAGGGATGGATTAGCAAGAGTCATCCTTTCTAAAATTCTGACTGCTTCAACAGATGTAAGTGATGGCTAGCTTTCTATATATTTAGGTGGCATTGTTAATGTTTTTGTAGACCGCATCATGGTAGACTGTTGGACTTCAGTTATAAAAACTGACAATCAGATTATTGATGACTTTGAAGCAGTTGCATTCTGTCAACTTGTTTTATTTCTGGGGGTTATTATGTTGTTAAATGTACATATATGAATCTTGGGGGGAGAGAGAGATAAAAATTAAGTCCCTAGTTTTCAGTTTGTAGTTATATTCACACAATTCTTGGTATAGAGAATTGGTGCTTTAGAATTTCAGATTTCTGATGCGATAAAAAAGACAATATATATGAGCTGTCTACAGTACTTCTAAATTTCTCATCCATTCTGACAGGATTCAGGATTTATAGGTCTAATCTCAAAGACGTTTTCCACTCTTATGTGGCAACAACATCAGAGCTTCCTTAATTTTGCCCATTGAAAATTAGCTGTATTTTGAAGCATGTTAGTTAATTGCAAGTTTGCAAAATATGCTTTTAATAATATAATAATCTTTATTTATACCCCGCCACCATCTCTCCAACGGGGACTCAGGACGGCTTACATGAGGCCAAGACCGACAACACAACAATGAAGTAAAATCAAACAAAAGCAATGTAAACAATTACGTAAAACATAAGCAATACAGAACTACAACCAATAAGAATTACAATAAAATAAAACCATTCATGACACATTAAGATGAGCGGGCCGCATGTACAGATTAAAATCGAAAAGATAAAAACGGGGTGAGATAGCAGTGGTGCAAGTTATTTGTAAGGGAGAAAACTCTTTTCTTTGCCATATTTCATCAACTGCTTTTCTACTAACCAGTTTTTTTTCCTTTATAGAACTGCAGGTTGTATGCTACCAAACACCTCCGGGTTCTTCTGAGGGCCAATGTAGAGTTCTTCAGTAACTGGGGAATTGAATTATTGGTCACTCAGCTTCATGACAAAAATAAGGCAATTTCTTCAGAAGCACTTGATATCCTTGATGAAGCATGTGAAGACAAGGTGTGAATCTTTTGCACGGTTTTGTAGAATTCTTCTGTGGTTTTATGCACTTATATATTAAGAGACAGATACATCTGATTTTTCTACACCTAATTTACTTTGCCTGATAACATAAAATTGATATTGCTTATACAGCAGTATATAATAATCTATAAGAGCATGCCCCAAATGTAATTGCAGAAAGAGTAAAAGTCATAAGAAACTAAGTCTGAATCTATCTATATATAAAGAGAGTGGTCGTGTAACGGGGCAAATAGGCAGCAAAACTATAAGCCCCAGAACCACAAAAAGCACCGAACACATTTCAACATACCACGAGGTACCTACAGAGCACAAACAACCCGCCCTACATACCTCGCAAGACTCCCAAACAAGACCCCCAAAAAACCGCCATTGAAACCAAGCGTAGCAGCACTTGGTGAATGCCAATGGCCTCCTTCCACCGGGAGGGGAGTGGGAAAGGCCTGATTAACACTGGCGGCAGCACAATCAGACCACCCCACAACCCCAGCCCCTCGGCCTCACCCCTCGCTCATCAATTCCTCCTCCGGTGCCCATCTCGATACGGCGCGGTTGCGGAAGGGGGGGGCTTCGCTACCACGATGCCAGCGCCGTGCCCACCGCCTCCTCGCCCTCCTTCGCCACCTACCACCGCCCCGCTTTCGTTGCTTCTGGCCTCTGGCCGCCCGCCGGAGCTGCTTCTGGGGCTCTGGGTGGGCCTCTCCTGTCTGTCTCTGCCGCATCTCAGTGTGACCGGAGAACCAAGAGGCCAAAAAGGAAAAAATGGCCAAAAAACTACAAAAGAAATGGCGGCCGAACCACTTCCTGTCCGGCCAAAAAGACTCCGCCGGAAGTTGGACCTACAAGAAAAGGGGTCCGGCTGGAAACACGGACAAAAAAAACCCACACGGGAACAAGAAGTCCCGCCCCTTTCGGCCGGAATACCCCCAACTCAAGATGGCGGCCGCCAGGAAGCACCGGCGACTGCGTGGAGGGCTCCGGAGTGTGGCCGGAGAACGAAGCCTGCACCTGCTCTCCACTGGGAGAGCGGAGCCTCACCGCCTGGATGCCCTCCACAGTACGGAGGGAAAAGAGAAAGGAGGTGTGCGGACGCTGGCCTCCCGCAGCCACGCAGAGGGCCACGGACTGCTACCGGGAGCAAGGCGGCGCCGCGAACCCCCCCTTCCCCCCTCCCGCTTGCCTCCGGGTGTTGGTTGCAAGGGAGGGAAACGAATCCATCTCCACCAACCCCCCCGTGACGCAGATACCCACCGGCATGGAAAAGGAAGACAAATCGGTGAGCGAGGGCTGAGGGCGAGAGCCTGGGCTAAGAGATGTCTCCAAGTTCCTATGTCTCCAAGTGCTCTCCTATTAATGAATATAACACCGTTACCTTCCCACCACAGCTGTACCTATTGCTCTACTCATATTTCCCTCCTTTCTAACTGATAGGTTGGCAGAAGCTAGGGCTAATACTGGGAGCTCACCCCACTCCCTAGATTGTATGAATAGATGGAAGGAAGAACTCAACATGACTCCATGAAGCACCATTACCTTCCCACCACAGCTGTACCTATTACTGTACTCATATTTCCATGCTTAAAAACTGATAGGTTGACAGAACCTGGGGCTAATAGTGGGACCTCACCCCACTCCCTGGATTACATCCTGGCCACCAGACTACGCCACAGCAACGTGTGGCCGGGTCAGCTAGTTACTCTTATACAGTATGTTAAAATGTGCAGGTCTGTCTCACAATTAGAGCATCTAAGACATACAATTTCTAAGACATACCAGTATTTCAGACATGCAGTTTAATGTCCATAGTTTATACATATTCAAATTATTTCATGTAATAAGCCAACGTGTAATTCCTTGGTGATTGGTGAGGGAGTTCAGTATATCCGTAACTTAACTTTTGATATATTGTTAAAATATCACTTCTGTATTCTCTTTTAGGCAAATCTTCATGCTCTCATTCAGATGAAACCAGCACTGTCACACCTTGGAGACAAGGGCTTGCTTCTCCTTTTAAGGTAGTAAACCTTTAATATAGCAAGCCAATTAATACGCATTTTCATAATCAAAGCATTTATAAATAGTGTGCTATGGTATATTTTTTCAGATTTCTTTCCATTCCAAAAGGGTTTTCCTATCTAAATGAGCGAGGCTACGTGACAAAACAAATGGAAAAGTGGCAGAAGGTACTTTCTAAAAAATGTTTGAAATGTGTCACTTCTTGTTTTGCTGAGATTTTCTTTTGCTGCAGCCAGTCCTCAAGCACCAAAAAATAAGTTCAATCGAGTTCATGTTGAGCATTTTCAAATCCCAGTGACAACAACAGTAGAAAATACTGGTTAAAAATGCTCTAAATTTGGCACAATGGTCTGTAACACCTCAAGTTTTGTTTCTGGATATTTTGGAGGGCGAAAATATCCCATTGTACTCCCACCCACACCCTCCTTCTTGCTGCATCTCCCCGCTCCATTCAGCTGGTTAAAATATATAATTCTTCTCAGGTCCTTTTTCTATTGCCACCATTTTGTTTCTCCTTTGTTTGGGCCCTTTCTCTTTGCCCATCATATATCCATTCAACCTCTTCCTCCATGTCATGAAAATGACCCATTCCACTCTTCCCTGTTGAATGGAAGGGAAATTAATCAGAGATAGGCAGCACTGGTGGAAGTACAAGGGAATAAAAACAAGTTACATAGCCACATCTTTGCAAGAGGAAAAACAATATCCCTAGCAATTTCTCCCAAAAAGACTCAAACCATTTTAGTGGTGTGATTCCCCATTACCTTTCCTTGCATGGGAAATTATCTTGGTAGCAAGTAGGAGTAATCCACTACAGCCTTTTCTGTTTAAGTGTCCATACAATATAAGTCAGCATGAGCAACTTTGGAAGCATCGTGCTCCAATCTGTAGTATCAAAGTGATTCTCCCACCCAGAAGAAGTGCTTGGGTAAGTCCCAGTTGTATTGAATTGCTCCTCCTTGCCATCCCAATAATGGGAAATTGTACTTATCTCCCACCCAGAAGAAGTGCTTGGGTAAGTCGCAGTTGTATTGAATTGCTTCTCCTTGCCATCCCAATAATGGGAAATTGTACTTCCCATGAAGGTTCAATTCTGGTATGGCAGGAGGAACGATCCATGCCCAAACAAATATTAGTTGATACGTGGAACTTGTCCTCAGAATGTAGGTTAGTTAAGGCTTGATAATAAAACTTGGAAAGGGGGTCTTAATAGCTCAACTGGAAAAGAATCTTGGATCCTGCCATTCTGGCTGGAGCACAGGGGTGGACATTTTGCTTTAGACACAGTCAACCCCCCATTGATTGGACTACCTGAATGTAACTTAATTTAATTTTTATCTGAATCATAGTGTCCTTCCCTCTTGCCTGATAGCACTGGCAGTCAAATATGGTGGAAAACAGTGGTGCAGGAGGGGAGCTTTAGGGAATCACTCAAAGTGGTGTGCTTACAAAACCAATAAGCTCCACGAGTAGTAGTCATTGCAGTTTCCAAACTGAGCTGCTGATCTCTCAAGTTAAGCCTTTCCTCTTTCATTCATCCTCACGATTCTCAGATCACCTTCACTCTCCTGCCCTGAGCCGTTGTGTCTGGATGAATGAATGGGTACTCCTTCATTCTAAACTAGTAGAGAAGTTTTGCAGATGAGCATCTTGTCTGTCTGTGGAGTCACAATCTCCACACAAGTCTAACAGCAAATAATGGTTTAAAATAGCTAATTTTGCAGCTCACTTGGTACTCTTGCATAGCATGCAAAACTTTGGTAAAATTAGTCATTTTTATCTGAAGAAACAATAAGTTGATATTTGCATCCCTAGCATAACATCTATTACTGTCTAATGTTGTAAATGTTGCATGCTATCAGTTTACTTGCCTGTTATACTTTAATCAGTGGTATGTATAGTTTTGAAAGTATAGCCCATGTCAAGAGGCATTTTAACTATTTTGCTATTCTTATGAAAAGCCTTTAAAAATGAACACCAATTTCATTGTAGTGATGGAAATGTTCTCACATGGTTTATAATATATATTATTCTAGCATAGTGTAACCTATATATGTGGGTATTTTCTAGAAAAAATATTTTTCCAATATGCTCTATTCTATTATCATCTTAGGAGTACAACTTAAAATATGTTGACTTGATAGAAGAGCAACTTAATGAAGCACTGACCACTTACCGGAAACCTGTTGATGGCGATAATTATGTTCGGCGTAGCAACCAAAGGTGAGCAAAGAAAAGAGAACCCTGATTGTCTTGCCAAGCAGTAGCAACATAGAATGGAATGACTTTGATTCAGTGCAAATGGACATTATTCTTTTTTCCTAGATTGCAGCGGCCACATGTCTATCTGCCAGTTCACCTTTATGGCCAACTGGTACATCATAAAACAGGCTGCCATTTGTTGGAAGCTCAGGTGAGGAAACTTAAATGTAGCTGATTCAAAATAAGGTAACATATCAATTGCAACCTTCTTTCACCTGTTTTAACATATATTTGGATATTTCTGGTTCTGAATTGCACATGTGTTATTATATTAAGTACTTTGTTTGCTTTTGCTAGTTAGGCCAAGTATCTCCCAACCTATACTTGTGCCGTTCATTTTTGTGGCCTTAATGTAGAATTGTGCATTTGTCTCTGTTGAATTTCATTTTATTAATTTCAGCCCAGTATTCTAGTTTATCAAAAATATTTTTGAATTCTGTTCATACCCACCCCTCCTAGTTTTTGTACCATTTGCAAATTGGATAAGGATTCCTTCTACTCCATCTTCTAAATTAGTGATAATAATATTGAAGTGCATTAGCCCAGTACAGAAGCTTGCTGCACTGCACTTGAGACTTCCATTCAACTTGAAGCACATACATCCATAACAACTGTTTGGTCATCGTTTTCCAACACATTAATTATCTATTTGATGGTATTTACATCCATGCGCTACACTAGTGACTTGCTCAAAAAATATTAGTTTAACAAACCCATACTGCCTCCTATTAATCACTGCACTGTTGTCAAGATGAGAACCAAACAAATGACTGGTTTCCATTTTCCATGCTTCTGCCACTGTAACATATGAGCTGAACTCATGAGATTGTGGGGCAACTTCATGGGGCAATGAGCGAGTCTGGCTACATCTTCATATAAGAAATGGTTTTATCGGTAATTATGTTGTTATTTGTGCTAGTACTCAATCAAATTATTAACATCATTAGATATATTGCTTCAACTTAGTTAATGTTACTAAGTCCATAATCTTTTTGTATTTTGCTTTGAACACTTAACAAGAGCTAGTAAAGGAATTCAAAAATAAACAAACAAACAAAAATTAGGCCTAACGTAGTGAAACTGCTTTGTGATTGTTCTCTTTATTCTTTAGAGCATTGTTCCTGACCTGAGTTACACTGTTCGTTCTCCAATGCTGGATAAATGGGAAGGGATTAAGCAACTGAAAGCAGCTCTCTGGGCATTGGTTAGTTTACCGCACATTGTTATTCTTTTCTGTATCTGTATCAGAGTATGCATCAGTAATTCTGTTGGGTAGATTTCTATCTCAGGGGCTACTCTGACTTCTGAAACTATCATGCCTGCAGCCCATAAGAAACAACTCAAGAACTGGGCAGAAATCTAATTCTTGTCTTAAACAGAATTATAGGTTTATGTTAAACAATAGGAAAGGAGATTCCACCTGAACATTAGGAAGAACTTCCTAACTGTGAGAGCTGTTCAGCAGTGGAACTCTCTGCCCGGAGTGTGGTGAAGGCTCCTTCTTTGGAGGCTTTTAAACAGAGACTAGATGGCCATCTGTCAGTGGTGCTTTGAATGCAATTTCCTTCTTCTTGGTAGGGGGTTGGACTGGATGGCCCACAAGTGCTCTTTGAACTCTGATTCTATGATTCTATTATATGAATCACAGAGGGTGCAATCTATTTAAGGAGGTGATGTATAGATTCTGGAATCTTTTAGGAAAATAGCTCCTGTATTTTCCTAGAAAATTTATGGTCCAGGAAAGAGAGGTTGAAGGTTGAAAAAATAACCTTGGAGGGGTGCACTTTACTCCCCCATAATCTGTATTAATATGAAGTATCCCTAGAGCTTTGCTTGTTCTAGAACAGTGCTGTCCAACTTCTTCTGGCCCAAGGGCCGGAAGAAGTGTCACTGATCACCTGGGGGGCCGCAGGTTATCAGTGAGCGGGGGGCGTGACCACTCCTGGGGGCGTGGCCGCTCCCGGGGGCGTGGCCGGCCTCCTGCACGGCCCGCCCATTTTCAGGAGGGTTTCCCTGGGTGACGTTAGGCTGGGTGACGCCTGACGTCACCCAGCCTAACGTCACCCAGGGAAACCCTACCGCAAGCCTGGATGGCTGGTGGGGAAGCGAGCGCGCTCGCTTCCCCGCCAGCCTTCCAGGCTTCGAGGAGGGTTTTTCGCCCGGCTCCTGTGTCTCTCTGAGCAGAGGGACACAGGAGCCGGCTTAAAACCCTCCCCCAAACCTGGAAGGCTGGCGGGAAAGCGGCGGCGCTCGCTTCTCCCACCAGCCTTCCAGGCTTCGGGGAGGGTTTTCGCCCAGCTCCTGTGTCTCTCTGAGCAGAGGGACACAGGAGCCGGGCGAAACCCCTTCCCAAACCTGGAAGGCTGGCGGGGAAGCGGCGGCGCTCTCGCTTCTCCCACCAGCCTTCCAGGCTTCGGGGAGGGTTTTCGCCCAGCTCCTGTGTCTCTCTGAGCAGAGGGACACGAGAGCTGGCCGAAAACTCCCCCGCCAGCCTGGATGGGTGGTGGGAGAAGCGAGAAGCGCCGCTTGCTTTACCCGCCAGCCTTCCAGGTTTGGGGAAGGGTTTTCGCCCGGCACTCGCGTCTCGTGTGCCGGGTGAAAACCCTTCCCCAAACCTGGAAGGCTGGCGGGGTAAGCGAGCGGCGCTTCTCGCGTCCCCCACCAGCCATCCAGGCTGGCGGGAGTTTTTCGCCGCTGCCGTGATGCCTTGGAAGGGAGGGCGGCACCGCGGGACCCCCTCCCTTCCAAGGCATCGGCACCGGAGAGAGGGAAGAAGAGGGCGGTGCAGGGAGGAGGAGCTAGCTCTCTTCCTCCTCCCTGCACCGCCCCTTGTCCCTCTCTCGCGGCGCCGATGCAAACCGGTTTGCATCGGCCCCGCGAGAGAGGGAAAAGAGGGCGGTGCAGGGAGGAGGAGCTCGCTCACTTCCTCCTCCCTGCCCCGCCTCCCCCGGCCGCCATTTTAATTTTAAAAAAAAATTTAAAATGGCGGCCGGGGGCATAGCGGGGGCCGGAGCCAACAGGCTGGGGGGCCGTGTACGGCCCCAGGGCCGCCAGTTGGACAGCCCTGTTCTAGAATGTTACCTGTGAAAGAGCATTAGATGACTAAAAGTGCACATCATTGCGTTTACATTTTAAAACCACATTCTTCTTTTTCTGTACCCAGTTCCAGCATGACCAATAGTTAAGTATTTGAAAATACAGGCAGTCAGCAGGTTACAAACAAGATAGGTTCTGTGGGCTTGCTCCTATGTTGAAATTGTGTGTAAGTCAGAACAGGTGCATTTTAAGTGTAATTCTAATTATTTATTTATTTATTTCAACTTCTAACCCGCCACTCCCTGGAGGCTCGGGGCGGTTCACAAGAAGCATAAAAGCGAAAAGTACAATACACAAAAGGAACACACAATACACTGTAAAAATAACACAAGGAGGGAGAGAGGGAGGGAGGGATGCAGGGCCGATCAACCACTCGCTAAGTCAGACCGAGCAGGATCAGTATGTGGTCATAAGGAGGCAGTCTGGGGGTTCCCAGGCAAACACCTCGGGGCTGCTTGTACAGGGGAAAGGGTGCAGCACTCTCATCATGCAGCGGCCCGCAGTAGCGGCCCCTGTTGGTAGGAGCCGCTACCCTCTCGGGCCTAGGGCGAGCCCGGGAGAGCTCAAGACGGAAACTGGAATTCCAAAAGGTCCTGGGCTGGGAGGATCTCCGGGCCCTGGACCTATAAGTTCGGAGTCTTTTCCCTTCCTGGGGAGCGGCCACAGGTCCGCCGGCGACCTTGCCTCCGTCTCTGGAGCAAGGCGCTGGCTTTCCCCGGCGATCCGCGGAGGGGCCGGCTGGTGGATGTCGGTGCCGCTCCGCTCTGCGGCGGTGCCTCTGTCTTCTCCTGTGGCCATGCGGCCTCTGTGGTTTCTGTGGCGGGCCCCTTCCGGCGCTCCAGTCCTCCAGGGGCGGGCATTTCCGGTGGTGATCATTTACGGTTACCGCGTCCTTCTGGGAAGAAGATGGCCAGAGGAGCCCGGCGTCTTCAAGGTCGGCCGCCATCTTTGGCTGCCGACCTAAATCAGGGCCAGGACCGTCGAGCGGCAGTCGGTAGGCGGGCAGTGGCTCGGCGGCCCCCTCCAGGCTCTCCATCGCTGCGTGTCTCGCAGTGGCCTCCTCGGTCGGGCCCTCCCCGCAGATCATTGGGGCCCCCAGTCCATCGTCCGCCCCGGGCTCCAGGTCCTCCAGGGCCGGTCCTAGGTCCTTCACCGGGAAGTCCCAGGACTTATCCCAATCGAGCTCAGGGTCCTCAGGGAAGTCGGGTGGGGGACCGTCCATCATCGCTGGTCTCGACTCCGCAGGAGGAGCCTGAGCCGCGAGGACACCCGCATTGCTCAGGAGGTCACCAAATTCGTCAAAACGCTCTATTAGTTCTTGATACTCGGCCATCAGCTTCCTGATCGCTGTGGATCGGTCAGCAGGCGTGTCACTCGGCACCCAGGGCCTCGACGGAGAACCACCTTCCCTGCTCTCCGGGGCTACATCTGGGTGCAATTCCATTTTGGATAGGCTTGGCCTTCTCCAAGGGGTTGACTCCTCCGGGCATTTCCTGCCCAGGGATTTCAATATATAGGCCGAAGCGGCCGTCACGGGACGGACAATCCATCGGGTTGGGTGTTCCTTTCCCTTGTCTAGCCAATTTCTTTTTATTTTGAATAGCATAACAAAGAGTTAACACCCCTGTGACATTTGTTTTGCTGTCTGTGCCCCTATTCAGAAGATTTCTCCAAACTTTTTGTCCCTGTCAGTTGGATTTTGAAAATTTGAGGTTGTTGTGGAAACAAGGATTGGTTATAAAACTTCAGTGGAGACACCTTTCACACATTTTAACTTTTTCAGAAGTGAATTTCCCTTCCTGGGGGAAGATTTCCTTTCCATTTCTGTTGCCTCACCCCCATTTGTAATTGGGAGTCATTTGTAAGTCAGAGGTTTGTAACTAGGGACTGCCTTTATGCAAAATTTAAAATGTGAAAGGAATCAGTAAAACCATTTAAGTAAAAATAATATTATTCATCAGCTAGAATCATAAGCCTGTCTAAATGTCTCATTTTTTAGAGGGTTCCAAATTTCCAAAGATTTTTCTCATTCAAATGTACCTTCAGTGGTGATTGGTCAGGGAAGAGTCCTTTCCAAGCATCTTAAGGTTTTAGCTTGTTTACTAATTTTTGTTTATTAAGAGTATGGTATCCAGGATTTCTTGATAATCCCTCCCTTCTCTGAGTTGTATAGGTGCCTTTGCTTACGTTGGCAAGGGTGCTGAGCAATGGTCCCAAGCTCTCTTCAGCTCTGAGGCCACCACTATGGCTATGTATGGCAGACAAAGTAAGGGTCAACCTAGCTTTGGTCCCACTAGACAGTAAAGATTCTGCTTCTGCCGTTGACATGATTTGGGAGCAGAGTTATATGAACACTAAAGCAGAATCCCGGACTTGTCTGAAGCAGCAATGCTTTGGACCAGCCCCTGATTTTGTCACCCGTGTAAATGTGCCTCAAAAATGAATAAAAGTTTGTGTATATGAGCATATTTTCTGACTCTTTGTGGGTTGCAGCCAACGGTTCCTTTCCACAGGCAAAACCACTTTTCTAACACAGTAAGGGCTATTTTGATGCCAACCATATAGTCCTAATTTGTTAGATCATAATTAGTGTCTTGATGAAAATGTCATTCTGAAATTAAAATTAAAATATGAAATTAAAATATGATAATGAAATGTAAAATTAATGAAATCTTGAGTTGTGGTGCCCAACTTGCTGTATTCATGGGACATTTGGACAAATTGATATATTGTCCCAAAGTACTATTGTTTTAAGGCAATATACCTGTGAAAGACTCCACAATAGGTGTGATTATGTAACGTTTATGCAAACTGTAGGAAAATCAGAATGATTGGTACTTTCCATATTGTACTGTTTCTCCGGTTTATTGCTTCAGGTATGATCACAACTAATATTTACATTTCAGGGAAATATTGGTTCTTCAAATTGGGGTCTGAATTTGCTTCAAGAGGAAAATGTGATTCCTGATATAATGGCACTTGCCCAGCAGTGTGAGGTTCTGTCTGTTAGAGGGTAGGTATAATATTAAAATGGAAACCTTCCTTGTCAAGTATCTATAGGAGTGCTGGTGAAGGGGACTGAATTCCAGTTTAAAAAAAAGAAAAAAGGTTGGCATGTTTAGTCCATAGAAGTATGCCTAACTAATTTATGATGCTATAAAAATATCTAACAGCGGGCAAAAGAATGAGGAAGTACTCCATCAAGGACTCGGTGTCACAAGTGGACAGTGAAGTGACAGCTCCCCTGGTGGCCGGAATTCAAGCATACCCTCATGAAGCTGGAAAATGAATTGCCTCCGTGTCTGTGTATATATGTTGTGTGTCTGTGACATTGAATGTTTGCCATGTATATTTGCATTTTAATCCACCCTGAGTCCCCTGCAGGGTGAGAAGGCGGAATATAAATACTGTAAATAAATAAATAACTGCATTTATTGGATTGATGCCATTATAGCCTATACTTCCGGGCCAATTTAATTAAAATTCTTTATGACAAAAAATGGCAGGAAAATATATTCTGTCGCTTAGTCATGGCTTGTTGCCTCTTGATCCTAAAATAAGAATTTGTTATATTTTTGTTTTGTAAATATAGGACATGTGTCTATGTGCTTGGCTTAATAGCCAAAACGAAACAAGGTTGTGACATTCTGAAACATCATAATTGGGATGCAGTGAGACACAGTCGAAGACAGCCATGGCCGGTAGTCCCTGATGACATGGAACAACTCTGCAATGAACTCTCCTCCATCCCCAGCACACTTAGCTTAAACTCTGAATCTACTGGGTCAAGGCACAACAGTGAAAGTGAATCTGCACCATCGAGTAAGCATGTGTAGTTTTGTCAATAAGTTAATGCTTTTCTTTCCCCCAAAAATATGCATAGGCATGATCTTTGTGAAGAAGGCAGTTACTGTGTTTACTTTTCACATTAAGCTATGAAGTAAATGTGAGTAAGCTGCATGCTTGTGCAATTTATCACATTTAGTTGCACCATATTCCTCTTGTTCGTGCTAGTATTGGCCTCCAATATTTACAATCCAAGAACAATTCCTAGTTTAAAACTGACCTGATTGATTTGGATATAGAATCCATAATTCTATATTCAGGCATCAAATAAGCCAGTGTTTTTCAACCTTTTTTGAGCCGCGGCACACTTTTTACATTTACAAAACCCTGGGGCACACCACCAACCAAAATGACACAAAATGACACTCTAACACAGTAATACATATAGTTAATATGTTTTTAAATGTATTTATACACTCAGTGTGAAACCTGGGCCTGTTTCAATGAACACAACATAGATATCCTGGCAGAAAGACACATACGAAGGTCTTGCTCAACAGCTGTCAGTCATGGGAAAACTTCGGCCTCTTGGACCTTCCAGGTGTTTTGGACTTCAACTCCCACCATTCCTAACAGCCTGAGGCCCTTTCCTGCTTAAGTGGCTGAGGGGGGAAAAGGAAAAGGGCCTGAGGCTGCTACGAATGATGGGAGTTGGAGTCCAAAACACCTGGAAGGTCCAAGTTTGCCCATGTCAGCTTTCAATTCCATCACCACATCTATCTTCAGCCTCTGGCGGTTTGAATATATGTGATTATCTACATGATTTTCTACCTTGTCGCTATGATTATGGTGCTGCTTCTTTAAATTGTCCACAAACTGACTGTATTATTGTGCGGATCCCGGAACTGACATTGGATAACATTGTGAGGATACACTTTTGTTTTTCGCACTCACTTCCGTGATTTCATCAAATATCAATAGTTTTTCGTAGAGGAGCGCTCCGTGAACTCACTACTTCCTGGTTCACAACTCCTCCGCTCTCTGTGGCGACCACGCCGAACTACCTTATGTAAGACTTTTGATTTTCTCCAGCAGGATTGGGTACTTTGAATGTGTTTTTTTGCGTATGATTATGTATGATTAATTGTGCATTTTGTATTGTGACGTAGCAGCGCTCCTTTAATAAGTAAGGGTATTGGAGGTTCCAATTTCCCACGGCACACCTGATGATTGCTCACAGCACACTAGTGTGCTCCTGCACACTGGTTGGGAAACACTGAAATAAGCTACCGGTTTCTCTTCTTTTTTTAACTATTTGTAAAAGCAGGAAGGATATAGTCCAAAAAGGAAATTCATCGTTTTATTCAAACTAGTAAAAATAAGTCCCATCCAATCAGAAATATGAAAGAATTAGCTGAATTTTGTTTACCATCTTACATTTTAATTACAGTAGCAGCCCATATCAATTCCAGGTTCTTCTGTTTGGTCTTGCATCTTCATCCAGGAATGGAGTTTAAGCCAGACATGAACTGTGGTGTGTTGTTGAGTGTGATTCTTAATCAATTCCCATGTCTCGGATAACATTGGGGCCACTGTATTTGCAGCTTACTTTAAAAATAAACACACATAAAACTAAAAACCACTCACACTATTGCTGAGTTGTGTCTTTCCTAGTTTGGGCCTGAAATGCCTATTAAATGTGGGGAATATAGAACAGTACATGAAGATCTGAATTGTTCCTCTCATACCTAATCAGTATTGAAGTTCTAGAAGTAGTAGAAGTGAGGTCAGGGTATATTGTTTTTTCTTTAAAAATGAATTATTCCACAATATGTTTATATTTCACAGGAATATAATTGGATATATAAAAGGATAATTGTAACAACTGTAGAATACTTAATACTTTTCAGTATTTAAAATTACATTGAATTTGTGCAGTTTACTTTCTCATTGTATGTTGTGAGTAGGATCCATACATAGACAGACATACGTAGAGGGGAATAACTGGAATCAAGGGGACTAAAGTTCATTATAAGTTATGTGCTCATGCATTTCAGTGGGTTTGCTCCAAACATGGCTAAGCCTGATGCAGACCTTATATAACACTAGTTATTCAAACTTTCATGGATTCAAACCGTTTTAGCAATGCATTCTTTTATTTTCAGGCATGTTCATTATGGAAGATGACAGGATTGGCAGCACCTCTACTAGCACATTTTTTCTAGATATCTCAGAGGATGGAGAACAGAATCTCTTTGAGCAAGCTGGATCCTTAAAGGATAAAGATCGCAATCCCTTCCCTTTTTTCTCTTCCGGCAGGCTTGCAAAGAATCGATTTTTAAATTCTCTTACTTTGCCTAATAAAAAGCACAGGAGTAGCAGTATTCCTAAAAGTGGCAAGCTTTCTTCTTCAGAGAGCAAAATGGGTTTGAGGCGAAATCGCACAGTAACTGAGCCGTCTAGCAGTATGGATTTTACACGGGGGGATGATTTCACGCCAATATTCAGGGTGCCTAAAATCCAAACTTTCAAGCTGGAAACTTCATTTGTCGGGAGCAGGCAAAATGAAGATGCAGCAAGCACCCCAAGCCTTGGTGAGAATGACCTAAAACTTCCAAAAAACTTTGGCCATGAAAATCACCGGGAAAACACCAGCCGAGAAAGGCTAATGGGGGATGTTTCTACACAAACAAACTTCAAAAGTCGTAGTTTGAGTTTCAATACAGATACCACTACAAGTGGCATAAGTTCAATGAGTTCGAGCCCTTCAAGGGAGACTATGGGAGTGGACAGTACAAATATAGACACAGACTGTGGGAGTTTAAGTACTGTGGTGAGTACCAAGACAGTTAAAACAATTCAGTATTCGACTCCACAACCGAATCACCTCCCTCTCTCAAAGTCAAATTCTGTTTCCCTGGTGCCACCAGGGTCCTCACACACTCTTCCTCGGAGAGCACAGTCACTAAAAGCTCCTTCACTAGCTACAATAAAAAGCCTGGCTGACTATAACTTTAGTTATACCAGTTCTCGAGACGCCTTTGGATATGCAACTCTAAAACGCTTGCAGCAACAGAGGATGCACCCTTCTTTGTCGCATTCAGAAGCTTTGGCTTCTCCAGCAAAAGATGTGCTTTTCACTGACACTATCACAATGAAGTCTGGCAGTCTAGATTCCCGATTAACACAAAACAGGTAAATGTGTATTTCTTTGACTTTTCTTTACAATATAGATAAGATAAGTTCCGTTAACAGGGATGAAATATGAACCAGGAATTTGGACACAATTCAAAGAAGTTTTATTGTGTTGTCGATGGCTTTCATGGCTGGAATCACTGGATTGCTGTGAGTTTTCTGGGCTGTATGGCCATGTTCCAGAAGGATTTTCTTGATGTTTTCACCCACATCTATGACAAACATCCTCAAAGGTTGTAAGATCTATTGGAAACTATGCAGATGGGGTTTATATATCTGTGGAATGTCCTGGGTGGGAGAAAGAACTTTTGTCTGTTTTAGGCAAATGTGAATGCTGTAATTGATCACCTTGCTTTAGCATTGAATAGCCTTGCAGCTTCAAGGCTTGGTTGCTTCCTACTTGGGGTATCATTTGTTGGGAGCTGATTAGCTGGCTCTGTTTGTTCCTTGTCTGGAATTCCCCTGTATGTTGAGTGTCATTCTTTACTTACTGTCCTGATTTTAGAGGTTTTTTAAATACCGGTAGCCAGATTTTGTTCATTTTCATGGTTTCCTCCTTTCAATTGAAATTATCTAAATGCTTGTGGATTTCAGTGGCTTCTCTGTGTAGCCTGACATGGTAGTTGTTAGAGTGGTCCAGCATTTCTGTGTTCTCAAATAATATGCTGTGTCCAGGTTGGTTTATCAGGTGCTTTGCTATGGCTGACTTCTCTGGTTGAAGTAGTCTGCAGTGCCTTTCATATTCCTTGATTCGTGTTTGGGCACGGCGTTTGGTGGTCCCTATGTTGACTTGTCCACAGCTGCATGGTATACGGTAGACTCCTGCAGAAGTGGGAGGATCCCTCTTGTCCTTTGCTGAACATAGCATTTGTTAGGTTCCGATCACAAATCAAGGAACATGAAAGGTACTAGATGTGCATGAAACGTTAGGAGAGAATGCTTCTGGAACCTGGCCATACAGTCTGGAAAACTCACAGCAACCCACTTCAAGTATTCTCTTCAGTCATCTGGGATTTGAAAATACCTTAACACAGAAACATATGCCCCACTCTCACATGTTCCAATTGTCATTCATAGATGGATTTGTAATTACTATAGCAGGATTTTGTTGTCCCTTATGCCCCTCCACTTGAAGTGACTATCTCACAGTGGCTAATGGTCTGGGGCCAGTGTACCTTAGGGACCGCCTCATCCCATACTGTCCCACTAGACCACTACGTTCGGAGTCGGGACAATTTTTGGAGGTCCCTAGTTTTAAAATGTACCACCTCACCTCTACAAGAAGGAGGGCCTTTTCGATAATTGCCCCCACTTTGTGGAATGCATTGCCTTCCAATGTTCGTGCCCTCACAAATCTGTTGACATTTCGGAAGGCGTGCAAAACACTCCTCTTTCAGCAGGCTTTTGGTGCTTAAGGCTGCTGTTCCTTTGGACACTTGACCTCCCATTTTATGTGTACAGCTCTTGTTGAGTGGTGTTTTATCTAGTTAATACCTGTTTTATTGTATTTTTATTATGTTTTTATTCAGTGATTTCACTTTTGTAAGTCGCCCCGAGCCACATTGGGAGTGGCGACTGATAAGTACAAATAATAAATAAATAAATAATGTGGAAAGTTGGTGCGGAACATAAAATATCATCATTAGAGTTTCTGACAATCAGTACACTGAAATTTCACCTCTATATCAATGATTACATTTCAAAAGTGGCATGAGAATTCATAGCTCTATCACAGGTAAACCAATAAGTTATCTTGCAGACTGGTGGTCTGCAGACATGCTGATCCCTGAACCATTATCTGTCAATTTATTACACTTTTTCTAGTAAAAAAAGAAACACATTGTATTAATAAAGCACAAACGGCACAGATTCCTGGAACATTAGAAAAAAAATTGAAAAGCACTGCTCTAGCCCTTACTATTATACTGTAGATATTGTTGAACTGTAATAATATGGTAACACTAGGTTTTATTTATGAAACTGTTAGTCATTGAAACTGTTCTCATATGAATGGTTAGGATAATGATGGATTTGGATATCTTATGGTATCACACTGCTGTTCTTGTTGGTTGGATTTTATAGATGTTGCTTATAAAAAATTCTTTTAAATTTTTTTATGTCCTCAACAAAACATTTAAATTGAATAAAAAGACATAAAACTTTGCCTTGAACCAAGGCACTAGTTTAGATTAGAATTGCAAGTCAGTACTTTACAAATTTGTACTCGGGAATGAATGTTTGTTTCCTCTGATTGCAAACTAGTAAACTGCTATTATTAGGAAGATTGGGCAATGCATCTTCAATTAAAGGAAGTCTTGTTCAGTGAACTAAAAGTGAAATCTAACCAAAAAAGTTAGTTAAACATAGTAAGAACCAGCTATTTTCACTATATAGTAGGTAATTAGTCCAAAACATCCAAATAATCAGATGTTCTTAATTTTTTTATACTGTATGTCCAAAATAGTTAAAAATAGTTGAAACAGTCCATGATTTTTTTTAAAGTGAGCATCTTGACCAGCTACCCCAATGAGCTAGGAAATATAGATGAGTTCAAACATAAATTTTATCTTGCAAATTGAGACGATTTCTTGGATATAACTTGTTTGGGTTGGGTTTTTTTTGAAAATCCGCATATAGCATCAGCATCTGCAACTCTGAACTAGAAAAGGGGAAACTTGGTCCTTCCAGTGTTGTTGAATGTTGTCCCATCAGCATCCCCCAACATGGCTAATGTTCAGTGCGAATAGGAATTGTTGTCTGCCTCAAGCAATATTTCTTTGAATTGTTTTTCATCAAGTATTTCATGAAGAAGTAAAGCACAGTGCTCCATCTTTAAAACTATAGTGTTCGTCAATATAGAGCCATGGCTGTGGTTTTCAAAAATCTTTTTTCATGTGTTTCTTCTATGCCACTACAGGTTCATAAGAGCTTTAAGTTATGCATCATCTCTAGATAAAGAAGATTTATTAAGCCCTATTAATCAAAATACTCTGCAGCGCTCTTCTTCTGTTCGTTCCATGGTGTCGAATGCTACCTATGGTAGCTCAGATGATTACATTGGACTTGCACTTCCTGTTGATATCAATGAAATATTTCAGGTATTGTTCAGAGTGCTTTTCTTTTCAACTATTACACATTCATTTAATTTGTCGTACGATATTTATTATTCCATTTGTCATGAAATTCTTCTCACACTTCCTTTGCAGTGTTTACACAGAGGAGTGGGAATCATAGTGTAGTTTGCCTGGTGTATAATAGGGCTTAGCAACTTCAGTGGATCTGGATGCTATTTTTCTGTTCTAGAACATTTTATCAATTTTCCTGGAATTTCAGGATATAGCAATGCTGTATCTGATTTTTAAAAGCAGTTGATTGCACATTTCTTACATGTATTCATACTGTTTGAATTTTTAAAAGCAAGGTTTTTTCATGTATGGTGGGGATGGCAATTGATATAAAAAGTGAGATGCCAATCCTGAAGGCTTTCATAAGATGTGAATGTTTTTTTAGAATTTTTGCCAGGAGATCTGGGAGATCTGTTTAGGTTAAGAACAACATTGATTAAACACTGCCCCAGATCGGAGTCAATGGCACCGCAGGCCAGATCTGTCGATGGTTGTCTATATAATTATAATTGACTCTGATCTGGGGTAAATATTATTGCATCATTGGATTGATTGGATTGATACCAGCCAGTATCGACTGCTCTGGTCTGCTACCCTATCGTCCCCAGCCTGCAGTGAGCCTCTAACGGCAATATTATTTGTACTATTTTGGATTTATTATTTTCAAACAAATTCTTGTTCGGGAGGGGTTGGTACAGAAGTTTTGTGTTTGTATATTGGCATATCTCTTTGAAAGCTGGGAACTTTAGGCAGCCATTTAGCGGTATAATATAATACAGTGGTTATACTATATGTGCATTACCCAGAACTTCCCCTTTGCACTCGAGGATTGTATAGCCAGTTGTATATTGCTCGCTATAACCCGCAATGTCAGTTGAGGGAGTGCCTTTGGAGGCTTCTCAGCACTTGTGGAGACAGGAGGCTGTCTGTGTAAGTGGACACTTCCGCCACACACACATATTTTCACTTTTATTATGTGTATCAATAAGACATTTTTTTGAATCTAGAAGAATATTTAGCAGTATTAGAAACAATCTTGATATAGTTCTAAATATCCAGGTAAAAGAAACTCCATATTTTCTGAAGAAAACGATGCCTTCATTTGATGAACGGAGCGCTCGAGTCTTTGGCCAGGATGCTGGAGGTACTTTTTCTTTTCCAAATTGTAATAGCCCAAATTGCTAGTGTCCATCATTGCTGTGTTTTACAGCCATTTTTGTTTTGGAAAATAATAGCTCTTAGTGATGTTTATTTCATTTTTAATTGGGATTTTATATGCATGATTACATTTTGTGCAAAAAGAGGAAAACCATCTTACAGGCAATATGAGATATGGAAGTTTAATAAGACTTTTCTGTAGTGGATATGTTTCCACATACTTTTGAAAGTTTGTTATTGTTTCTTCATATTTGTACAATCTGCAGTAATGGCCCAGAATTACTTCTTTTTTGGTAGTGGAGAAAGGTCATATGGACATGTGCAAACTTCATTGAATGTGATTTACTTCTGCCTGCTTCATTGGTTTCAGCACATTTGCACAAGCAGATTTTTTCATATGCAGGCTTATCTTTTTAGGACATAACTAATGTTCTAGGCATAAAATAATTCAAAAAAGTGTCTGTTTACAGGTAGAGAACATAAATAAACTGCCATTCATCATTACATTAATTTCCTGTTGCTTGAAACTTAATATATTTGCCAGGTTTGTCAGGAAGTTCTACTGAGGCTGTGAGGAGTCCCTTCCAGATACTTCGTCAGCAGATCAGTCTTACAGAGATTATGAACACAAGCCGTTCGGATGCCTCCCAGTTCCTCGAAAACATGGAAGACACCGGGCTTCAAGAGCACACTGAAGACAATTGTCTTTACTGTGTCTGCACATACATTCTGGGCTATCAACATAACAACAAAGTGAACTCTGCATATAGTCGCACAGGTTAGCACTTCTTCAGTCAAATATTTAATACATTTCCTAACCCCAACAATGTTGCCAACCTACTTGTTGCTTTTAGTGTTTCATTCAATGTGTTTTATAGCAAACAGTGCAAGAAACCTACACTTACATTGGATTTTAATCCTTAAATACTTGTGTTTGTAATATAACCTGTATCACATGTCTTAAATAATTGCAACAATATACAGAGTCATATATCATCTATTAGAAATTATTTGCAGTTGCAGAATGATCATGGGAATCCCACAAATCCTACGTAACTTAACACTTTCTGTTTGGCTACTTATGTGGTGTCCTCATATTCAATTAGAATAATTTTACTTAGCAGGTTAGTGTGTGTTTATTGAAAGGGTAGATCACATTTTCTTGGATCTTTTTTGTGTTGACAATCATAATTTCTAATTAAATTATTTCAGTTGCAATTAAGTTTTGTTTTATTTTTTATTTGTGTGTAAACCATTCCATATGTCTTGTGTCAAAATCTATCAGAATTTCCAGACATTCCTTATACTGACTGGTGTGGAAAGACCATGCATAATCACTTGGATGTGGTTTCCCATTCCTCAAAGTTTTCTGGAATTTCAGGATGTAGCGATGCTGTATCTCATGGATCAGCTAGTAGCACAAAGAGTACGGATCTTGTCATAGGTGAGTGACTTTGTCATAGGCGTGTCCTGTTCTGCTTCTAATACCCTTGATTATTATTAAAAAGTTAGGTACTTGTGATTATGAACATTTCATATGGAAAAATTGCTGTCACTGTTGATTGTACACTTCCCCTAACAACTTCCATAACTTGAAGACTATGACCTTATAAGAATTTTACTTGAACTGCAACATTACATTTGCCAAAGTATAGAATATGATATGAACTTGGGTTAGCTATTCAGACATTGCTCATTATCACATTTTCAACTTCTGCTCCTCTCCTTGTTCAAAATCCTCTTTTCTTTGTTTAGAATTGATCAGTTTTGTTCACTCTTGCTTTCCTTCCCCTTCTTTCTTTTACCCTTTGATATTTAACAGATGCAGGAGGAGAAGGAGAAGAAGAAATGCCTAGCCAACCCTTTGGGGGGATGCAAATATATCAGATTTTGCAGTGCTGCCCGGCTAATGCTGATGTAGCCTCTTTATTAAATTTATATATTGTTAAATTTCTGTTTTTCTAAGGTGTAAAGTCAATACCAGATGATACTCCAGTTTGCCGCATACTGCTGAGAAAGGAAGTCTTGCGATTAGTGATCAACTTGAGTAGTTCGGTGGGAACCAAAGGCCATGAAACAGGTTTATTGACGTAAGTTACACTTTCATTAATACTCAAGGATCCTTATCAGCCGTGGTTGAATGAGGCAGTGGAAAAGTGTTTAGTGAAGCTGCCTTATGCTACAAACTGACCAATCTACCATAAAACTTTGAAATGAAAGAGATATTGAGGATTCAGATTCTCAGTTGTTTAATTGTGTGTCAAGAGAGGAGTGTATGAGGAATATGTTATCAGTTACACTATTCTAAGATTCAAAGTAACATCCAACCTCTAAGCCAGGCCTCACTTTATGGATAGTTTGAAGAAGTGGGACTATCGTGGTTTTTTGCATTTACCAATCCAAAATTATAGTCACGTTTGGAGGAATTTGTGAATATGACAGAAGGCTACTTAAAGAGATGGTGTTTAAGCCAGTGTCATTGCATCTTTTGCCTAATTTCCTCAGTGGTTTTCTAGAGAAAAACAATAGCACTTTTTATTCATCAATTGTATAAGAATTTAGTTTTATCATACAGCTTTCTGTCTTTTGTCATGGCTATTGGAAACTCCTAGGTAAGACAGCCTCCATGTGTCTGGAATCGTGTATGCATGTGGAGATATAGATATACTAGCTGTACCCGGCATGCGTTGCTGTGCCCTATTTAGGAGATGCGAGAAAGTCTGAGTATGTAAGGGTTGGAATTGTTGTTAGTTATGGTGTTGTTGGGGCCATGGCTGTGTCGTTGTGGGTTGTTCTGGTGGGTGGGATGTTGAAGTCCTGGGGAGTTGTTGGTGTGTGGTGTTGCTGGCGTTCTGCATAGCTTATGGATATACAATGTTTTTTGTCTTTCCGTCTGCTGTGTTGATGTAGAGGTTGATGCTTGTGTGGGTGGGGTACTTTGGAAGTGAGTGGAGGTACTTGAAATCCTATTATCCATGGTGTGTCCTCCTCTGAACTGCAGTCGGATGGAGTGTGGGTCATGGGGGGCATTGTGTGCCAAGTTTGGTCTTTATTGGTCTTGGTTCTGGGCCACAGTGGTCTGTGGGGAATGATGGGGTTTTGAAGTAGTACAAATCCCATTATCCATGGAGGTACTTCAAGTCCCATAATCCATGGTCCACCCTCCTCCAAACTGTAGTAGAATGTAGCCTGGGGCATAGGGTCTCTGTGTGCCAAGGTAGGTTACTGTAAATTCAGGCCATGCACAATGTCCCATGAGCTGAGGCCTAGTCAGGAACAGCAAGTTAATGAAGCCTTACTGTCAATTCAGGCCATACACAATGTCCAATGAGCTGAGGCGTAGTCGGGAGAATCAAGTTAATGAAGCCTTACTGTCAATTCAGAGCGTAAACAGCATTCCATTAAGTGAGGCCTAGTCAGGGAAATTAAGTTAATGAAGCCTTACTGTCAATTTTGGGCGTTGTCTGTGATTTGTAGGGGTGTAAATTTTCTGGAGAATCAAGTTAATGAAGCCTTACTGTCAATTCAGAGCGTAAACAGCATTCCATTAAGTGAGGCCTAGTCAGGGAAATTAAGTTAATGAAGCCTTACTGTCAATTTTGGGCGTGGTCTTTGATTTGTAGGGGTGTAAATTTTCTGTGGGAAGTGAATTGGGTGTTTGTGTTTGTGCCTCAGCCCTTTGCCTTATCCTCCTTTGACAGTTTATTAGGGGTCGGAATGTTCATGTTGGCTGGCCAGTACAGGAGTTATGCAAATCCGCCCTTATTGGCAGCCAATCATGTTGTCAGAATGTAGAGGCTGGGAGAGTCGTTGGCAGCCCCGGAGGATGCTGGGAAATGTAGGTTTTTTTAACTCGTTGTTTTGGGGGCCTTCTAGGTTTTGGGGGGGGAAAGTTTCTTTGCTACAAACGTACCTTGCTTGAGGACTATTTCTGTTGGCAAGTTTGGTGTTTCTGCGTTGTAAGGTTTCTCTGTTTGGGACAGTCGTTCCATGACGTGAACCCCCTTTATATAATAGATTTACATACACACCACACTTACATTCAGTATTCAGTACATTCCAGATCTGCTTTTGGCACTTCATTGCTAGTGTAATGTATATGGTTGACTAGATTCTGTCTACTACTGTCCAATGTCTAGAAGTCACATTATCTATTTCTCACTCACTAAACTGAGCTGCTGACCGAAAGGTTGACGGTTCGGATCCAGGGAGCTGGGTGAGCTATCACTGTTAAGCTCAGCTTCTTCCAACCTAGCAGTTAGAAAACATGCAAATGTGAGTAGATTAATAGGTACCGCTTCTACGGGAAGGTAATGGCATTCCATGCAGTCATACTGGCCACATGACTGCATGGAGCGCCATTCGAGGTGTCTACAGACAACAATGGCTCTTCATCTTAGAGATGAAGATGAGCACACACACACACCCAGAGTTGGACGCACTAGATTTAATGTCAGGGGAAGCCTTTATTTTTACCTTAACATTTGAAAGGCCTCTTTATTTCCTTCTCCTATTACAAAATTTGGTCAATTTCTTAAAATATGCTAAATAAGTTGCTTTCTCCTTTGTTCTCACTAGGATTAAAGAGAAGTTCCCCCAAGCATTTGATGATATATGCCTTTACTCTGAAGTGTCTTACTTGTTGGCTCACTGTACATTTCGATTACCATCTCGGCGGTTCATACAGGAGCTTTTTCAAGATGTACAGTTTTTACAGGTATGTAGAAGAAAAATCTAGTGAACTCAAGCTTTTACTGACTGTTGTCCTGTTATGAAGCGCTTCTAATGCTCTCTCCTTATAGATGCATGAAGAAGCAGAAGCTGTTTTGGCTGCAAATCAACAGACAGTTAGCCTGTCGGCAGAATCCTGACCTCTTGTTTTCCACGGTGTGATAAACATGAAGTTGCTAATAGCCTTGGATAACTATTGATGGATTGGGCAACAGAGAGAAGCGCCATCTTCTAAATGGCTGCTGGAGTCCTGGGTACATGTAGTTGGAGTTTGAGCTACAGAACCTGCCCTCCGTGGAACATGGCTTCCCTAGCTGTCTGAGCCAGCCCTATGGGGAGTTGTCTAAATGATAAAGTAGCAATTATGAAGATATGCAAGAAGAACTAAGCACGAAATACTTGCACAGGTTTTCATTTCATATACTTTAAAATGCAATGTATGGCAGAGGACAGTGTGGAAGGGCACATTTTACATGGTTGACTTCTGGACAAAAAAAATGATATCTTGCTTGTTCACCCTGAATCTCAGAGTCAGGGTGTTTTAGGTTGTATACAATTGTCGTCAGTGGAGCATGTTCTAACCGTGGACATAAGGGCATTAATTATGGGCCTTCCATGGTATTTTTCTTAAATTTTGTGAAACACTACTTGGGGGATTTCTGATCTAGAGAGAGACTCCTCAGTAACTGAGGATAGTCTTAAAGTTATGTTATGATTACTTATAGCAAAACTTCTAGCTGTTAGCAGCCTGTCCAGCTCTGTTGCAGTTAATTGTAATTATGTGTTTACTGAACTAATTAAGGAATTTCACTACATTGATTTTAAGAGAAAAAATCACTTATTCATCTCCTGGCATCAGATTTTCCCTGTAAATGTAATGCATGCCATTTTAGTGGAGTTTCTATGTTAGTGCACATCCAGTATATAAATTGGTTGTCTAAATGTAAACCTTTAACAAGCATGACTTCAGATTAAGGAGTGCATACTTTATCAAGTAAACCTAGGAAATATATGCCTGTTGCTGCTTTTGATCAAGAAAGATGAAAACAAATTCCACATTCCATGGCTTTAAATTTTCTCCTTATTACTGGACTCCAGGATAATACCAATAATTGTAGTGAAAAGCCTTATACATACAGTGTTGAAGCGGCCACTACTTTGCTTTAATCCAGAGTACTTTTGGATAATTTGCACAGCTTGTATAATTGTGACAATGTGTAGATTAGTTCCCTTATCCCCTTATAGTGAAATACATAATTTTTTATAAGTACGGACTTGAAACAAAAGCATCTTGTACTGAGCCTCCACAATATCAGATAACTGATATGTACAAACCTGTACATACATATGCCCGATTCCTTTAATTAGGCTTTAATGGACTATATTTTTTTCTAATTTCTTATATAATCGAATCATTCAGCTGGACTGTTTTGAGATTATTCATCCTCTTTCACACACGCATACCCCCCCCCCCCCAACCTTAAAACAAAAATCAGCACTAGGATTTGCTTGTCAAGGTGGAAACTGCTCAGTTTTGCTTATTCCTTATCTGGACTTAATTAATGTGCTAATGAGATGTTTTTGTGACATAAATTTGTTCTTAGCGGCATGTACTCTTCTGTATAATTGCATTATTTTCTTTTGAAATGTAGTATTATTACATTTACTGCCATACCAAACAAAAAAGCAAAATCATTTTGCTGCACAGCTCAGGGAGAGAAAGGTAGAAGTAGTCTACCTATACTTTCTGCTTTTCACCTATCTTCTCCCTTCTCCAAGAAGTGGCAAACAGTTGCGTCTGGCATTCCCCCGCTCCCCTCCTGATCACTTCTCTCTTTCACCTGCTACATTGAAGGATAAATGACTACTCCTGTAAAGTTCTTCCTAGCTTGTCCAAGCTGTGTGGCTGCATGTTTTCTCTTGGCCTACTGCATCATAGTGTGTTGAGGGGCTTACCCACTGCTTTCTCTCTCAGTCCAAAGAAGGTACAAATGGAATTATTGTGAGTACTTTCAACAAGGTGAAAAAAAAACTCAACCACTTGACCATTTTCAAGAAATTACCCATGCAGACAGTTTTCTATCCCAAACTCTAGAAATGAGGTCTGCGGTGAGTATTTCTCCTGCTTCCCCAGGTGATGGATACTGTAAAATCAGGGAAACATTTCCTTAATAGCAAGTTAGGGGGGAAAGACACTTTCCTGACTTAATAAATTTTGGGATAGCAGCAGATAACATTCTCTAGAGGCAGTCTTCTCCCCACCATCTCCCCCTCGAGCTGTGGAGCAAAGGCTCCTATTTGTGCTGGCAGGGAAGGTAATCCATTGAGATTCCCAGTTGCAAGTAGGAATGTTATGCCCTTAATTATCAATGTAATTTATGGAACATTTGGGGGACCATGGAAAAAGGCGCTTCTAGCAGTAATCAGTAGTCTGTATATTCTATGAAGTGAATCTTGGAGATTGGGGTGAGGGAAGGGAAGAGAAAGGAGCTTCATATGTTTTATACCAACTCATTAAACATACAGAGTTGCATAATAATTATCAGTATTTGCAGAGAAATCTTTCAACCTTTAGTACAGTTCCTTTGCAAAATAAAAATATCAGCCACGGTATATTGTCGAAGGCTTTCATGTTCAGAATCACTGGGTTGTTGTAGGTTTTTCTACAACCTACATCAGCCACAATAGACCAAATAGTGGTACAACATTCAATAATAATAATAAACAACTTTATTTATAACCCGCCACCATCTCCCCAATGGGGACTCGGGGTGGTTTACATGAGGCCGGGCCCAAACAACAAATTACAATCAAAATACAAATCAAAACATCAACAATATAAACAAAACACAATAAAATACATATGATAATAAAGACATATAGTCAATATTACATTGTTATAATAAGTTAATAAAATCACGATAGATTTACTGTTGCGAACAGAGAGCCTTAAAGCGCCAAGCCCAGCAAGGTTTCAACACAAAGTTTATTAAGCAGAACAGAAAAACAGTCAAAACAACACTCCACACTTAAACCTCAGTGTGAGAGTGAGGAAAAACAAAGGCAAAAACCAAACTTGGTCCAAAAACAGTCCTATTAAACAAAACCTGGATCTAACCTCCAAAAAAACCACTTCAAACCCAACCACCCAAAACACTAAAGAAAAGAAGCACACAACAATGCTGGCACCAAAGTGGGAGAAGGCAAGAGCGAAGAGACATCATCCAATCCAAGGTCGAAACGTGGAGACAGCAGGGCGTGGTCAGACAGCAATTCGGAGTCAGGGCAGGAGTGGCAGTCCAGAGTCGAGGCAACGGTCCAGAGTCGAGGCAAGGAGACAAACGAAGGCGTGTCAGCAATCCAAACCAGGTCAGCACGGAAGAAGCGATGATAATCCGATTCAGGGGCAGCACACAAGCAGCAACTAGCACACAAGGGAGTAAACACTGTGTAGCCAAAAGGGAAACAGTATGCAGAGCCCCGACCATACAATACCCAGTCCACGAAGGTTGATCAGGATCAGAACTCACGTCCACGAAGTAGTCCACACGAATACCGGAACCAAAAGCACGACAGCAGGCACCCATCAACCCTTTTCCAGCTGCAAAAAACCCCAATTCCAACCCTCCTTTTATTTACAAGTCCTCATCAGAATTTGATTGGGACAACACCCCGTCATTAGCTCTCTCAGCTCTCAAGACAGCCTCACGTGCAGCCCTCTGCCTCTCTTGCCAAGCCAGTCTTCTCCTCCCACGACTTAGTTCACCCCAAGTGTTTGATTGTTCATCTGAACTCCAGTTCCCATTCTCAGATGGCTCCTGGAACCATCTACAACAGTGCATTTCATATGCTTTAAATTCTATTTATTTATTCAAGAAAAAAAATACACACTACAAAACAAATGACGGGGTCTGCCTTGACTTTGGGACAGAGCCAACCTCTTTGGCTCAGAAGTCATCCTTGATTGGAGTGCAGTCAGAGAACCACCGGCTGGTGTTGCTCAGAACCCGCGTCCGCCAGTTCTTCACCAATGACACTGGATTTGCCTCGGGCTCAATGCGCTCTCCCTCAGGGATTTTCTCCGAAGCCTTCCTGATGGGAGTGAGCGCTAAGGTTAGAAATAAAGTGTCCCCTGCTGCCACCAGTGTAGAGTCTTCCACACTGAAGTTGGTGTCTTCCTTGATGTCTTCCATTGTCCCCTCCAAGACACAGCTCTCTCGGTTCTGGCACTCCTCAGCTTTGCAGCGACACTTCTCAGAGCAGGTCGCTTTTTGCTTCCGACATCCACACTTCCTGCTTTGCAGTGGCCTTTGCAGTTGCACCACAAAACTATCTTCTCCCAAATCCTCTGAATCGGATGACGACTCTTTATCAGGCATCCCGGATGCAGACCTTGTGGTAGTTTGTCTGCGGGGCTTGGGCTGGAATCGGAGCCATTTAAGGTGCTGCTGCTTTGGTACTGAAATGGAAACCTCCAACTGCTTCTCTGTTCCTTCTTTATGGTTGATCTGGCTGAGCAAGAACTGCACCTTCTCTTGGTGCTCCTGCTCCATCTTGACTAGCTGGCTTTCATACTCTTCTTCCATTTTGGCGGCTGATTTCTGTTTCTCTGCCAGCATTTTCTGCAGATCAGCACATGAGCTTTTGCTCTGCTGGAGGTGGTTCTCCAGTTTTCTGTGCTCTACTTTGGAGGAGGTAAGCTCACCAATCAGGTACTTGATTGCACAATTGGCTTCCGGAAGGGTGTTGGTGCTCCCCCAGAAATGTTTGGTGCAGTCTCCTGTGTTGGCATCCAGAAGTTGTTGTTGATCAGCAATCTGAGCACTCTGAGCTCCATCTCTGTTTCCAGGCTCCAAATTTGGTTGGTGAGGGAATAGTTCGTATCTGCTTCGTTGCGTGAGAAGGCGCATCTCCTGTATTTTGGAGGAAGATTCTCCGCTACGTCCAGCTTTTCTTTAAGTGATGCGATTTCCCTGACCAAATTTTTATGGTCTTAGAAGGTCGTTGAGGTGCCGCTGAGGCTCTTCAATACTAATAAGGACTAATGCCATACTCCCATTAAAAACTGAAACACAGTAGTTGCAAATACTACCTCAGTTAAGTTAGAGTAACATTGGTATCTAGGTAGAATTAATTGATTTGGCTACATATTTCGTTTGATGTAAGTAAATCAGGGTGTATTCTTAAAAAGATGTAAATCCATATTAACAAAAGAAAAGTCTCCAAATAGTTAAGCTTCCTGATTACAACTGTTAGAGAAAGGGTGTTGGGAATAATTACAGAAAACTCAAAAGGAAATTCGCATAGCAAAGTATATGAATTCAAATAACAGTGCATGTGCCATATATTTAATAAGTTTTTGCTTTTTTTTCGAACACCAAGAACTCTGACTTCTATCCAAAATGGGCTGACCCCAGCCCTTTGGGGAGTGATATCACCAAGAATTCTGCAAAGTAACAGATATACCTAGTGGATTTTTAACTATGTCCATCAGGAATGGGTGACTTAGGGCTATACAGATGTTGTTGGGCTGCAAATTGGAAAGTTGAAAAAAGCAAAGGATTTGGGAATTGCAGCCCAACAACATCTACAGTGTTGCAGTTTCTCACTCCTACTGGAATATCAAAAGTGTGTTTCACTTCCATCTCCTTGATTGGATGTGAATGAATACACTCTGGAACATGACATACTGATAGGTTTTACAATAGTAAGGTGTGTATTTTGAATTGATTTTTCTCATTGGCAAGGTTCTACCATAGATCAAACATGCATGGCTTTTATATCATTAACTCAAATGTAGTTGAACAGCCTTTTGTTGTGACTTGAGAACTTCCCTGCCTGGTTTGTGACGATTTCCTGCATCTTTGTGCTGCCAGGACAAAGAGCAAAAGGAAGATCTATGGAGCACCTGGTTGACTTTTGGACTTGGCTGGTGGGCTGGGCTACATTTGCCTAAGAATGAACAAGCTATTGCACTGAAGTTTCTCCTTGAGCACTGAGCCAGAAGCTCTGGAAAAAGTTCCTTAGAAATAACTAGGATACTTTGTAGGAGACATCTGCACTTGCATCACACAATTACAAGGGCATGCAGACCAGGTCACTTTCTCTCTTCACTCAGATAGGTAGAGAATGCAATCTGTCTTGCATGAAAATCAGAGATGCAGAACAAAGTCCTGTGTAGTGTCATCTCTCTCCCATTATGAAATGCATTGGGTTTTTAAAAAGGACTTCGATGCTTCAAAAGTAACCCTTCAAGAACGGTAAGGAACCTTGGTCTCCCAGATGCTATGGGCCATAAGTTTCATAATCCCTGAATTTTGGTGATTTTAGCTGGCGCTTTTGGGAGTTAAAATCCAGAACATCCAAAGAACCAAACATTTTTCAGGCCTGCTCTACAACATGCTACTAAATCCTGAGGATCTGTTGGGACAGATTATTTGTTTGTGTGGAGGTTAGTGGAATAATGAGACACACACATTTGCACACTCACACTATGGATGGAGGTAATTTGAATCTAGGACCTTCAATGAGAGCCGCTCCACATCTTTGAATGTCTAAGTGGTGTCCCAAAAGGTGGTATGTGGCGGAAATACCAGCTAAAATTGTTTCCCTTTTGATTGTTGTTCATTGCATTCCAAAATCAAGAAGTTCTGTTTTCTCTAAAAATAATTTTAGTGATAAAGTAGATGTTATGGCATAGCCAAGCTTCACATTCACCATCAACTTGTATATACTAGCAGCAGAGCAATAACTTGGTTTTATTTGCTATAAGAGGGGAAATAAACCATTATTTTTATAGTCCTCAGGACCATAGACTCAGATCCTCGGTTTGCCCTTCTGTTTGTTTTCACTAACTTCTTCCTCCTTCCTGAGCCCTCCACACCATTCCCAACTCCCCCCCCCCTTCAGAAACAGGCTTTTTGAAGGTGCAAAAAGAAGGGGGAGACAGGAAAGAGCAATTCTTTGTATTCTGTTCACAACCCTCTGCTCAGTTGTTCTCAACCTGTGGATCCCCAGATGTTCTGGCCTTCAACTCCCAGGAATCCTAACAGTTGGCAAACTGGCTGGGATTTCTGGGAGTTTGTGGCCAAAAGACCTAGGAACCTACAGGTTGAGAACTACTGCCTAGCTCATAATCTGTGACAAAAGATAACATGGCCATAAAAAGACAGAAGTAAATACAATTATTACTAGGTTATACGAGCAATGTCATTTCTCATTCTGCTTACTTTTTAGTATGTAGAAAATGGCAAGTGAATTCAAGGGTTTCACCATAATCTCTTTATGTTTGCTAAAAGAGGAGGTTCTGGTGGTCCTCGTGGGTTTAATTCTCACTTTGATCAGGCACATTGTGAATGAATGTGAGTATTTTCCAGTGTTTCCCAATGTGTTTCTATCTCTCCCATTTATGTTTTGATACAGGCTTTTAGGCCATTATTCAGAGTGGTGTAGTAAGGGCCCCTTTCCCAGTAACGCCAAGCTGATATTTTCCATACCAGAGCACACCTTCACAGCCAGTTACCAACTGGAAGAGAGCAATGGCATACAAGTAACATCTGGCTGCAATGATAAAAGAGACACTTCCATCCTTCTAGATCTCCAGTGAAAGATCTGGGAGAATGAGGTCTTTCACCTGCTGCAGAACTGCATTTGGACATTACCCCCGCCATTGATCAGATGTAGGGACACCCTCTGTTATGGAATAGGTTGGTTGCAGAAAGGGGAGCACACTGATACAGGATCTTGACTGTTACGGTCCCATAAATTCAAGATTCAGTACATTCAAATTATTTTCTCAAATATGAAAAAAATATTGGCAATGATAGGTATCTTACAATGGTACTCAACAACACTTTGAAGCAGCTATCTGCAGACTGCTGCCATATAAGTGTTTTGCACTACCATTCCCATCACCCTAGACATGCTTGGACATCATGGTTATTATCTATCATATGTCAGGTGCTAGTTTGGGAAAGACTGCTTTTACAGCATAAGGTTGAAATGGGAATATCCTTGGAAGTATTTCAATCTGAAATACTCACTGTTTTTGGACTTTTAAATACTTTTTCAGCCATCCTAATGAAGTGAATATAAGTTGCAAGGGCTTGAGCCTACCAAAACAAGGCACTTTCAGTTTGGGAAGGCTTAACTTTTTTGAGTCTTGCCTGAAACATCTTCATGTTGTGATTGAAAAGGATTACTTGCAGTGATTACTATAATTGTACTCCGACTTTGGTCCACCTAATGTTTAGGACTTCTAGGAGTGAAAAGCAACAACATCTGAAGGACCAGAGATGGAAAAGTCCTGAACTGGCACCCACCTTGTTCCTTCTGGATGTTTTGTTCTTCAGTCAGCCCCAGATGTTCTCTAAGTCAGAATCAAAAACTTCTAGTGGGCACCAGGTTGTTTCTCCCTGATCTCTTATCCCTTCTTGTTTGTCCTCTTGTTCAGAAAACAAAACAATAATTATGTGTCTTTCAGCCTTTATCAACCTTAATATTACTTCATGGCTAGAGGTATGCTAATGATGATGGGAACATGGTAGAATCCTTGTTACACACTTTTCCTTTTCTAGAAATAGAAATAGCCCAGTTCTGAATTTAAGGTTTTTTATTTATTTAAATGTATCTTTTTAAACTTCCATTTTACTACATATTTTGTTAACCTTTGTTTAAAAAGATCCATAAAAGAATGTGTTTTTTTCTTTAGACTATTTTTGTAAAATTAGGTGGATAGTAATGCCACAGCATGCAGAAATTGCACTTTTTTGCTTGACTTCCTTGTAAAATAGACATTATTTAATTTGAAAGAAATAATAATGTAATTTATGCCAAAAAAAAGGTAACTTGTCATTTTCCCACTGCATAGGTTAGATTTAGCACAAAATACAAAGAACTTTGGTTGGGGTGGAATTTCGCCGGCATAATTATGAGATGGGGAAGAAATCTACTTCAACTAGTGGCTACCAATAACCCAAGCAATGTGTGTTAAACTAGATATGATGTAAATTAGTTATTCTGAGGAGGGGAAGAGATTATGAAAATGTTCAAAACTTGTTTTCCTTGCTCCATGTGGTCATTATTTCTTTTATATATGTATATATATATTAGTTGACGAGCTGCTACATATTTGGAAGTTATATTGTTTGTAGGTCACTGAATGAACATTGAAATCTGATTTATATTGTATACCTGTAACATAGAAAGAAAAAAGTATTTATATATTTTCTGTATGAATATTTCATTGAGCTGTGTATAATTTTAAAGAGGCTTTGTCCCCAAACGGTTCTGCTCATCTTGATTTTTAGTTTGGTTTTTTTTATTTGCTTTGGGTTTTTTTGTTTCCTTTTGTATAGTGTGTACAGTTTGTGTCTATGAACAGTAAAAGCCACCTGGAGCATTATCTTATTAAAGGGATGCATTGTTAATAAAATGAACTTCAAACAGTTATCTTGTTGTGTTAAGAATCCTTCTTTCAAAGCATTTTACACTTTTCAAACTCCCAAGCCCTCCCAAACTTCAAGTTTTCTATGTGATCGTTAGGTGGCAGTGTAACCTAATACTAACCCTTGAATTAGACCAGTTGTTCCCAACCTTTACGAGGCTACAGATCACTGAGGCAAAAAAATGGAATACATTGTGGACCATTGAGATGAATCAACCCATCTCCACCACCCGAACACAAAGGAATATTTTTAAATAGCTAGAATGTATTAATCATCATACTTTTTATCATGTCAGAAGCAAATTGACTGTACATTTATAATGTATTCAAAAACAAAAATTTTAAAGGGGTTGTTGTGCATTTTCCGGGCTGTATGGCATTCTCTCCTGACGTTTCACCCACCTCTATGACAGGCATCCTCAGGTTGTGAGGTCTGTTGGAAACTAGGCAAGTAAAGTTTATATATCAGTGGAATGCCCAGAGAGAAAGAACTCTTGTCTGTTTGAGGCAAGTGTGAATTTTGCAATTGGCCACTTTGATTAGCATTGAATGATCTTGGAGCTTCAAAGCTGGCTGGTTGCTGCCAGGGGGATCCTTTGTTGGTGGATGGATGGATGGATGGATGGAAGGAAGGAAGGAAGGAAGGAAGGAAGGAAGGAAGGAAGGAAACATTGGACAAGGACCACAGACCACTTTTCTGTTTTTTGATGGCACACAATTAATAACATTGTTAACAACTTTTCCTCTCTCGTCATTATCACTGCCTTTGTCAAACAACAATGGGTTTTCAGAATGCTAATCTGAAAAACCTTTTTCCCTTTTTATTGTGGTGTATAAATGCATCCTTGAATCTCTCTATCTTTTTGTGATCTAATGGCATGCATTGTGAGACACAGAACTTTGTGCCATAATATTTTTGTTAGTGTTTCAGATATTGCAGAAATCCTTGTTCTTTTTGATGTAATAGATTTAGATGGCCACCACTCTGTGATTTGTTTTAATCTTTGACCCATCACTGGGCACTTATTCTCTGAATGAGAAGGTAACTCGTATGGATCACTCCTATAAAAGAAAGAAGAACCTCTTTTTTGGCCTCATGTTTTTGTAGATTCAATCATGATGCAGGGTTGTATCCACTTTGAATATCAGAAGAATAATTGTTAACTCCCCAAAAAAGTTGGCAATCAATATATCATGATTTCTTTTCTAGCACTCCCTACTCGAAATCTGATTACCTGGCCACATCAAACTTTCGCTATTTATTGAGAACTATTACTATACGAAGTTTAATGCCGGAGAGGTAGCACAGAGATAACAACAGCTGTGCTGGCCATCTGAAGATTGCAGGATCGAATCCCAGGCTGAGTTAGATGCCAGCTGTAAGCCCTGCCTACTGTTTACCCAAGCAGTTCAACAGCCCAGCTGTGAATTAACAACAAATTGGGGACCATAAAAGTGGGGAAGGACTTTTGCACAGACTTGTCTGAAATAGGCTGACGGAGAAGGGAGAGGCAGAAGTGGTGGAAACGAGGCTCCTGTCATGAGGATGGAACAACAGCACCCCCTTGTGACATGATGGCGCAATGACGCAGGGACATAACGATGTAATGGAGCATTCACACCCGATGGCGCCCACCTGTATGACGCAGCCAGGAAAGAAGTCCTTCTAAAAACTGCACTGTATTTGTCTATGTGTAATTGTATGTCTTTCCGACAGGGACTGTCTGTCGTATGTGTATTGTAATCCGCACTGAGTCCCCTTCGGGGTGAGAAGAGCGGAATAGAAATAAACAGTATTATTATTGTAATCATATAGCTGTAAAATGCATATTTTCATCAGATACAAATGGCTTCGGTGGAGATTCCATGGGAAACTGGTTTTTGTAAGTTGATTGTTGCAAATTTTCAACAAAACAAGCTGTGTTGCTTTGCTGAACCACAAAGGAAGTCGTATTGTTTTGAGAAATATAGCTGAAATGGTTTTGAACTTCTTCCAGTGGAGAGCAGGTAAGTTTGCTTGGAAAAAAGTCTAGAAGTGGCTGGTAGGATGTCAAAGAGGAGTTAGGTTTCATGCTTGTTACATCTTGCTCTTGTTGATTCGGGCAATAGTTTGGATTCAGGTAGAACTTGTGTCCCAGTGTCTTTCCCAAATCAGGTTTGTTGTCAGATCCAGGTTTCTTCATCACAAGTAGTTTGTCAGGAGAGAACTCACTGTTGTCTGTTATTATAGGACTTTTCTGTATAACATACAAAAAGCAACTGGATTAAAAACTGACTCTGCAAAATGTCAAGAGCTTATTTGATAGTCAAGAAATGTTTATTAAAGCACCACTTCTGTGCTTTTTGTTACCAACATAAGGCTATTATGCCAATTTCAATGAATGCCACAATTCTGGAGATAATTCTGAAGAAAAGTACAGTGGAAGTAACAAATAGTGGGTTGTAGGTTTTTCGGGTTATATGGCGTTGTTCTAGAAGCATTCTCTTCTGATGTTTTGCTTGCATCTATGACAGGCATCCTCATAGGTTGTGAGGTCAGGGGAAACATTTTGTCTTACCTTTTCAAAAGGAGACACGTAAGGACGTGGTATTTCAGGGGTCAAGCAATTCCATACACTAGAAAAACAAGAGTAAGAAACAGTAATGAAAAAGTAGCCAGTGTTGGGAAAATTCTGAAAGTTTGCCATTAAGAAAGAAACTTCCAAGCTCTAAGAATTCACTTGAACTCACTTTTTTAAAACGATGAGAAACTTAATTTACTAGCTTTGGAACAAAGTGCAATATAAAGCCAATATTGAAACATGGTGTAAATGCTGGTTTGTTTTGAAGCTGGTAACCAAAGCTTCTGAGTTGAAACAGGAAACTGAAGTCAGTTGGAGATCTTAGTTTAACTGTAGCTTTCTTGGTTTGGAACACAAAAACTGAAGAATATCCATCACTTATAAGAACTACCCTATGTACATATGTCTAGAATTTGAAGACATCTGCCTTTGCGCTTTGCTACTCTGCTGCTGAGTATGCATGCTCAGTGTGAAACACATCTCACCACACTAAAACAATGGATGAGACATGCCACATTTTCACAGCTCCCTACACTGGAGAAATTACACTGTTTAGCCAGTATTGCACCACTTGATATCTGCCGGGAAGTAGCAGACAATAATGAAAGGACCAAGACAGTGACATCTCTGACCCATCACCCGTACAGATATCAGCCAGCATGCCAACACCATAAATCAAGAAATAGTGTTCTACGATCTACAAAGATACTTGCAGGAACACCTCAGCAAGTGAGAGTCCAAAAGTGGCAGACTAAAACCCGGAACCTCAACCCATGGCTGATACCAAAGTAGGGACTTCCTCTTGGGCACACAGAAGACTGGGTGACTTGGAAGGCACTGAACAGACTGCGCTCTGGCACCACGAGATGCAGAGCCAACCTTAAGAAATAGGGCTGCAACGTGGAGTCCACAGACCACCTATTACAATGCAGTCTGAACCCTGCCACATGCACAATGGAGGACCTTCTTATAGCAACACCAGAGGCACTCCAAGTGGCCAGCTACTAGTCAAAGGACATTTAATAAAATGCCAAGTTTCTAAACTTTGTTTAATTTTTTAAAAAAAATACATTACAACTGTATCCTTGGTTTGCTCCTGGTATGATAAATATATAAATCAAAAACACAGAGTAAGGCTATAATACTAGCAGTATTGTAAACACGTAATAGAAGCTAATTAATAAACGGTATCAATTCAATAAAATGTATAAATCATTTGTTTTATAAAAGTCAATAGTGCAGATATAGTGCGATATAGTGCGAAGTGCAGGTCAATTCATTTCAATATACATAATCACATTCATATTGTTCATATAACATCAATATTCATAGTATGCATATCACATTGATTGATTCATTATTCATCATGAGGCAAGGTACTAGCATAACTTTAAAGAAACCAACAAAATAACCTGTAGTCCCACCTAAGGGTAAATATCAAACCCGGTTGTGGTATAGCAAAAAACCCGGGATATCCTGGAATGCGGGTGATTAACTGCTTCTCCACATTGGGGACGAACAAACGCCGTTTTTGTGGAGTTCTGTTTCACTGTTTGTATACTGGCACCAGTATACAAACAGTGAAACAGAACTCCAGAAAAACGGCGTTTGTTTGTTAGCGTTGGGGAGGTCTCAATGACCCCCTGACCATCAATGCACTCCTGAACAAGTAGAATATGTTACCCTGTTCCCCTCCCTAATTCTTCCCTTGACCACCCTTAACAATGAATAACCATCTCTTTAAAAAGGATGCCCCTGTGACAACCCCTTGTTGACCGGCATCAGACTGGACAATCTTTCGGAATTCAAACCGCTAACCCTAAATGCAAGGGGGCCTCGAAGTTACCTCAGCAACTTCTGTCTTATGGCAGGGTAGACTATCTCCCCCATTAACCATTGAATTGCAGAGACTTTAAATTTCTCAGTAACCACTTGACCACACTGCCACCATTTGTCTGTCTGACCACTGACCTTGAGGGCCACCACCAATAAAAAGAACTAAAGAGGTGTTTTTCTTTTAAGATGTAAATAATGTATTATGACACAAATGGGTACAAATCTTGATTGGTTTTATACTTCCTCAGAGGCACAAACTTATTCTGTTACACAAAACACAACTGGGGTTATACTATAGGGTTCCCACTAACCCTCTATAGACCTCTGGACTCTTCCATCTTTAACTAGGGTCTCTACACCCATAAAACTGGACTGCTCTCTTGCAGACCTTAAGACTAACTAAAGACTGAACTGTTCTCTTACAGTCCTTTAGACCAACTAACTCAAAACAAACTCCTCCCCTCTCATGGCAGTTGGCTTCCAACCGCTCTTCACCAACTGTAAAATTCATACCTTGAACATTCTAAAAGGCTCTGGCCCTGGTTGCTATGGCGACAGCTTTTCAGAGCTTCTGCCAAGCCTCCCTTCTGTCTCACCCACATCAACAATTCATAGGATATTCCTTTGAACTACACAAAACAACATACATTTAACATGTTATACAACATTTACACACCAATAATCGACATCATTACATACCTTCCTTCCCCGAAATTATTTTTAATTCTCTCTGTCCAGAGTGAATTAAAAATAATGCCGTTAGCAAGACATTATATAAACTTATACATTTCACATCTACATTCATACTTACACAACTATATACAAACCATATCCATCTTGTAACCTGAATTCAAGTAACTCTCGATAAAGTGTCAGCTACCACATTTGATTTGCCTTTCACATGCACTACCTCAAAATTGTAGTCTTGCAAGAGCAAACTCCATCTTAAGAGTTTGTTATTAGTACCCTTAACATTACTCAGCCATTTTAATGGCGCATGATCCGTCTGCAAAATAAACTTTCTGCCCCACAGATATGGCCTCAGTTTTTGAATCAACCACACTATGGCGAGGCATTCTTTCTCGATGGTAGAAAGACTACTTTTCTCTCGGCAACAGCTTTTTACTTAAAAACATTACAGGATGCTTTTCCCCATCCTTGTCAGCTTGACTTAAAACCGCTCCCAGACCTGTTTCTGATGCGTCGCAAGTTAAGGTAAATGGACGATCAAAACTGAGCTCTCAACACTGACTGTGATGTTATCGTCTGTTTTAACTTGTCCATTGACTCCTGGCATTGTGGTGTCCACACTATAACATTTGGACATGCCTTCTTGGTTAAGCCTGTCAATGGAGTCGCCAATTCGCTAAAATTTGGGATAAACCTTCGATAATAACTGGCTAATCCCAAAAAGGACCTAACCTGTTTTTGGTTTTGGGTGTCCCATTAATAACGAATTTCTAACGACTCAATTAGATTTCCGTTTCAATTTTAGCATGCCTAGTAATTACTGTAGACTGCAAGTCCTTGCATTCTGAATCAGCACAGCCAACAAGGAGGTATTCTGGAAGTTGCAGTTCAACCAGTGGGTTTCCATGGCCAAGTAAGGCTTCAAACCCCAATCTTCAGAGCTGTAATCCAATGTTCAAACCTCTACACCACAGTGGCTGCTTTTCTCAAAAGAGACCATGCCATATAGGGAAGCACAAATCGTTTGCTTTCTGTCCAAACTGCACAAACAGAACACTCCTAAAAAGTATTAAGTGTCCTCAATTCACTGTTAAGAATGTTATTAAATGCATTAAATGTGGCTTCTTATAGGTTTGAACAAACCTCTCAAGATATGATAAACAGGGTGATGAATAAAGGTGGTGTCTATAAAACTGCTGTTGTTGTGTGCCTTCAAATATGAATTGAATTGTCCTTGAAGTCTAACTTACTGCAACCCTGTCATGGAACTCTCTGCGGCTGAGAGTGTGTGACTTATGCACTGGCATCAAATGCATTTTCTGTTGAAGATGGCAACCTTTTCAAGCCAGAATGTTATGTCTGTTCATAATGTGTCATTTTATTTCCTGAAGTGTATGTCTTATATTTTATTTGGTTTGCAGTTTTCTTAGCTCCATATACTTGAGGCAATGGAAAGGGCTGAAGATCATGTGACTGTATAGAATGCATTGTAGACACGATGACAGTTGAGGAATGACACTTAATACATGAGTCAGGTAGAATACAGATGTCAGTGTTAGAAGTTAGAAGACAGCCAAGCCTTGAGTCAGCTTGAGTACAGAAGTCTGTTTTCTCAGTCAGATGTCAGTGTAGGAAATTAGAAAACTGTTGATGCTTGAATTATTTGAAAGTATTTATTTATTTATTTAAAACTTTTATATCCCGATCTTCTCACCTCAATGAGGGACTCAGATCGGCCTTACAGTAAATTCAATGCAAAACATATACATTAAAATACATGAATAAAATACATGGATAAAACATTAAAATACAATTAAAACCAACTCACCAGATAAAATCAACTCAATCCAACATGTGGTCATTAACTCAATCTCGGTCTTTTTTCTGGGAATGCTTCCTTCCAAAGTCAGGATTTTACCAGCTTCCTGAAGGACAGGATGGAGGGGGCAGATCTGATCTTGCTCAGGAGAGAGTTCCATAGTCGAGGGGCCACAACATAGAAGGTCTTGCCTCTCGTCCCCACCAGACATGCTTGCTAAGGTGGCAGGACCGAGAGCAGGACCTCTCCGGAAGATCTTAGCATCCTTGATGCTTCGTAGGGGAGAACACGTTTGGACGGGTAAACTGGGCCGGAACCGTATAGGGATTTATAGGTTAAAACCAGCACTTTGAATTGTGCTCGGAAGCTAATCGGCAGCCAGTGGAGCTGGTGTAACAAGGGAGTTGTGCGCTCCCTGAACCCCGCTCCCGTTAGTAACCTGGCTGCCGAGCGTTGGACTAATTGCAGCTTCCGAGCAGTCTTCAGATGTAACCCCATGTAGAAAGCGTTGCAGTAGTCTATTTGGGATGTAACCAGAATGTGGACCACTGTGGCCAAGTCAGACTTCCCAAGGTACGGGCGCAGCTGGCGCACAAGCTTTAACTGTGCAAAAGCTCTCCCGGCCACCGCTGAGACCTGGGGTTCCAGGCTCAGCGATGAATCCAGGATCACTCCCAAACTCCAAACCTGCGCCTTCTGGGGGAGTGTAACTGTAGCACAGCAGTTCTCGTTTGTGCCTGGAGGGCAGGGGTCAGGACCAGGGGTCCCATTAGCATTAGAACCAGCAGTGCCAGAACATGATTCAGAGGATGAGCTAGATGACTGGGGCGAAGGGCAGCTTTCCCCTGATGAGCCTCTTTCACCCACAGAGAGCTTAGCATGGGAAGAAATGTTGTTTGGTCCTAGCGAAGACATAGATAGCCAGGTGCAGATGGACAGCGATTCTGGCAGCTATGAACATCCGGGAGGAAGAAATTCTCAGGAGCCTCCAGGGGAAAACATGGAAGAAAGCGCATGGGAAATGCCTAGGGAGGAGAGCTCTCAGGGAGATAGAAACACAGCTGCGGAGAGACAAGGTCGAACCTTTGATAGGAGACGGAACATAGAGTCTAGCAGAAGGGAATGGTCTAGGAGCATAGACCGGCCGAGGTCCGTGAGCAGCGATTGGAGACGAGAAGCCTAGAGCGTCGGGGACCTCGGCCGAAGGGATTAAGTATAGGATCCGTGGGAACGAATCCTCAGTGCTCGGCCACGTCTTTCCTGAATAGGCGTGAGCGGAGTGGGACCACGGCTAAGCTAGCCCATGGTCATCAAGCCTTGCCTTGCCTTGCTTTGTTCCTGATCCGCCTGGTTGTGCGGAGCCTTGCCTTGTTTCCTGATCCACACGGTTGTGTGGAGCCTTGCTGAACTTTGAGCCTTGCTGAACTTTTAGCCTATTTGCCACGGTTTTTTGGACATTGTTACTGTCAGATCTGGGAAATCTGAGCTTGGAAGAAGTTCAGGTTTCCAGCCTGCCATGAGGTGGTGCTGACCTTTGTCCCAGTTCTCCGGGAAGTAAAGTGACCTTTGCTCTAGTTACTGAAGGACTATGCTGAGTCAGTCTGGGAGTGATGTAACTTCCAGGTGTCTCCAGGGGAAGTGAGGTAACCTCTTCTGACTCGGACATTGGACAATGGACTATTAATGCTGACTCAGAGACTAATGAGGTCACATCCCTTTGGACTATGGGATTTGCTGAATCACCCGGATATGGTGCAACCCTGCCTGACATTGCATGGGCAAGGGGAGGGGTTCGGTATAAAGGTGTGTTTGGGTGGCGGGTCGGTGCTTTAGCTTTACAAGTGTTGTACCTGCAATAAAATCGTGTTGGACCGTGCTTCTACCTACGCGTGATCCTTACCGAAATTGGAGCGTCATTACAGAAGCTAAAAGCCCCATTCAACTTTCCCAGCAATGGAGAGGTTGGCTTGGAAGGAAGAGGAGTATATCGATATGTGGAATATTGCTCCTGAAGAGGTCCGGAGAACCATGGATTGGGAGTGGAATACCATTGACCAAGTGGGGTTCCCGGACGAGTCCAGGGAAGTGACGGCTTATGGTGCGTCAGCTCAGGTGGACGAGCCCGAGAAGCGAGAGATTGTGGGACGCTCAGGTGAGCGCTTTGAGAGGTGAATCCAGAGGAATGGGGCAGCGAGGCCCCATTCAGACGGGTGTCCGGATGGCCGGAGGAACCAGAGAAGCTGTGCTGAAAGAAGGGCCAGCTCAGGTGGATCCAGTGGAGTGCGGGACCAGAGAAGCTGAGGGGAGAGTGCCCCAGCTCAGGTGGACCTGGCGGAGTATGGTAGTGAAACCACGGAACCTGAACCGCTATCGGAATTGGCGGTGATGAGGTGTAGGATGGAGGCGATGGAGCATACCATGAGAAGGATGTCTCGGGCTATGTCCAGGAGAGAGCCAAGGGATTCGGCGTGGAGTGCACCGGGAGGAGGAGACTTCACTTTTTATTCGTGGATGGATGGCGAACCGTCAGCAGCTGAGCGTCCTAGATCTCCCATGGGGAGTGTGGAGGGATGGTGGGCAACTAGCGTCAGAAGTGAATCCGGTCCCGGTGAGCCGCCCCCTGCAGTCGGCAGGGATGAGAAGAGGAGTCTCAAGGCTGGAGGCCCCTCAGGGGAGGAGAGTGCAATCTCAGGAGTTTGGAGGACGATTGAAGAAAGAACCTCTGAGGGTGGAATTCGAAGGGGAAGCTTGCAAGGTGGCTTTCTTTATCGCCACAGTGAGGGATCATATGGAAGACTACGGTCATCTTTATCCCAGTGATGGTAGCCGAGTTCGAGCCATTGGAGGAGTGTTTAAAGGAAGGGCCGCTGAATGGTATGTGCAGTGCCATGACCGTAGAGATCCGTGTTTAACATCGGTCCGGGCCTTCTTGCAAGCAATTCGAAACCGCTTCCGTGATCCTCTGGAGAGGATAAAAGCGAAGGAAGCGCTGCGCTGTCTATCCCAAGGACCCAGATCGGTTACAGAATATGCAGAGGAATTTATGGGATTGGCTGGCAAAGTGGTCGAGTGGTCCCAGGCTACATTGCTTGAACTATTTAAAGATGGCCTGCGGAAGGAAATCTTAGAGTGGTGTCTGCATAGAGGTGATCCAAGAGATGTAGATGGTTGGATCCAGTTAGCCGGCAGCGTGGAGGGGATCCTGACCCAGGTGCAGCGACGACGGTTCCAGTCAATAAAGTCCAGAGTTCCGGGACGGGGTTTTCCTGAGGGACGATTCCGGGGAGGAGAGCCTCGACGTGGTGGTGGCGATGGCAGATCTAGCGCTATGAAGAAACCCGTGATGGGCCGTGGCCTTTGTTTCGTCTGCTCTCAGCCGGGCCATTTTGCATCCCAGTGCCGGCAGAAGCAGGGGTCGGATCCAGGCCGTTTGGATCCACCTAAAATAGCATCCGCTAGGGCGGCTTTTGTGGACAATACAGATTCAAAAAGTGTTGGGGTGAGTCCCCCAAGTGTACAATGCACCCTGGGGTAATTTAAAGGGACGGAGATTATTGAGAAAAAAAAAGCATTGGGGGATTGTGGGTGTTCAGAAAATATCATGTCCTCGAAGTTAGTAGAAGATTTGGGGGGGGGGGAAACGAAAACCCTGGCAACATCTGTAACTTTTACTAAGTTGGATGGGTCATCTATTGAGGGTGGACCATTTTCTTTGGGCACTAAGAATTTAAAAGGTCGGGTGGGACCTTGGGAAGGAGGTATAGATTTTGTAGTGGCTCCCATTAAAGGTCATGAAGTGGTATTAGGACTGCCTTGGTTAGAGCAAGTAAACCCCAAAATTGATTGGAAGACTGGGAAGGTACAATGTGAGCCTAATGTGGGGAAAGGGGTTCTGGGTGGTGAGGTACAGGGGGTGCCTGTTGAGTACTGGGATTACGCAGATGTGTTTAACCCTATATTGGCCCAAAGTCTTCCCCCTTTCCGCAATGTACAGTGTGGCATAGAGGTTAAGGAGGGGGCTATCTTGCCAAAACCGAAAATATATGCTATGACGGTGCAGGAGAAGGTGGCGTTGAGGGAACAGATTGATGGATATTTGGAGAAGGTCTGAATCCCCTATTGCGGCCCCAGTTTTGTTTCGGGAGAAAAAGGATGGGAGGTTGCGATTATGTATCGATTATCGGGGGTTGAATGCCATCAGTACTACAAATTGTTATCCCTTGCCTTTGATTAAGGATTTGTTGGGCCAGCTAGGTGGCTGTAGGTTTTTCACAAAATTGGACTTGATAGATGCGTTCCATATGGTGCGGGTGAAGAAAAATGATCAATGGAAGACTGCTTACTATTGCCCACTCGGGCTGTACGAATGGACCGTGATGCCCTTCGGTTTGGCAGGAGCTCCCGGTATTTTCATGCAGCTTATTAATGAGGTGCTGCACCCCTTTTATATAAGGGTTTTTTTGTGTATTTGGATGACATTGTGATTGTGACGCGTACCAGAGAAGAGCATGTTCAGTTGGTTCGAGAGGTGCTTGAGAGGTTGAGGCAAGCTAGTTTGTATGTGAAATTGAGTAAGTGTGAGTTTGGGAAGAGTCAGATTGATTTTTTGGGTTATAGGATCAGTGAGAGTGGAGTGGCTATGGATCCGGCTAAAGTGGAGGATGTGTTGAGCTGGGAGGCTCCGCAAACCCGTAGGCAGTTGCAGGCTTTCCTGGGGTTGGCTAATTTTTATCGTACTTTTATACCTGGATTTTCAGCTATAACTCTCCCGCTCACGGAGTTGCTAAGGACTAAGGGGAAGGGGGAGTCGAAGAAGACCAAGTCCCCGGGTGCTAAGTTGGGCTGGAATAAGGAGTGTCAAGAGGCGTTTGAACGATTGAAGAGAGCTTTCACCTGTGGTCCTCTGTTAATGCACCCAGATGTAGACAAGCCTTTTGTTGTACAGTGTGATGCTTCCGCTTGGGCATATGGAGGGGCGCTGATGCAAAAGATGAACAGGGAATTTGAGGCCGTGTGCATATTTCTCCAAAAAGTTCGGGGAGCTGGAAAGGAAGTGGCCCATTTGGGAGAAAGAGGCTTTTGCTGTGACATTGGAGGGGGCTGCTTTTCCTTTTGTGGTGTTAACGGATCACCAGAACCTCCAGTATTTGAAGAACCCTCAGAAGCTATCTCCCAAATTGGTGAGGTGGGCTCAGTATTTTTCCCGGTTTAATTTCTCATTACAGCATATAAAAGGGAAAGAGAACGTAGTGGCAGATGCGTTGTCCCGGTATCCCAGTGTGGGAGAGAATTGTTTGGAGAAATCGGAGGAGGTGTTTACTAAGGAGCATTGGGGATTGGCAGTGCAGACGAGGTCTCAGGTAGTGAGAGAGGTGAAGAAGGAGGAAGGAGTGGTAGATGAATGGTATTTGGAGTTACAGAAGGGTTATGAAGGTGATAGGTGGTTGCAGAGTCATGGAAGTGAGTGCAAGTTGTTGCATGGTTTATGGGTTATGGGAAATAAAGTGTATGTTCCTCAAGGTGTGAGGAGGAAGGTGTGACAACCCCTTGTTGACCGGCCCCAGACTGGACAATCTTTCGGAATCCAAACCGCTAACCCTAAATGCAAGGGGGCCTCGAAGTTACCTCAGCAACTTCTGTCTTATGGCAGGGTAGACTATCTCCCCCACTAACCATTGAATTGCAGAGACTTTAAATTTCTCAGTAACCACTTGACCACACTGCCACCATTTGTCTGTCTGACCACTGACCTTGAGGGCCACCACCAATAAAAGAACTAACAGAGGTGTTTTTCTTTTAAGATGTAAATAATTTATTATGACACAAATGGGTACAAATCTTGATTGGTTTTATACTTCCTCAGAGGCACAAACTTATTCTGTTACACAAAACACAAATGGGGTTATACTATAGGGTTCCCACTAACCCTCTATAGACCTCTGGACTCTTCCATCTTTAACTAGGGTCTCTACACCCATAAAACTGGACTGCTCTCTTGCAGACCTTAAGACTAACTAAAGACTGAACTGTTCTCTTACAGTCCTTAAGACCAACTAACTCAAAACAAACTCCTCCCCCCCTCTCATGGCAGTTGGCTTCCAACCGCTCTTCACCAACTGTAAAATTCATACCTTGAACATTCTAAAAGGCTCTGGCCCTGGTTGCTATGGCGACAGCTCTTCAGAGCTTCTGCCAAGCCTCCCTTCTGTCTCACCCACATCAACAATTCATAGGATATTCCTTTGAACTACACAAAACAACATACATTTAACATATGTTATACAACATTTACACACAAATAATCGACATCATTACATACCTTCCTTCCTCCCGAAATTATTTTTAATTCTCTCTGTCCAGAGTGAATTAAAAATAATGCCGTTAGCAAGACATTATATAAACTTATACATTTCACATCTACATTCATACTTACACAACTATATACAAACCATATCCATCTTGTAACCTGAATTCAAGTAACTCTCGATAAAGAGTCAGCTACCACATTTGATTTGCCTTTCACATGCACTACCTCAAAATTGTAGTCTTGCAAGAGCAAACTCCATCTTAAGAGTTTGTTATTAGTACCCTTAACATTACTCAGCCATTTTAATGGCGCATGATCCGTCTGCAAAATAAACTTTCTGCCCCACAGATATGGCCTCAGTTTTTGAATCGACCACACTATGGCGAGGCATTCTTTCTCGATGGTAGAAAGACTACTTTCTCTCGGCAACAGCTTTTTACTTAAAAACATTACAGGATGCTTTTCCCCATCCTTGTCAGCTTGACTTAAAACCGCTCCCAGACCTGTTTCTGATGCGTCGCAAGTTAAGGTAAATGGACGATCAAATCCGGAGCTCTCAACACTGATTGTGATGTTATCGTCTGTTTTAACTTGTCCATTGACTCCTGGCATTGTGGTGTCCACACTATAACATTTGGACATGCCTTCTTGGTTAAGCCTGTCAATGGAGTCGCCAATTTGCTAAAATTTGGGATAAACCTTCGATAATAACTGGCTAATCCCAAAAAGGACCTAACCTGTTTTTTGGTTTTGGGTATCGGCCACTTGTGTATCGCCTCCACCTTAGTAGGTTCTGGACCAATCATACCACTTCCCACCATGTGTCCTAGGTACTTGGACATTCGATTCCCTAAACAACACTTGGGTGCTTTCACTGTTAACCCTGCTTCTTTCAGTCGAAACAGCACCTGGTCTAAATGTTGTAGGTGTTCTTCCCAGGTATTGCTAAATACACCTATGTCGTCCATGTATGCTACACAGAAGTTACTCATACCCTGAGTATCTTATCTACCAATCGTTGGAAAGTGGCTGGGCTGTTTTTAAGTCCAAATGGTAAGACATTGAACTGATGTAACCCTTTATGGGTTCTAAAGGCCGTTTTCTCCCGGTCTTTGGGATCCATTGGTATCTGCCAAAAACCCTTGGTGAGATCTAGGCTACTGATGTAATTGGCTCTCCCCATTCTTTCTAACAGGTCGTCTAACCTTGGCATAGGGTATGTGTCGGTTTGCGCCACCTCGTTTAACCGTCTATAATCAACACAAAACCTTATTGTGTTGTCTGGTTTTTGAACTAACACGATGGGTGATGCCCAAGGACTACTGGATGGTTCTATAATCCCCATATCCAGCATTTCCTGAACTTCTCTTTCAACACACTCTACGAGTTCCCTGTGACTCGATAGGAGTAGACGCAATGGGTAAAGCATCTCCTGTCATAATTTGATGTTGCACTCCTTCTACCCTTCCTGGTAAATCCGAAAACAAATTTTTATACTTATGGAGCAGTTCTCTAAGTTGCTCCTGCTGTTTGCAAGTCAACCCTTCATCAAGTTTTACCTGACTCATACTCTTGTCAGCCTTCCTATTCCCTTCCCAGAAATGAAACGATCCATTTACTCCTTCATTAACTACTATACATACATCTACTGATCTTTTAACATAAGGTTTAAGCAAGTTAACATGCACCAGTTTTTCCAGTCCTGATTGTAATTCTTGTATCAAGTAGTTAACTCTGCTGGAACGCTTAACAACTGTCCATGGCCCTGTCCATTTCAATTGAAGTTTGTTGACTCTTTCCAGGATCAAATATAGTACTTTATCACCAACGTCGAAGGATCTCTCCCGGGCTGATTGATCATACCAGGTCTTCTGTTTCTGCTGTGCTGCTGCAAGGTTGTCTTGAGCGATAACTCGTGCCAACTCCATCGTCTCCCGTAGATTCTGTAGATACCGACTCACTGGAACTGGCTCTGCAACCGAGGAAGTCTCCCAGTGCTCTCTCACTAGATCAAGCGGACCTCTCGCCTTCCTTCCAAAGAGTAACTCGAAAGGGCTGTATCCTGTACTGCCTTGTGGAGTCTCTCTGCATGCAAACAGGAGTTGCTGTAGTTTCTCATCCCAATCGGCTGGATGTTGTTGAGTGTACGCCTTGATCATTCTTACTAAGGTCTTATTTAGGTTTTCCACAAGACCATTAGTTTGTGGATGGTAAGCGGATGATGTCAGATGTTTAACTCCACACATCTCCAACAGTCTTTCCATCAGTCTTGACGTAAACTGGGTTCCCAAATCTGAAACCAGTTCTTTGGGATATCCTGTTCTTCCCCATATAGACAACAAGGCGTTTGCCACTGTGGTTGTATCAATATTAGTCAACGCCACTGCTTCTGGGTATCTTGTGGCATAGTCCATCAAAGTAAGGATATATCGACGTCCTCTACGACTTGCCTTTGGTAAGGGTCCCACAATATCGATCCCCACGCGATAAAATGGTTCTCCAATTAGTGGCATAGGAACTAGGGGAACCTTGGTCTTGTCTTTTCCCTGTTCGACACGCTGACATGTATCACACGATTGACAAAACTCTTTAATGTGCTGATACATATTGGGCCAAAAGAAATTTCTGGTGATGCGCTGTGTAGTGCGCCGAATTCCCATATGGCCACCTTGTGTGCTTGCGTGTGCCAAATTCATAAGTTGTTCCCTATAAGCTTGGGGCACAACTATTTGTGTACAGGAACTAGTTTCTCCTGGAGACTTTACACACATGGTCTCTATACAACACTCGTCCCTTAACTACAAATCTCGAAGGATTTTCTTTTGACAAGACTTTCGTCTCATCCTGAGCCGCAGTAAACAAAGATCTCAGTGTTTCATCTGCCTTTTGCTCATTAACAATATCCCCTTCCCCTGCTCCTGTTTTAACTAACTCTATTATATTTGAACTTGTCTCAGGATTTTCTTCAGGGATAATATCAACTGGTAAACAAGAAACATCTTGCTGTTTAACTGGATCTTCGGTTAACTGATCATCTCTTGTTAAATACTTGATCTTCCTTACAAGATCATTCCCCAACAAACAATCAAAAGGAATGTCATCATATATTGCAAAATCCCAAAATCCTTTCCAATTTTTATATTGAATTGGCAAAGACACAACGTCGGACAACGCTGCCCCTACTCCTTTTAGTCTAAGCTGAGACACAGGTTTTTCGGAATGCCTCTGGCAAATGTTCAGGGCGAATCACACAAACCTCCGATCCGGTGTCCCTCCATCCTAATATTTCGTTTTGATCTACTTGGAGTGGTTCAAAGTAATCATCTCTATCTGTGTCCAACATAACAAAAAGGCATTGTTTTTCTGAGGAATTATGTACTTGCATTGGTTCCGAAGAACTCTTTCCTATATTAGACTCAAGCCTCTTCTCAGAACTCTTTTCTAATATTGAGTTATACATAAGGAAGATTTTTCCTTACTATGTAGATAACATTGTGCTTTTACATGTCCGAACCTGCCGCATGAAAAGCACATTCTCTTAGCCATATCAAAGCTTGACGATTTCCACTACTGAGGGAGCCATCTCTGAGGTAATTTTTCTCCTCAGGCCTTCTGTAACGAGCGTACTCTCCTGCAGCATTTTTAGCCTCTTGATACTGTGGCAAAGCTTTGAATGGTTTCTTAAAAGAAGGTTTCTCCACTGGTTTGTAGCCTTCAGCCCTACAAACTCCCTCTCTCAATGTCACCATCTTATCCACCATAAGAGCGGCTTGACTGGGTGTCCCAGGATCCCTCTCCTGAACCAACCATTTATACTCTGAGGGAACATTTGGTAAAATTGTTCCAGGATCATCAGATCCCTAAGTTGCTGAAAACTGGTAATTTGAGCACCTTTTAACCAACTATCAAAATACTGGCTTTGCTTTGATGCTAGCTGACAGAAACTTTCGGTTTTCTCCTTTTTCAAGGACCTAAACTTAACTCTGTAATGTTCTGGCGTCAACTGAAGCTTCTGTTGGACCTGTTGTTTAAACTTCTGGTAAACCTTGTGGTCCTGTTCTGCCATATCGCTATAAATCTCCAGCAACTGGCCACAGATCTGTGGACGTAAATATGTCATCCATCTCTCCTCTTCAATTTCAAAATCATAACAACATCTTTCAAAAGAAACCAAAAATTTCTCCACACTATCCCCTTTTATATACTTCGGGAATTTCCTCAGGAGTTGGTCTATAGAAACTTCTGCCTGAACCTCTTGAACTGGCCTGGCACGCTGAGAGGCATTCAACTTCTCTCTCTTTAACTCCAACCTGGCCATTTCTCTACGTTCTCTCTCTCTTCCCTTTCTCTTTGCCTCTCTCTCTCCTTTTCTTTCTCTTCTCTTTCCTTTTCTTCTCTTTCTCTTTGCCTCTCTCTCTCCTTTTCTTTCTCTTCTCTTTCCTTTTCTTTCTCTTCTCTTTCCTTTTCTTCTCTTTCTCTTTGCATCTCTAGTTTCATCACCTCAAGCTTAAACCGGCATTCTCCAGACATTTTACTTGACTCTGATTCTGAAATTTCATAGTCTTCTCCTTCCTGCAGACCCTCAGGCTGCCCTGTTTCTTCCAAAGCCCTCGTTTGTCTCCGGGTGGTCATTTTACCGAACTTTTACCTCAGAACTTTAAACTAAATTAATAAAGTTCCTACTACCACACGACTTTGGTCACTAAACTGAGATATTAAACAAATTCTTCTGGTAGCCTTGCTTTCACACTGGATCAGTTTTCTTATAAGATCCCACCGCCTGCCGCCAAAATGTGACAACTCCTTGTTGACCGGCCCCAGACTGGACAATCTTTCGGAATCCAAACCGCTAACCCTAAATGCAAGGGGCCTCGAAGTTACCTCAGCAACTTCTGTCTTATGGCAGGGTAGACTATCTCCCCCACTAACCATTGAATTGCAGAGACTTTAAATTTCTCAGTAACCACTTGACCACACTGCCACCATTTGTCTGTCTGACCACTGACCTTGAGGGCCACCACCAATAAAAGAACTAAAGAGGTGTTTTTCTTTTAAGATGTAAATAATGTATTATGACACAAATGGGTACAAATCTTGATTGGTTTTATACTTCCTCAGAGGCACAAACTTATTCTGTTACACAAAACACAACTGGGGTTATACTATAGGGTTCCCACTAACCCTCTATAGACCTCTGGACTCTTCCATCTTTAACTAGGGTCTCTACACCCATAAAACTGGACTGCTCTCTTGCAGACCTTAAGACTAACTAAAGACTGAACTGTTCTCTTACAGTCCTTTAGACCAACTAACTCAAAACAAACTCCTCCCCCCTCTCATGGCAGTTGGCTTCCAACCGCTCTTCACCAACTGTAAAATTCATACCTTGAACATTCTAAAAGGCTCTGGCCCTGGTTGCTATGGCGACAGCTCTTCAGAGCTTCTGCCAAGCCTCCCTTCTGTCTCACCCACATCAACAATTCATAGGATATTCCTTTGAACTACACAAAACAACATACATTTAACATATGTTATACAACATTTACACACCAATAATCGACATCATTACAGCCCCTTTAACAACTTTCCTAGCCAAACCCTTTATAAGCTCTCAAGGTGACCTCTGCTCTTTGCCATTTCCTGCTGATGGAATGGTCTGTCCTCCACGCGGATTGGACAACTCTTCATGGTAACTACTTTTTACTTCTTACTTTCTCATGCTCTGACCACACCGTTCATTCCGGGTTTTAAATATTGATACCATTGTCACTTTCTAGACTTACTACCCTTGAGGACGCCTATTCTATGCCTCTGAAGAAGTCTTCTAGACGAAACGGCCCTTCGCCGGCTTAGGAGTGAGCTCCCACCGTCAGGCAACCTTTCCTCCGCTGCTCTCACCTACCGAGTGACAAGCGGACTCCCATTCTACTTTCCCGGCATTTGCCAATCCACCCTTTACCACACGGACGCCCTTAGAACCTTTCCGAACTACCTTTACCACCATCCTTTGCGGGCCGCCATTGTGCGCCTCCCGCACATGCGCACAGCGCAGTTCGGCCTATCGAGCGCCCCGACAGGACTACAACACCCAGCTCCACTTGCGGCTGGCCATAGCGCTTGTCCGCGCATGCGCCCTAGACGACTGGGCCTTTGCTGAGCGTCTCCTGTCACCATTTCGCCCTGCTTGACACAGATACACCTGGGATCCTCCCACCTTTACCTGCAGTTCGCTGACCTTTACTTTGCTGCTAATATAATGTATTTTGAACTGTAGTTTCTCCCTGCACCAAGAAGGAACATTTGTCCCTCTTGGCCCAAGGCTTCTTGATATGTTTGTGTATTGCTATGATGCATAAGATGAATTGTTAGTCTCTTGACTGTATTTGATTGTACGCGCATAGTGGTGTTTCCACTTGTACCCCCTCCTATATATCCCATTGTGGTTGTAAATGTATTGACTCATATATTGCTAATAGATGACTATTTGATATATTACAGTTTATTGTATTTATTGACACACCTGAATAGCTTTTTCAGTTCTTACACCACGGTGTTGCCTTCTGTTTTTTGCTCTTTACATGGGGTACCTAGTCACAATGTGAACCCAATTTTGTGTACACGTTGTGTACCCAATTTAATGAAAAGCACAAATAACACACTGGCCAGATTTTTTTGTTGACATATACAAGTCAACCTTCCTCTTGAATATGTGCAATATAATAGCCTTCCCCTAGCTATTTTATTGGAAAGTTGAGGGACTGGAAAAAGCATCTGGCTGTGTTGTGAAGACATTGTGGCCTTTCCAAGATAGTGGACAATGTCATCAGGCTGTGTCTGTCCACTATAGAAGCAGAATCTGTTACTTTTCTGATGTCCTTGTTGTCCACCAACAAGAAAATGGTGGTGGTGAGGTGGTTATCACAGTTCAGCAGTGAATCATGGAAGTAGTGAACTGTAATGGATTTCTGCTTCCTAAACTCATGAAAGAGTTTGGGCAACAAATGAAATGGCTTTTAATATGAGACTCAAGAAGTTGTGTATAAAACAGGCTTATAATGGCACCCCCAGAGCCCCCAGTGGTGCAATTGGCTAAACCCTCGTGCCGACAGGACTACTGACAGAAAGATCGGCAATTCTAATCCAGCAAGTGGGGTGAGCGCCTGTCTGTCAGCTCAAGCTTCCCATGTGGGGACATGAGAGAAGCCTCCCACAGGATGGTAAAACATCTGGGCATTCCCTGGGTAACATCCTTGAAGACAGCCAATTCGCTCACACCAGAAGCAACTTGCAGTTTTTCAAATTGGTCCTGACATGGGGAAAAAATGGCACCTCAAGTTTATTTTTATTGGACATCCAAGCAAGCTTACCAGTCAAACTTACCAGTCACTCTTCCAGAAGCATGTACAGGCTAGAAGCATTAAGGGTACGGCTATAAGCAGCTCAAGACGAAGGCCCCAACTTCCTACAAAGGGGAAGGATATCTATTATTCAGATTCTCTCCTAACTTAGATGATAAAAACAGGACTACGTTCTCCCATTGTTTTAGGTTAGTGTTCCGTACTTAACAAAAGACAGCTAGTTAATATTAAAATAGAATAGGAATTCTGCCTCTGGAACTGACAAGAGGGAAACATCCTACAAGACTTGTGAATTGTTTTTCTGTACTTCTAAGATTGCCTATGCATAAAGTAGCAATACTTTATTCTGCAAAATGCATATGTTTGCCAGAGAATAAAATATTAAAATGATTATATGATTCTAAAATGATCACGAAATAGATTATCTTGGGCTCTTTTCTAGATAAAGAGTTATGAGATAAATATACTAGCACTAACAAACATAAATGCTGATACTTCATTTGAAATAAAACAAGGTCCATATGCTGACATATCTACATTGACCATTTAGGTGTCAGAGCAATGTGTCTTTAATGGGAAATTTAAATTGTGTGTTTAAAGCTGGTAACGTGCATGGTTGCAAAGGAGTGGTCAGTTTCCAAAAAAGGACAGTACAAATGTTTCCTGCTTCCTCTGATGTGTTATCACCTTGGTATGCAATAAGCGTGGACTTTACTGATAAGACTGTTCTTCAGTCACCATTATTTGGACTTGTTGTTTTTGTGACTCTAGCTATGCTGCTGATATACCGGAGTAGCAAGAGAGACTATTGGATTTACTTTGTATATATTGTTAATAGCTTTACAACTGCAATAAAACTGTTTATTGCTGATTTTGGCTGATGGGCTGTGGATTACTACAAAGGGTGTTTGCATGGGACAATACGAGAGTGATGGATGGTAAAACTCGCACCCAATTCTCCTAACATTAGGTTGGTGAGAAACCAGAAGAAGAGGAAGGGATTTCATAATGGAGCTGTGTAGATGGGAAGCCCTAGAACAGGATTGAATCTTGGATGGTGTCCATATGCACTGCAGAGGTTGGCATCATTCCATTTCCAGTTTCCTCAGTATCCTTGGCTTCATGGTTGTGAAGGATTTTTTTTTACTTCTCCTCACTGAAGTGTGTATAAGAGGATCACTAGAGCAGTCTTTCTCAACCAGTGTGCCGTGGCACACTAGTGTGCCATGACGGACCTCCTGCTGTGCCGCAAGAAAAGCTCTCTGCCCCCCTTCCTCCCCCCTTCCTGCCAAACTCCTGCTGCTTGGGGGAGGAGGAGGAAAGGGGCGGCGGCGAAGAAAAAGAAGAAGGGACCGGGGCACCGCCTCCTTCGGCTGTTTCCCCAGCCAGCTTCCAATCCGCCATGACTCCCACCATGACTCTCACCCCTCGCTTGCTGAAGCCGTGTGGAGGAGGAGCCCCGCCCACTGAAGCCCGTTCACCGCTCATGCTCCTCCTCTGTAAGAGAGCTGAAGCTGGGGGGAAGGGGGCGGGCATGGCGCGGCCTGTAGGTGAGCTGAAGCTGGGGGGAGGGGCGGGGCATGGCGCGGCCTGTAGGTGAGCTGAAGCTGGGGGGAGGGAGCGGGGCATGGCACGGCCTGTAGGTGAGCTGAAGCTGGGGGGAGGGGGCGGGGCATGGCGCACCCTGGCTCCTCCCCCTCCTCGGCTTTGGAACTCCCAGCAGCTGCTCCCAGCAGGCCACCAACCCCCAACCGTTCTTTACTGTGTTAGAGTGTCATTTTGTGTCATTTTGGTTGGTGGTGTGCCCCCGGATTTTTTTAATGTTAAAAGTGTGCCGCGGCTCAAAAAAGGTTGGGAAACACTGCACTAGAGCACCCATCCCTTAATTGGTTTCACAATGCGATTTGGTGTTTGCTTAGGTGTGTTGATGCGCATTGTGGGCTCAATTTTGAAATGTTACCCAGACTTTCCTCATCTTGTTCTAAACCCTTTAGTAAGTTTCACTGCACACATTCACACCTTGTCTCACTTAAACTCTACTGTATTCAAACTGTATTAAGTGGTCAGAGTAGACATGCCCTTAATCTCGCATATCTGGCATAATCTGGCATAAACAACATCCTTGCAAAAAATCTGCCATTATCACACAAATCAGTTAAAATACATGTCAGTTTCATGTCTTACTTACTCTCAGATTGTGTAATGACTCGTTGAAAATCCAGGCTTTTGTTTCCAGGATTGACACTATATGCTTGAACTGCAAGCAGGTAAGCTGTGTTGGGCTCCAGGTGTCTCACAGTGTAATCCTTTTGATTCTGATCTTTAATTGTATATCTGCATATCATGGGATTACCTGTATTCAAAAATTGAGGTTATGGCAGCAAACAAGGACTTATTTATGATTATTTGCATGCTATGTTGAGTCCAAACAGCTCAAGGTTGTGTATCTTCCTTTTTATCAGCCACCGAATGGTAGTATTGCAGGTATAGCGGAGAAGGTGAAAATGATCATTGGAATAATTCACGGGGCCAGATTCAGTCTCCAGGATTGAACACACACACCCGCCAATATAAAAACATTAATACTTGAGTCTAAACTTTTTAACTACATGGCATGCCTGTTTTCCATAGCATTCCAGCATAAGCCATTTGTAAGAACCGCTCTCAATCAAGGATGTGAAATGCTAGACTAATCCAGAGGCAGGAAAAACGTAGACTGGGATATAGTTGTAGAATACTGAATGGGATTTAATGGAATGTGGGCATTTTGAAAAATGCAACAGGGGAAAGGCTTCTCGTATAAGCCCTCTCTTGCTTATGATCAAAGCATATCCTGTTCTTAGAACGTCTGTATTTTGTGTGCCACCTAAAGATATATACTGTATATATTTGAGTATAAGCCGGGTTTTTGAGTCCCCTTTTTAGGCTGAAAAAGCCCTCTTTGGCTTATACGCGAGTCAAGGTTATTTACTTTGTTGTTGTTGTTTTATTGCATGTATTATTTTACGCTATTATTATTATTACATTTACATTATTTTATTATATTTTTATTACCCATTATTTTACTCCATTATTGTTGCATTTATTATTTTTCTCTATTGTTATTTTTACATTTATTATTTTAGTCTATTTATTATTATTACATTTATTGTTTTACTCTATTATTGTTATCATTACATTTATTATTTTTATTACATATATTGTTTTACTCTATTATTACCATTATTACATTTTCATTCTGTTACTCTATTATTACTATTACTATTATTACATTTATTATTTTACTCTATTACTGTCGGAAGGATATATAAGCACATTTACATTGAAGAAGGTTAGAATAATGGTTTAATCAGAGTTGGACAGTCTTATCTTAAATTACAGTTTCATGTAAAAGCATTTAACCTACTGATGACTCAATTAATGTAATGTTTTTGGTATCTCTTTCTATTTTGAAACTTACCAGTACCTGCCTTATTTCTCACCCTTGGCTTATCCTCGAGTCAATACATTTTCCCAGGGTTTTTTTGTGGTAAAATTAGGTACCTTGGCTTATATTCGGGTAGGCTTATACTCGAGTAAACATGCTGGATTATTATGGATATTGAGAATTTATTACCTGGAAGTTGTTCAAATTCCTTTAATGTGCTGCAGTTCCCATGTTCCATTTTCACATACACATTGTAACCTCTGATAAAACCAGGCAGGGAATTTTCAGGATAAGATCCCCAATGTATTGTTAGCGTATCTGAAGTAATTGCAGATATACTAAGGAGAGGGTCATGAGCTGGCTCTGGAAAGAAGGATGTTGATTAAATTGTTGCATGCTTCCTGGACACCTAATCTTCAACCTTGACAATACAGTCAGATTTCCATTTATTGTTCTTGAAAAACAGCATTTTGGGAAATGAACATGACCATTTCCAATACGGGAAAATTGGAAGTGGGCCTACAGTATGTGAGAAGACTCACTGACTTATTTAGAGAACTCTGGAGCAAAATAATTTCCTATCACTACATTCCCACATACCTAACAAGCCCTAAATTTAGATGCATCTGCTCTGTACTAGGATAGTAGTACAGATAGTCGTAAAGTTAACCACTTTAACTATCACAGCTCCATCCTATGGAATAATGGGATTTGTAGTTTAGAGGGATACCTAGAATCCTCTAGTGCACTCTTCCAGGGGCGGTCTAAGGTAATTCTAAATGGTAAGCGAACATTATTTTGGCCCCCCAACATTATTTTGCCATCCCCCGTCCCCCGTCTGCGCATGCCCAGAAGCTCCTGAAGCTTTTCAGGAGAAAACCGCCACTCACCGCCGGCTTCGTGGAAGGAAAAGGGAGAGAAAGGCTCCCTCACAGTGCAGCGGCAAACTGGCGGCTGTGTAGTGGCTCGCGTGAGGCCACGCCCTTCTCACGCGCCCCGCACCGCCCCCAGTCTCACGCGAGGCCTGTTTAGGCTTCGGCTTTAGCACCTGCAGGAGCTTCTGGACATGCGCGGAGGTTTTTGCACATGCGCAGTGGCTCCGGAGATCAACTTCAGCTCCAGAGCCACTGCGCCTGCGCGAAAACTCAGTGCATGCCCAGAAGCTCCTGCAGGCGCTGAAGCCGATGCAGCAGCAGGGAGGTTTGCTACGGGCAGCGCAGCCGGCGTGGCTGCGCCTTTCGAAGATGGCGCCCCACACAGCCGCGTCCTTCGCGTATATGTAAGACCACCCCTGCACTCTTCTTAGCTACTGCACTGGAGATCTCTGGCAGAAAATTCTAAGTAGCCCCCAGAATTCGGCAGAATGGTGCCAAAGCACTTAAAGTATTATAACAGTACAGTATGGAGAAAACCTTAGTGAAAATTTTCAAAATCACTCCTAGTTTTTCAAATAGCTACATCTGCTGGAATTGCCACTTCTACACAACTATTAAAAATATAGGGAGACTCCTTTTCTCTTTTGCATTACCTTTTGCATATTGGGTACCTTACCCAAGTCATTATCTAAAAGGCATCAGAAACAGCTACTTTGGAGAAACAAAGAAGAATTGGGTTGATTTGTGCCAAGGAAGCATCTGGGAATCTATATCCTTTGCATTGTTTTAAAGCAGTGATTCTCAACCCAGGTATTTTGGACTTTAACTCCCAGAAATCCCAACCAATTTACCAGCTGTTAGGAATTGTGGGAGCTGAAGTCCAAAACACTTGAAGGACCAAAGGTTGGAAACCACTGGTATAAAACCTTTGTATGACAAAAATTTAGAGAAACGTCAAATAGAGGGACATGTGATGGATTCACATAAAATGGCAAGCTAACCGTAGAGAAGTGTTTGTTGGGCTACATAATCCCTTGATCTGACCCAAGATGGCTATTTTATATTCTAATGGATCAGAGCTAGAATGGTGAGAAGGTAGCCCTCTAGATGTTATTGGACTGCAAATCCCATTATGCCTTATCTGTATGATGACTAGGGCCTGTAATATCTGCACATGCTTCACCTGGAGACTAGACCATAATTTTTCACATACTGTACTTCCACAAACTATTTTGTGCACAGCCAAGCCAAAGTCAAGTCCTTCAGGATATCTCTTACATGTTCACTTGGTAAATAGGTATCCCATTGGCCTCACTGGGAACTCAACATGTCTAAACTGTGGCTGCATTGTACTATGACAATGACTACAATACCCAGACTCCAACAGTTTCTAGCATCACATTCATTGTTTCAGTCATTGCTGCACCACATCTCAAGTTGACACTGGAGCCACACCCTTAAGAAGCTCGTAATCTGCTAAAGGTGTTTCTTCCTAACTTCATTCCCATTTTATTTATTATTTATAAATTGACAAATATTTAGATACTGCTTAAAGACAAACATTTCAATGTGAGCTACATACATCAGTAAAACATGAAGTGTGTGATACATTCTTTATGAAGTCCAAGTGACGGACAATCTGGGAAGGTTACAGAAATAAATATTTTTTAAAAAACTTTATTTATTTATTTATTATTTCAATTTGCTAAACCGCCCTTCCCGAGGCCTTCCGGTGACTATTATTAACCAGAGTTTGGAAAGATTTTGCAATTACAGTTTACAGAATCTCTCAGACACATGCCAAGGACTTCTGTGACTTCATCTATATTGGTCATTTAATGCAGTGTCAAACCAGCAATGAAGAAAGTGGTTTTGCTGTGCAGATGATTACATAGAAAATCCTGCAACCAGTTTGAGATCCAAATGATGACTATATAAACCACAGAGCTAAAGGTGCATGAAAGACTTTCTTTCATGCACCTTTATGGGAGTTTGTTGTCTGGCAGCTGCAGTTTGAAACTAGCTTCAAATGCATTAAATAGTCAGTGTAAATGTGGCCAGAGTCACCAAAGGAAATTGTGTAAGATTTACTGTTAATACAAAGTGTTATCAACTTTGGAACTTTGCAAAGTTCATGTGCATTGGCACATTAGTTTCAGATCCTCCCACAAAACAAATGTGAAAATATCTGTTTTCTCCAGATTTCCTGATGAAAAATAAGTTTCATGATTTCTGTGACTCTTTGTTTTTTGCTGTACTGGGACAGAGTCTAATACTATATCTCTCACTGAAGAAATGAGAGAAACTGATAACACTACAATCTTTTGCTCTTGAATCGTACAAGAATAATAGCTTTGCTTCTAGAATATAAAAGGTTAATGTTTACACTAAGGCCAATTTCTTTACTATTTCTGTTTGCGAACTCTCCCTAATGCCATTACTAAGGTTTCTTCATGGGCAGGTGGGATGCACAAGGAGCTGCAGTAATTTATTTATTATTTGGATTTATCACCACCGCTCCCCGAGGGCTCGGAGCGGTTTACAAGTAAAAATAGAAACAACAATAAAACTATCAAACCAAATTAAAAACCACTTTCACAGCTCAAATGCCACATGGAATAACTGCATTTTGCATGCCCTCCGAAAAGTTTGCAAGTCCCACAAAGCTCGAACTTCTGCAGGAAGTGTGTTCCACGATGAAGGAGCTACAACCGAAAAGGCTCTATGCCTAGTAGGTGTTAAGCAGATGGTCTTAAGATTGGGAATTTCCAACAGATTTTGCTCTGCAGAACGAAGTGATCTCTGGGGTTGGTAGGGGATGAGGTAGTCCCTCAAATACACTGGCCCTGGACCATGCAAAACCTTGAAGGTAAGTACCATTACTTTGAAAGTAATTTGGTGCTCAATCAGTAGCCAGTGCAGTTGCTGGAGGATTGGGGTGACATGACATCTTGCTGGCTCCCCGGCGAGGAGTTGGGCCGCAGCATTCTGCACCAGCTTAAGCTTCCAAATCACTTCCAAATGTAGGCCAATGTAGAGGGCGTTACAGTAGTCTAGTCTTGAGATGATGTGGCTTGGATCACTGTGCCCAGGTCATTCCTAGACAAGTAGGGGGCCAGTCGCCTAGCCTATCACAGATGGAAAAAATGTGATTCTGCTCACAGCGGAGACCTGAGCCTCCATTGTGAGCAGATGGTCCAATTGGACCCCTAGGCTTTTTACCAATGATGACGGGCATAATGTCTCGCCATCCAGGGTTGGCAACTGGATGTCCCCACTACCCGGACGACCCAGCCAGAAGATCTCCGTCTTTGCTGGATTTAGCCTCAACCTGCTGGCACACAACCATCCAGTCACAGCTTCAAGGAACAGATGGAAATTATCAGGGACAGAGTCTGGCCGGCCTTCCAACCTCAGAACGAGCTGAGTGTCATCCGCATATTGGTAACACTCAAGCCCGAAGCTTCGCACCAGCTGAGCAAGTGGTCCCGTGTAGATGTTAAATAATAGTGGGGAGAGAATGGAGATTGGGGAAACATTTGCTAAAGAAGGTGAGATTTGCTTTATCCATGCAACAAAAATTAAATGCAGAACCAATCCACAGACTTTACACTACAGAGAGTGATTCAATACATAGAGTTCTGTCATTTATAGATCATTTAATGAGCTTACCTTCTTCTTTAAGATATTTAACCTTTTTTTCTAGAAGGTAAGTTCTATCTCCTTCCATCCCATATATTCTAAATGTATATTTCACTCCAGGACTGAAGTCATCTAAACATTTTTGAAAAGGAAAAAAAGTGGTGATGCACAGGTAAGAATAAAATCTGAATGTGCTAACTACATAAAATGAATTACTTTGTTGGAATAGGTAATTATGAATTATTGCAATGAATGAGAATGAAAATTAATTAGGGAATTGTGCAACATCAAGGGTGCGTGTACTTTTATGTGTGTAAAATCTCTCTCCCCACCCCCTCATCGCCCAGCTCCTCTCCAGCCCATTTCCATTACACTGTCCATTTCCGCGGTGCAACAGAAATACAGGGCAACTGACATCCTCTGAAATAATCTAACAGGATGCAGGTTGCTTTCTTCAAATACAGGACTGTCTCTTCAAACCTGGGATACCTGGCAACCCTGGTTCACATGTAAATATGCATTCAGTTTTGTTCAGAAACAAAACCTATCCTTACTGATTTCATTAATACCATATTTATTCTTAGATGCCATTGATTGTAAGGCACAGACTATTTTCAATATCGCCAATGGAGCGATATACAGGGACCATACAACCATCCTATTACATTAGCTCCACTGGCTGCCAGTCTGCTACTGAGCACAATTCAAAGTGCTGGCTTTAGCCTATAAAGCCCTGAACAGTTCTGGTCCAACTTACCTATTCAAACATATATCTCCCAAAGTACCTGTTACAGCGTTAGGATCGCCTGGGGAAGCTCTGCTCTTGGTCCCACCTCTGACACAGGCAAAATTGGTGGGGATGAGAGACAGGGCCCTCCGCACCTCCTTCCCTGCTGAGACCTAAAGCGCATCAAGGGTTGACGCGCTTTAGGTCTTAGCAGGGAACGAGGTGTGGATGCCTAACAGGAAATAATAACGAATTTTCGTTAATAATTACGTTTCAATAACGAAATTTTATGGAAATCTTTTGGAACAATTTCTATATTGAACCACCGATGACAATCCCCCCTCCCCCAATGTGAGTTTAGAAACAAATTCTTGATGGATCAACCACCCCTAGCAAATATATAAATTACTGTATTTATTGGAAAACCGCAAAACAGCGGGTCTGCGAAAAGCAAAGCGGGAAGTAGCAAGGGAATACTGTATATGTTTTGTTTTATTGTTTATATATTGTATTCTTTGTATATTGTTGAATTGTGGCACCGAATTGTACCAAACTATGTAAGCTGCTCTGAGTCTCCTTTGGAGTGAGAATAGCAGAATATAAATATGGTAAATAAATAAAAAAAAGGTATCCTATGGTATATGTCTGCTGAAATTCATTCACTTAATAAAATTTGTTATTACCCACAGTTTTGTATATCTCTATGAGGTCCCAGAATGCATCCCCCATGGATACAGGGGCTGTACTGTACACATCCACAGAGATAAAATGTACAGTTATGTATCCTAGAGCAAAAACAACAGAGCTCCCACACTCAAGGAACAGAGCGGAAGTCCATGGAGAGATGTTTCCATGAGGAAAGAGGAGAGGCATGGACCAGCCACACATAGAGAAATGCATCAGGAATATGATGTGCCTTCATTATACCCACATAGATGTGTTAGATCAGTGGTCCTCAATCTGTGGGTCCCCAGGTGTTTTGGCCTACAACTCCCCAAAATCCATCAGTTTACCAGCTGTAAGGATTTCTGGGAGTTGAAGACCAAAACATCTGGGAATCCACAGGTTGAGAACTACTGTGTTAGATAAACTAGTAATACAACAATGAAGCTGCATTCTACTTACCAGATGTAATGAGAGTACTAGAGACATTCTTCCCAAACCTTTTCCACTGAAAATAGCAAGTTTGGGACAATGGGTCAACCATACACCAGTCAATCACATAGCCACCAAATGTATCCTGAGTCTTCCAAGAAAGATAAATACCATCTTCTGTATTGTTGGCTGTGCTTTCTTCAGAATAATTCAAATCTTTTATATAAAAGAATGAAAGATCATGGCAACATTTAGATCATTGTGAAAAGTTATATCTAAGAGATCAGACCTTGATTAACTACTATTTTTTACATTATTATGGAGATAGCAGTTGGCTTTTGTTGGTCTCCAAAAAAAAGTGATAAAAATGGGACTGAAACTAATATGACAGAAAAATTATGTTTGACCACTGTACTACTGCTCTACCTTCACCCCATGACTGGAATAAACACTGGCAAAATAAACCAAAATGCAAAAGAGGCATTCTTTTATTCTTAAGCAGAGAATCCTTGGTAATTGACAATGCATGCCGTTTTTAAATGCCATAGTATATTACACCAAGAACAAAGATTGTGACCCTGGTATACGAAGGCTAGATAAACATCCATAGCCAATTTGTAGATGTGGGAGATACAACCATATCCATGAACCTTGTAATATTATTGTCTTTGTGGAAAAGAAATTGGAAAGAGAAGGCAGACTCCATCCTCCAGACAAAGACATAAACCTACTGCTTATTGGATCTCAACCAAAGGCATAAAGGCAGCTTACTTGTTCGAGCGCATCTGCCCCTACGTCCCACCCCGTGATTTAAGATCATCCGGGGAGGCCCTGCTCTCGCTCCTGCCAGCATTTCAAATGTTGCTGGTGGGGCCAGGGGACAGGGCCTTCTCAGCTGTGGCTCCCAGTCTATGGAACGCACTCCCAAGCGAAATACACTCAGCCCCATCCTTCCTGGCATTCAGAAGGAAGCTGTATATTTTACTGTATACTTTATCATTTTTTATGCATCAAAGTGACATACTTAGCTTGAAATTAAACATTTTCAGTGAATCAGAAAAACTTAAACATGAGTATAATATTTATATATCTATACAGTGTTCCCTCGCTACTTCGCGGTTCACTTATTGTGGACTTGCTGTTTCACAGATTTTAAAAAGTATTAATTTAAAATATATATCATGGTATTTTCGCGGTTTTGTGGGGTTTTGCCACCCCTGCTCTCCAAGGCGCTTTCTCTCCTCAGTCCTCCCTCCAGTCTTGAAGGGCCTTTCTTTTCTTTCTTTCACTTTATTTTAAGTTTATAAAATCTTAAAAGAGTGTATAACTACAAAAATAATGTATAAATCTTAAAATAGATAGAGCATCCCTACATCGCAGTTTTTCACTTATTGCGGGAGGTCCTGGAACCTAACCCCAGCAATAAGTGAGGGAACACTGTACAGTCATGAAGATAAAGCAATTGAAAGTTATGAATAAAAAGATCTGGGTGCATAAGCAATTTTAAAATACTCAATAATAATAATAATAATAATAATAATAATAATACCATCTGCCTGTGACAAAGAACTGGTGGGATCACATGCCTGAAAAATGAACATGTCAAGCTACTCTGGAACTTCCGAATTCAAACTGACAGAGTTTTGGAGCACAATACTCCTGACCTCACGATTGTGTTAAAAATCCAAGTATGAATCGTCAATGGTGCAATCCCAGGCAACAGCAGGATTGAAGAGAAACAACTGGAAAAGCTGACACGATACGAGGATTTAAAGATCGAACTGCAAGGACTCTGGCACAAGCCAGTCAAGGTGGTCCCAGTGGTGATTGGCACACTGGGTGCAGTGCCTAAAGACCTTGGTCTGCACTTAAACACAACCGGTGCTGACAAAATTACCACCTGTCAGCTACAAAAGGCCACCCTACTGGGATCTGCACGCATTATTCGCCGATACATCACACAGTCCTAGACACTTGGGAAGTGTGCGATGTGTGATGCAATACGACAACCAGCAGAGTGATCTTGTTTGCTATGGACTAATCTTGTTGTTTTTCAAATAATGATAATACTTTATTTATAACCTGCCATCTCTCCCTGAAAGGACTAAGGCTAACTGAACATTATTTCAGGGTAAAACTGTTCTTTGAAGCAATATGTCGACATGTACAAACCGTTATTTCCAGTTGTTGAGATGATAATCAAGGAGGGAATTGATGCATTTGCAGAGTTTCTTGCTGAGACACTGATTTCGTAAGATTGGCTACCAAGGGAAATTGTGTAATTATTTAATTCAGTTGAATGACACTGATGGTGCACATTAGGTTCTTCTACATTTTTCCAACATATCTCATATGTTTTGATGTTTCCATTAGCTTGAAAGTCTGTCGAGGTCTATGAGGAGGAAAAGAAAACTTTTCAAACTCAAGTATATAGTTTAATGGTACAAAGTGGATTTTCCTAGTTCTTTATAAAGTTGCTTGTGGGATGAGTTGTAATCCATAAAGAAATTCTGAACATTACTCCCATGTTATAAGAAGAAGTCAGCTTTATTTACATTTTTATCCTAGGATAGTCGAATATGCCAATTGGCGAGAGACTAGAAAGGCATCAATAAGAAGTATAGTGGCTTTCAGACTCTTAATCCTGTACTGTGTTCAAAGATAATTAGAGGCTCCTTTAGGAGAGGTCAGGTGCCTGGGCTGTAGAACTTCTGTTCTCCTCCTTTTTCACTGGAGTAATACTGGGCAGATGAATTAAACTTTTTGGCAATTGTGCCCTGTCATTTCTTCAACCATGTGCATTACATAGTACCTCCACCATGGAAAAACAAGCAGATATGTCATTTGAAGATGTAAACTAGAGTTCAAAATGTCAACGTTTTTTGAAAAAATATTCTAATGCTCCAGTTGAAACAATGCAAAAAAATGCTTTCAATAATAATAATAATAATAATACACTTTATTTATATTCCGCACTTCTCACCCCGAAGGGGACTCAGTGCGGATTACAGAACACATACAGCAGACAATCCCTGCCAAAATTAGACGTACAAGACATACAATAACATACAATAGCTTTCAACTTCCTTGGTCTTTCATACAAACATGAAGATGCAATTTGTAATGTGTACTACTTAAAACTTCCATCACTGGCAAAATTACCCTTGCACTTTTGGGACTCTTTTGGGACTCCCACCATTGACTGGGCAATCAGACTTACCTTCCAGAATACAGTTACATTACATTCTTCCAAACATGGGCTAATATCACTCCAAATATCTAGTTTCCCTGATGGAGCTGCAAAATGAACAATACAAGAAAAAAAATGTATCATGGAGATAAGGCTCCTCTCATCAAATCTATCAGGTGGGCAACCATGAAATGCCAGGGGGACACTTACCACAGTGGTTCTCAAAAAATGGTCCTCAATGCATTTCAGATGTCAGCTCCTGAAAGACCTGACCATCAGCCAAGGTGTCTGGGGGCCTTAGAGATAGAATCAAAAGCATATGAATTACCAAAATTTGAGAACCACTGGCCTTAGGGTGTAACTGCAAGTAGAAATGAATTAGATGGATTTGAGGATGGTGCTGCAAAGAACTGAAAATTAAGATGGGTTGAGGGACATTAACCCATCGTAATTTATCATTTACATTATGACTTGTGAGATTGTGATACTACTATATAGATATAATTCATTGGAATAGTTTCTTCCCTTTAGACTCCTATGCATGCTTACTCACATCTTAAACTCCAAGAAATTCAAGATTTTGGGGGTAAGAAACCATAGACTCAAGAATAACAGAGGGAACTGAAGGTTCTACCACCACTATGATCATAACCCATCATTTCCCCTGACCTTTCCTACTAAACAAGGGCTCAATCCCAGGTTATTGACCTGAAAGCATTCAGTCCAACCATTTTGTAAAGCCAAGTTAGAAGCAGAAATAAGGAGCACAGCACAGTTGACAGAGACTATGGACTTCATCACACAGGTGAAATTGCCTGTCCTACAAGATTTTCACCTCACTTTGGGGATGGAGCCCATCGGATTGTATCAGACAATGTAGATCAGTGTTTCCCAAAGTGGGCAGTACCACCCCTGGGGAGCAGTGGGGCGATCTGGGGGGGGGGCTGGAAGGCTCAGGAGAATTTGGGGGGTGCTGAACCCTTGTAAGGGGGCGGTGGGGGCGGTGGTGTGAGCCAGGCGACAGGCTACCATCCACCTCTCTCTCTCTCTCTCTCTCTCTTCTTCCCTCCTGCTCCCTCCTCTCGCCAAGCAAGGAATAATAATAATAATACCTTCCAACTGGTTGAGTCTTATAACAATAATAATAATGCCTTTCAATATATTTAGTGGAACATGGATTCAGTCCAGTAAGCAATTTAATAACAAAAAAAGAAACCGATTGCAAAATAGTCAATTACGATGATTTGAGATTACTGCTGACAAAAATAGAGCCGAGGATTACTAGATTGGTAGCAGCATACCAGGTTCATCCTTCTCATTAAGATGATTTTGAAGGTTTTCGCTATTTTTGTATTACCTTTCTATTCTAAGTTCAATAAATAGTTACATAGTTTCAAACTTCAATGTTTCTAATTTATTTATTTATTCATTTATTTATTTGGGTTTCTATGCCGCCGACTCCCGAAGGCTCGCGGCGGCTTACAAGAGCCGAAGGCACAATAAAATACAGAAGGTTAAGAACAATTAAAAACAAGCAACACAGTAAAAACAACAACACAGTTGAGGTAGTGGCACAACCAAGACGCACGGGCCTACCCATCGAAGGCCTGCCTAAACAAATAGGTTTTACAAGCCCGCCTGAACGGGAGCAGGTCCTTCATTGCCCGGGTGTCGGCTGGGAGGGCGTTCCACAGCGTGGGAGCTATGACAGAAAACGCCCTCCGGCGGGTGGATGTCAGCCGTGCCAGCTTCGCCAAAGGTACCTCCAAGAAGTTAGCATCCTCGGACCGCAGTGATCTCAGAGGGCAATATGGAGTGAGACGGTCCTTCAGATACGCTTTATTATATTTTAACTTTATTATTTACAACTTTATTATATTTTACGAAAAAGGTAGAAATATTAATACATATATCTTTCTGTTTAATTGCTATTAAAATTTTTAAAAATAATTTCTAGGGGGGCGGTGAGGAAATTTTTTTCTGGAAAGGGGGTGGTAGGCCAAAGAAGTTTGGGAACCACTGGTGTAGATCTACTTCTGGCAGGGCTCCATGCCTGACGTGAGACGAAACTGTCATAAGAGGCGGCAGCAGGAACATGGGAGATTTTCCGTGTTTTCATTGAGAAGAACAGGGGGAATCCAGGCAACAACGCTTCCCCCCAAGGGATGGGGTTAGGGGCAATGAGGGCAATATGGGATGTAGGGTTCCCCCCGCTGGATTTGCCATGATCCATGGTGAATCCCCCTGCTATTGCCCACAATTTTGACCTCAATGTGATGAGGTCCTAAGGTTCAACTTAAACTATTATTTTAACATATCTTTTCAAAGTGGTGGTCCTATAAATAATGACAGCCAGCTGTTTTTCATAGGTGATAATTCTCACCTGTGCATCTAGCTTTTAATGAGCCCAATATTTTGAATTGTCACTGGAAGATAAGAATGGATTTATATGTCTAAAGCACAAGAAAAAATGGCTTAGAGAGATAATACTGATCCGGTTTCTGAGCTATGATGGGCCACAGATTCACCATTCTTAGGTTGCATTTACACTGTTGAATCAATGCAGTTTCACAAGTTCATTATCCTTCTCTGCAAAAGAGTGCTTTGGTCTCACCAAATTACAGAATCCCAGGATTCCATAGTACTGAGCCATGGCAGTTAAAGTGGTGTCAAACTACATTAATTTGACAGTGTAGATGCCCCCTTGACTACATAGAAGCAGACAGTACCCAACGGAAGAGGACTGTAAGACTTGGGAGTGCAAACGTATTCCCAGCAGTACAGCATTCTCACCAGATTCATTTCTTTGGATAGATATAATTTTACTCCATTCACTCCATTTCCAGAAGAGATGAGCAGCAGCACCACAGCGTAATTTAGAAGTATAACTTGTATAAGACTGCAACCCATACAGGTTAATGAGGGGATGTGAACCTGTACTGAACCATACTGTAATGTTATGCTGCAAAACAGAAACAAAACTATTATTATTATTTCTATTTTTTTTCAAATGAAGATAATACAGTAATAACAATGATATAATATTATCAGATAATATAGTAGTAGTAATTAAAAACAAACCATTTCTCTAATGCATAAGTTCTAAATTGTGACCCATAATGATGCTGTTAAATGCTATCCTGAAATGCATTTCTGCATAAAGTAACAAAATGATATTTTTTCACAAACTCTATTTTCAGACTCCTAATTTTTCTTCACTAGATGTACAGCATCAAGCATTCAGGGTGACTTTAAGGGATCCAAATACTCCTGTGAGCAATGCCATTGCTTTGCATCCAGCTTTAGGGAAACTGCTTGGTCATATTGTTTAAATATACCAGTGTTTCTCAACCAGTGTGCCGTGGCACACTAGTGTGCCGTGAGCGATCATCAAGTGTGCCGCGAAAAAAGCTCTCGGCCCACTTCCTTCCCCCCTCTTCCTGCCAAACTCCTGCTGCTTGGCAGAGGAGGAGGAAGGGCCAGGTGGCGGCAAAGAAAAAGAAGAGACCGGGGCGCTGCCTCCTTCGGCCGTTTCCCCAACCAGCCTCCAATCCGCCATGACTCTCGGACTCTCGCCCCTTGCTTGTTGAAGCCGTGCGGAGGAGCCCTGCCTACTGAAGCCCGTCCACCGCTCATGCTCCTGCTCTGTGGGAGAGCTGAAGCCAGGGGGGAAGGGGCGCATGATGCAGCCTGGCTCCGCCCCTTCCCCCGGCTTCAGCACTCCCACAGCTTTGCCAGCCTTGAGGGGGCAGTGCCAAGCCAGCGGTGGAAGAGCCAGCACAATGCTGGCTTGGTACTGCCCTCTCAAAGCTGGCGAACCTGTGGGAGAACTGAAGCCGGGGGGAGAGGGCAGGGCATGGTGCGGCCTGGCTCCGTCCCCTCCCCGGCTTCAGCACTCCCACAGCTTTGCCAGCCTTGAGGGGGCAGTGCCAAGCCAGCGGTGGCAGAGCCAGTACAATGCTGGCTTGGCACTGCCCCCTCAAGGCTGGCGAAGTTATGGGAGAACTGAAGCCGGGGGAAGGGGTGGGGCATGGCGTGGCCTGGCCTGGCTCCTCCCCCTCCCCAGCTTCGGCACTCCCCACAGGTCACCATCCCCCAGCCGTTCTTTACTGTGTTAGAGTGTCATTTTGGTTGGTGGTGTGCCCCCGGATTTTTTTAATGTTAAAAGTGTGCCACGACTCAAAAAAGGTTGGGAAACACTGACATATACTTCTAGGTAAAGGTTTTCCCCTGACATTAAGTCTAGTTGTGTCCAATTCTGGGGGTTGGTGCTCATCTCAATTTCTAAGCTGAAGAGCTGGCGTTGTCTGTAGACACCTCCAAGGCCATGTGGCTGGCATGACTGCATGGAGAGTCATTTCCTTCCCGCCGGAGTGGTACCTATAGATCTACTCACATGTGCATGTTTTCGAACTGCTAAGTTGGCAGAAACTGGGGCTAACAGCGGGAGCTCACACTTCTCCCCGGATTCTAACTTGTGACCTTTCGGTTAGCAAGTTCAGCAGCTCAGTGGTTTAACCCATTGCACCACCAGGAGCTCCACATATACTTCTAGTGCAGGGCTGCCCAGGAAGTCGATCATGATCGACCAGTTGATCCCTGGACTGAAGGAGGTCGATCCCAGCCGGATGGGGCGCTTCTCAGAAGGGGCGGAGCCAGGCCGCGCCAAGCCCCGCCCCCTCCCCGGCTTCAGCACTCCCAGCAGCTGCTCCAGCCTTGAGGAGGGCAGGGCCAAGCCAGCCTTGTGCTAGCTATGCCACCACTGGCTTGGCACTGCCATCCTCAAGCCTGGAAAGCTGCTGGGAGCTCCAAAGCCAGAGGGGAGGGGGTGGGGCTTGGCGTTGCCTGGCTCTGCCCCCCTCTGGCTTTGGAGCGCCCAGCAGCTTCTCCAGGCTTGAGGATGGCAGTGCCAAGCCAGCTTTGTGCTAGCTACGTCACCACTGGCTTGGCATTGTCATCCTCAAGCCTGGAGAAGCTGCTGGGAGCTCCAAAGCCAGAGGGGAGGGGACGGGGCTTGGCACGGCCTGGCTCCACCCCCTCTGGCTTCCAATCTACCAGCAGCTTCTCCAGGCTTGATGATGACAACGCCAAGCCAGTGGTGGCATAGCTAGCACAAAGCTGGCTTGGCACTGCCATCCTCAAGGCTGGAGAAGCTGCTGGTAGTGTGGAAGCCAGAGGGGGGCGGAGCCAGGCCATGCCAAGCCCCACCCCCACCCCGCCCCTCTCCAGCCTAGAGGAGGTAGGTAGATCTTTCTGACTTGGTTTTATTATAAGTAGCTCGCATGCTGAAAAAGTGTGGGCACCCCTGTTCTAGTGTGTTTAAATTATTGTCCCTGTTTTACACTGCGTTACCTTTTTAAAATTTAATTGTATACCACCTTGAGATTCTTTGACAAAAGATTGTAATAAGTAAAATAAAGATAAATGTGAGCACAAGAACAACCCTTCCCCACATCACTTTCTAAATGGTTTGTTCCATTTCTGGATATGGATACTTTCAGAAGCAATGATTTTTGCATAAACCACATCAAGCAGCCTAAATCAAAACCAAAATGGGACATCTAGTCACTTCTGGGTTCTAGATTTGCTTTTAAAATGACAATTTGGAAAACCTCCTAGTATTTCCAGTATAACCAGGCATACTATGGTGCTGGAGACTAATGTTGGAGCTCATATATCAATCAAAGCTGCACATCCCGGGGACATACGATAATAGTTTTGGGGAATATTTTTGGCAGCTTTTACAAGCCCTTTTTGTGGATCTGGAAAAAAAGCAAGGAAAATGCACACATCTTTGTACTAATTAATATATGCTACTTACCTCTTCTTCTTTTGCTTCAGGATGAAAGTCATTCATTACATTAACTTGACACAGAAGCCAAAGTGGATCCCTTGTAGGTCTCATAGCCCAGAGTAACTGGATGGTGGTAGCATTTTGATAACTGACAGAGAGATGATCAGGAGGTGCAAGGTGAACTGTTTTTTTTAATTAAAAAAAGGAAAAAATACTGAAAGTGCAGCTCAGCCTGGAAAGAAGTCTCTATCTGTTGAACTATGGAGGTAAATTATATCATTTCATCCTCCTTGAAGACCCAGTCCTACCACCACTCTGACTCAGCAGACGCTGTGGGCATAGCCTGCCTTCTCCAGCTGTGAAGTGAGCCAGCTGCCTGATAAAATGCAGAGGCCAATGGGGTAATAACGGGTTCACCACCCAAGGGGGGCACCTCTTTAGGACTACCATGAGGACAAGGGCCTGCCTTCATACTCCTTCATGGCACCGGGACTGTGGCGCAGCTGGCTGGGAGTCAGCTGCATTAAGATCACTACTGACCGAAAGGTCATGAGTTTGAAGCCAACCCGGGTCGGAGTGAGTGTCTGACCAATTTGTGTAGCTTGCTGTCAAACTTCGCAGCCCGAAAAACAGTTGCAACTGTCAAGTAGGAAATTTAGGTACCACTTTGTGGGGAGGTGAATTTAACTGATTTACGAGGCCATAAAAATCTCCAGGAATTATGTAAAGAAGGAGGAAGCAACAGCTCCCCTGGTGGCCAGAAGCTGGAATGTTAGATAGCCTCTGAGTGTCTGTCTATATATGTTGTGTATCTATGGCATTGAATGTTTGCCATGTATATGTACATTGTAATGTGCCCTGAGTCCCCTGTGGGGTGAGAAGGGTGAAATATAAATACTGCAAATAAATAAATAAATAAATAAATAATGGAATGCCTTACATTCATACACACACTTTGCTATTACCCATAGTAAACAATAGACTACAGAAATGTCTACAGAAGGTGGGCCATGGTCCTCAGGAAGCAGCCATTTCAGATATAGAGGGAGATGGTTGGGGACTGGTCACCCCAAAACTGTTTCCCATCCCAAGTAATCTGGATAGCCTTGGTAATAATCGCCCTGGAATGAAAATGCTGCTGCTTCATGCTAGATTGGTAAATGGTGAAAGCTGTCATTCAGGACTGGATCCTGGATGAACATGCTGACCTGGCTAGTATCACAGAGAGCTGGCTGGATGAGGCAGAGGAGGGTTCTCTCTCAGCTCTGCCCACCAGGATTCTTTGTGTAGGGGTAGGCAAGGCCTGGGAGGCTGGAAGGTGGAGTTGCAATGTTAAAACATACTGCTGTCAAAAATAGAGCTGAACATTAATCAACCGATAGCAGTGCACTAGGCTTAGCCTCCTCACTTAGGTTTATTGTAATGTTACTCATAATTTTTATTTTAATATTATCCTTTGTTGTCTTAATGATCTGTGTATGATGTGAATGTTACTATGGTTGACTTTAATAAATGATGTTATAATTCCAAGCTTTAAGATGCCTAATTTACAATGTACCGTATATACTCGAATATAAGCCGACCCAAATATAAGCCAAGGCACCTAATTTTTCCACAAAAAACTAGGAAGAAGTATTGACTTGATTATAAGCCAAGGGTGGGAAATGCAGCGGCTATGAGTCAACTTCAAAATAAAAATAGATAACAATAAAATTGCATTAGTTGAAGCATCAGGAGGTTAAATGTTACATATTTACATAAAACTGTAATTTAAGATAAGACTGTCCAACACTGATTAAACCATTATTCTAACCTCCTTCTATGTAAATGTGCTTACGTATCCTTCCAATAATGATATAGAGAGTAAGATAATAAATGTACTATTAATAATAATACAAGTACAATAATGTAAATGTAATAACAATAATAGAGTCAAATAATAAATGTAAAACATAATAAAGTAAAATAATGTAAATGTAATAATAGAGTAAATAAATGTAATAAAAATAATAATAGAGTAAAATAATGTAAATGTAATAATAAATAGAGTAAATAAATGTAATAAAATAAAAATAGAGTTATTAATATGAGTACAATAATGTAAATGCAATAATAACAATAATACATAGGGAAAATAATAAATGCAATAATAATAATAATACTTTAATATTTGTGAGTCGCCCTCCACCGGCGGTGCTCCGGGCGACTTACAACAGTTAAAACCCTAGGGTGAACAATGTACAACAGTTTAAAAACATGGAATATGTTACTCTATATAATAAATAGAGTAAATTAATGTAATAAAAATAAAAATATAGTAAAATAATGTAAATGTAATAATAAACAGAGTAAATAAATGTAATAAAATTAATACTAATAACAGAGTAAAATAATACATAACCTTGGCTTGAGTATAAGACGAGGGGAGCATTTTCAGCCTAAAAAGAGGGCTGAAAAACTAGGCTTATATTCGAGTATATACAGTATTTCTTTGTCATGTTGCATGATATAGGCTCAAATATACATAAAAGATTGCAACCTTTTCATTGCATCTTTGGGTTTGTTCACTTAAAATGGTAGATTTCCAGGGAGCAATGAGTCATTTTTTTAAAGGGTCAGTAGGCAAAATAAGTTTGGAAGCCACTACTCTAGACCGTGTATTCTTTAGAGGGGGTGGATGGTGGTGAGCTGGGAATGAAAGAGTTCTCTGTTGTGCTCTCGTCATGGACAGATCACTACTTGCTTCTTGATCCCTATTTTTGGGGGAGCAGCATTCATGACTTCCATGTGTGCAAGTCCTCCTTTTTAATTAATTACTTCTGGACTCTGTATTGGTTTTATTATAGAAATATTATCAATCTATTTGCAACTGGAAATAAAAAGTAGTGAAAAGGGAAGTTTTCTTCGCTGAGATCTTATAATATGGTATTTCTCTATAGAATTGTCTTCACAGAATACAACAAATATGGCTGCAATTTGATGTATTATCTACATTTTCTAGTTGTTTTGTGCATAAACCTCTAAAATTTTGTTGACCATAAAAAAGCCAATGAAAATCGTGCAAAGCAATAGTTCACAACCTATGATCTTCTAGATGTTTTGCAAGTTCCTTGCACTTTAGTTGACCCTCCCACCTGTAAACCTGTAATCCTGATATTTTAAATGGCTAACGGCATTACCTTCCCAGCTGGACCTTTACTGAATTTAATCATATTTTGCACTTTCCCTGGCTGTATTTAGGAATCATTGCATATACCCTGAGACCTCTGCATGCAGCACTTAATCGTTCAGCCATGATATTGTTTTTTAAAATGTGCGTTGTGATTGTGAAAAGTTTTTCTGATGTTTGTTGTTTTTATTTTATTGTGTGTGTTTTAATCTGCATTTTTGGGCTTGTCCCCTTGTAAGCCCCCCAAAAGACCCTTCAGGTGGTAGTAGTAGTAGTAGTAGTTGTTGTTGTTGTTATTGGACTTCAACTCCCAGAATTCCTGATAATTGGCCAAAACACCTAGAGGAACAGAGGTTAGAAACTGCTGATGTAAAGTATAAAGACTGGTGAAAAAATATACAGAAAATGAAAACTTACTCCTGTGGGCTACATCAACCACAGTATCAGTGTGTTCCTGTCCAACACAATTTTGAGCTGTCAATCTTAAATTATAAATCATTTGCTCACTAGACATGTTGAATTCACAGCGTTTGCATTTTCCATTGCAGCTGCAGTATGTTTGGCCATTTGATCTTTAAAGAAAATATGAGAGAAATGGAAGAAAAAAGTTCTAGTATGAAGTAGGACATGACAAAATATTTAAACTAAACAAGAGTGAAAAACAAAAGTATTGTTACTCAAAATTTCATGCAATAAAGATAATTTGAATACTGGTGGGGTTGGGGGGGGGAGTGGATTTTGTCATTTGGGAATTGTAGTTGCTGGGATTCATAATTCACCTACAATCAAAGAGCATTCTAAACTCCGCCAATGATGGAATTGAACCAATTTTGGGACACAGAAAATGGCCAACAGAAAATACTGGAAGGGATTGGTGCGCATTGACCTTGAGTTTTTGAATGTTAGTTCACCTACATCCAGAGAACACTGTGGACTCAAACAATGATGGATCTAGACCAAAATTGGCATGAATACTCAATATGCCCACATGTGAATACTGGTGTAATTTGGGGGAAATAGACTTGACACTTGGGAATTGTAGTTGCTGGGATTTATAGTTCACCTACAATCAAAGAGCATTCTGAAGCCCATCAACAATATAATTGGGCCAAACTTCCTACACAGAACCCACAGAACCAACAGATAATACTGTGTTTTCTGATAGTTTGTCATGACCCCTCTGACACCCCTCGCGGGGGCCCCCAGGGGTCCCGATCCCCAGGTTGAGAAACACTTGTCTACACTGACTATATAATGCAGTTCAATCTGCATTGTAATGACAGTGTAGATGGGGCTTCAGTCTTCATTTACATATGAAAAGGAGGTGTGGCGGTACTTCTTATTTGTCTAAGACCTCAAGCATTTTGGGATTCTTTTGAAGAAAGCCAACACGACATCTTTTCTTGTAGATCTCAAGATAATGAAAATAATTTTCTCCACTGCAATCCTTTGTATAATTAATTAATATGATCACTCTCCTACAATTTTCAACTTTTTTGAGTACTGCGTTCAAAGTTATCCCCACAACGTTGGTGAATATACTGTTAATTCCCCATCATGATCTGAAGCATACTTACACATCTGTCACAGTAAAATTAGTTGCACATTTATCCTGATGAAGGTTAATATAATTGTCTGTTTGACCTGGGTCCCACGTACACTTTAATATCATCATGTCTTCTGTTTCACAGTCAAAATCTTTGGGTTTATCAGGCTTGCCTGTTAAAACAAGTCTAGATTACAATGTTTCATTCTTTTAATTTATCTATACAGCCACTTTCCAAACAAGTAAAAGTTGTACTACTATTAAATAGAACATGAACAGAACTCCATCAGAAAACCCATCAGCAAAAAGTAATAGTGCACATTTAGTGTCAGCACACTATTGTAAGCATTCTGTCTGCATAGGAGAGGTAGTGCATGCTCTATCTATCTATCTATCTATCTATCTCTAACTCTCTCTTTTGGTGCTATGCTTTCTTTTATGCTAAATTCCCCCAGATTTCTATAAACTTTAAAACAGCTGAAAATACAGAAAACTAAAATCAGGTGATGTTTTGCATAGAAAATGAACTAAAACTGCAGTGAGGTCGCTTGCTGAGGAAAAGTGATCCCTATATCTACTGCATTTGCCCACCTCTGCTATAAAACAATTGTTATCACTGCACACCACACACTTTTTGGTGAAAGGAGACCTCCAAAGATGGAAAAATAGTGGCAACAGGTGTTTGTGGGAGTCATAGCTTGACCCCAATGCTCTAAAAGACAGAGAGAAGATGAAAATAAGGATAATCCAAATAAGCAAAAATATCCACCTGATAGCAAGTATACAAACACATTCTTCTCCTGCTCATTGCATCACAGATACACAAGAGATTACCCCCTTGCGGGGATGAGAAGAGTGGGGTAAAAATGACATAAATAAATCAATAAATAAATCAATAAATTATCTTTAGGGCCCTTCCACACAGCCCTATATCCCAGAATATCAAGGCAGAAAATCTCACATTATCTGAGTGTGGACTCAGATAACACAGTTCAAAGCGAATAAGGAAAACAACTCAAATGCGGTTAAGAGTATTTAATTACAAGCAAATGTATATATCCGTACAAATGTCACAAAGTACCTCGCTATCAATGAGAAGTTTTAATGTTTGGTTTGAAGTTAGACTTTCATTAGGAAAAAAACTATAATTTTTTTTTATTTCGGGCTTTTATATCCCGTCCTATCTCAACCTCCGCAGGGGGACTTAGGAGGGCTAACAAAATGGCACCCCATGGTAGGTTTTATTCTGTGGTATAGAAATATTCATTTATTTCTACACAAATATAGCCTCAAGGAAGCAAAAGTGCTCACCTATAAGGCAGTAGATTTGCTACTGTTATTTAAAGAGAAATCCATACATCACCAGAGCTTTCCTGTATGAAAATTGGGTGAGAGTGGAGATGCATTGTAAAGAATACATTGTCCCTTTCTTACAAGACATGTACTTCTATCATGTACAATAACTATGTGAGATTCGTGTGTGTGTGTGTGCGCGTGTGCATGTACACACATGTGTGTTATGGTCAAGGGGAGGGAAATAGAGAGGAAGAGGGAAAAGGAGATGGTAAAGATGACCCAATGTATTCCATTGGGTCTCCCTGGTTCAAATTCAACACCCTAGCCATCAAATTGAATATTTTTAAAGGATGATAAATAAATCACAGATATCTTAAAATTTTGTCATAGTTAATAAAAAGTCCCACTGAGCAAAACCATCTTAATTTGAGGTTGCAAGCTAACTAAAGACATGTTATAAATTCATCTCCTATGGGAGAGATTCTGGAATTGTGGGGCTATTACTTTAAAGATAATCCTGGGGATTAAGCATCTCCCCAATTTGGGATGCAAAAAAAAGGGGATATCTTTCTATTAGATACAAGAGGAAGAGAAGCAGACATTTATGTTTGTCTTAATGTGGTCTGTCTTGATGTAATTTGTTTGTATTTGATAGGGTGGTCTACAAATAAAGTTTTAGTATTACTACTATAGAAACATAGCATTAGAAGAGACCTCATGGGCCATCCAGTGCAACCCCCTACCAAGAAGCAGGAAAATCACATTCATATTATTATTATTATTACTAGCTGACCCGTCCACGCGTTGCTGTGCCATACGCGTTGCTGTGCTAGTCTGTGGCTAACCCCTTCTACCCACATGGTAGAACAGTATTTTTTATTGGTCATGGGGGTTCTGTGTGTCAGATTTGGTCCAGGTCTCTCATTCATGGGTTCTCGGCTGTGGAAGCCAGAGCTGAATTGGTTGAAGGCACTGAAAATCCCATCGTCCGTTGTCCATTCTCCCCCAAACATATTGATTTTGTGATTAATCGCTATGCTTTAATTACGTTCAATTTGTAACAATGAAAACACATCCTGCACATTAGATATTTGCATTAGAATTTGTAAGTGTAGGAAAATTATTTATGAAGTTGCAACGAAAATATGGTTGGGGGTCACCACAACATGAGCAACCTTATTTAGGGATCACGGCATTAGAAAGGTTGAGAACCACTGCATTGATACATCTATCTTTCTGTTTAATTGCTAGTAATTTTTTAAAAAAATAATTCCTAGGGGGGCGGTGAGTAAATTTTTTTCTGGAAAGGGGGCGGTAGGCCAAAAATGTTTGGAAACCACTGGTGTAGACACTTAAAGTGGTGCCAATTCTATAGTGGAGCTCAGTGTTTCCCAACCTTCCCAAAATGACACAAAATGACATTCTGAGGCAGAGAGTTCCACTGCTGAACAGCTCTTACAGTCAGGAAGTTCTTCCGAATGTTCATCCTCCTACACAGACATGCTTCCCTGTGGTCTTGGCTTTTCTTGCTGCACTGTTGTGCTCTCTCTCTTTCACTCTCTTTCTCTCTCTTTCTCTCTCTTTCTCTCTGTGTCTCTCTCTTTCTCTCTCTCTCTCTCTCTCTCTCTCTGTGTGTCTCTCTTTCTCTGTGTGTGTGTGTCTCTCTCTCTGTGTCTCTCTCTCTCTATCTCTCTCTCTATCTATCTCTCTCTTTCTTTCTCTCTCTTTCTTGCTCTCTGTCTCTCTCTCTCTGTCTGTCTTTCTCTCTCTCTGTCTCTCTCTCTCTCTCTCTCTCTCTCTCTCTCCGTCTCTCTCTCTCTCTCTCTCTCTCTCTTCTCTCTCTCTGTCTCTCTCTCTCTCTGTCTCTCTCTCTTTCTCTCTCTCTGTCTCTCTGTCTCTCTTTCTCTATCTCTATCTCTTTCTCTCTCTCTTTCTCTCTCTCGCGGTGGTGGGGGCGGGCAGCGGAACGCAGGAGAGAGCATGGAAAGAGAACTGGGCCCCTCCCCCACCCACCAAAAGCTCCGGCCGGCAAGAGGAGCACGGCGCGGGGCAGGAGAAGCAGCGAGGCCTGCCCATCTCCTTCCCCTCCGAGCTCTTTATTTACCAGCCAGGGCAGCGGCGGTGGGGAGGGAGGGGGCCGGTCTGGCCCTGGGAGGAGGAGGCAGTGGCGAAATGGTGGCTCCCCTCTTCCTTGTGCTGCTGCTGCTGCTCTTGCTGCTGCTTCTTCCTCCACCTCCTCCGCCTCCTCCTCGCTGCCGCCAGGGCCTTCCTTGTGGTGCCCCCGGGGGCCTGGAAGGGCGGCGGAAGGAGCACGGTGCAGGGCAGGAGCAGCAGCGAGGCCTGTCCGCCTCCTCCCCCTCCGGGCTCTTCTCCCGCCCAGGCAGAAGCAGTCCATGGAGGCCCCTCCTCCCTCCTTCCTCCTCGGGCCATCCTCCTCCTAGGAAGGGAGGAAGGGAAGGTTTGTCAGTGCGGCGTGCTGTGGAATCAGGCCGCTGCGCTCTGGCTGCCATGCGCGAAGGTTCTAAATGCAGGCTGGCAGCGAAGAGGTAGGGATGCCAGGTTCCGTTGGCCGTTTTTGGGGGGTTGTGTTTGGGGGTGTTGCGAGGTATCTAGGGCGGGTTTTTTTGGCCCTATAGGTACCTCGTGGTATGGTGGAATGTGTTGCCAATTTTCATGCTTCTGAGGCTTATAGTTTAGCTGTCTATTTGCCGGGTTGCACGACGTGTCAAAAATATATATAGAGATTATTATTATTTGAAACACAACAAGATTAGTACACAGCAAACAAGATCACTCTGCTTGCTGTTGTATTGGATCACACATCAGACACTTCCCAAGTGTCTAGGAGTGTGTGATGTATCAGCAAATAATGCGTGCAGATCCGAGTAGTGTGGCCTTTTGCAGTTGACAGATGGTAATTTTGTCAGTGCCGATTGTGTTTAAATGCAGGCCAAGGTCTTTAAGTACTGGATATGAACTACTCTTCCAATATTGTGTATTAGCATAACTGTCATAATCATTCATTCAGATATAGAATTGTTCTTCCCAAAATAAACAACAGAAGGGTGAACAACCTATGACCTGTTAGATGCTAGGTTATAATTCTCATTAGCCTGAGGTTAATGAGAGCTACAGCATCTGAAGGGTCACTGGTAGGAACAGATCAGAATGCCGTTTCCCAATGAACAGCTGCACATATTCAGAATATACAGAACTTCAAATTTTTAAAAATGGAAACAGACAATACAAACCACCCCAAATTGACTGATTTTCCAATTTAGGCCCTGAACTTTGAGTCGAGATTTGACTATAACCATATTTGTGAAGATGAATTAGAATTGTCATCTCTCTCTCTTTTTCATGAGATGTTTCACATCTTTCAAGTAGTTACACAGTTGTACATTTTTTGACTAGTGTGGAGGGAAAAGGAGTGGGAAATTTCACTTTGATTTGCTTTCCAAGAAATTGTCAAGTTTGCAAATCGTCTTTTTGGGACATAAAAAATCTGAGATTTTTAACAATGGGAGAAAAAAGTAAAATGGACAGATTCTCCATCCCAAACCATTGCTTACTGCTGAACAGTAATACAAAATACACTCTACTCACTCGTCACAAAGAGAAGAGTTCCTCGACTGTCACGCGACTGAAAGAAATCACAAAGCACATTTATGCCACCAAACAATGAAAGTGGAGCATTCGTTTCCGTAAATGTTATTCTTCTTTGTTTAGATTTAGGATGGTGCTTTCCATTAAATACATATCCAATTAAAAACTCGTTATTCTTTGCAATGCAGCAAAAAGTGATACTGGAACCTTTTTTAATGACTTTTTCCACAGGAAAGATGTAACTGGTACCATCATCCAGGGAATCCATGCCTAAATAAAGACATCAAGAAAAATACTCGGTTTTCCTGTATTGACTACTAAATTCTACAAAGAACTTATGTCAGCTTCCTATTGCAGTGTTCCCTCACTTATTGCTGGAGTTAGGCTCCAGGACCTCCCGCAATAAGTGAAAAACCGTGATGTAGGGATACTCTACTTATTCTAATATTTATACATTATTTTAGTAGTTATACACTATTCTAAGTCTATAAACTTAAAATAAAGTGAAGGAAAGGAAGGAAGGAAAGGCCCTTCAAGGCAGGAGGGAGTGAGGGAGGACTGAGGAGGGAAAGTGCCTTGGAGAGCAGTGGCGGCAAAACCCCACAAAACAGTGAAAATACCATGATATATATTTTAAATTAATATTTTTTGAAATCCGCGAAACAGCGAGTCTGCAATAAGTGAACTGCAAAGTAGTGAGGGAACACCATAGTGACATATTCTGAGGAAGTAGTCCGTTACTATATATACTTTAGCATAAGCTGAATTTTTCAGCCCTTTTTTAGGCTGAAAGAGCCCCCCCCCCTTGCTTATACTTGAGTCAAAGTTACTTATTATTTTACATCATCATCATTATTATTATGTTTATTATTTTACTCTATTTAATTTATTATTACTATTTTTATATTATTTTAGTCTATTTTATTACATTTATTATTTTACTCTATTATTAATACATGTATTATTTTAATCTATTCATTATTATTTCACTTATAGTTTTACTCTATTTTTATTATTATAATTATTTTTACTCTATCTATTATTGTTATTATTACTTTTTTATTTTACTCTATCATTACTGTTATTCTATTTCCATTATTTTAATCTATTATTGACTAATGGTTTGATCAGAGTTGGACAGTCTTATCATAAAATACAGTTTTATGTAAATATTCAAAAGCATTTAACCTACTGATGCCTCAATTGATGTAATTTTATTGGTATCTATTCTTATTATGAAATTTACCAGTAGCTGCTACATTTTTCACCCTCGGCTTATATTCAAGTCAATACATTTTCCCAGTTTTTTGTAGTAAAATTAGGTGCCTCGGTTTATATTCAGGTTGGCTTATACTCAAGTACAGTATATATAGTATATTAAAAGGGAATCTTAAAAAATATAAATGGCTATTTACTGTTATTCCTAGAAATGATTTTGTTGTAGAAATTTGTATTTTGACTGTGTTGTCCCCGCCTCAAGCCATGATGTGACATGGCCCACAAATAAAATGTATTGTTGTTGTTATTGTCATCATGGATTTTGTTTAAATAGAGGAACACAGAATGAGGAATCAGTAGCTGCAAGTTATTTATTTATTTATTTGCAGTATTTATATTCTGCCCCTTCTCACCCTGCATGGGACTCAGGGCGTATCACAATGTACATATACATGGCAAACATTCAATGCCATAGACACACAACATATATAGATAGACACTCAGAGGCTATTTAACATTCCAGCTTCTGGCCACCATGGGAGCTGTCACTTCCTCCTTCTTTGCATAAATCAGTTAAATTAGCCTCCCCACAAAAAGGTACCTAAATTTCCTACTTGACATATGCAACTGTATTTCGGGCTGCAAAGGTCGACAACAAGCTATACAAATTGGTCAGACACTCACTCAGACCCGGGTTGGCTTCGAACTCATGACCTTTCGGTCAGTAGTGATCTTAATGCAGCTGACTCCCAACCAGCTCTGTCACAGTCCCACAGTACACTTTCCTGTATATACACATTGTAATTTTACCTTGGCATTTTAATGCTGATATTTTAAACTATTTTTTAACTTAATCAAGTTTTAATCGTGTTAACTGCTTGCTTATGTTAACTTATGTTGTACTGTATGTGTATGTCAAACTTTTTGATACGGCCAGTGGGCTATAATCAATAAAGACTTCTTCTGTATATACACACATGTACACATTATACATATTACATATATACAGATGCAATGGGACCTTGGTATCCAATAGGGTTTGGTTTCATAACCCAAAATTGTGGATTTTCATGTCGCATTATACTTATTTTCATTTGTAAGTTGGTAAGAACTGTCAAATTGAATGTTTTATAATTGTTTTAAATTGTGTTTAATTGTATTTGTGATTTCTAATGTATTGTGTCAGCACATGATGATTGCATATTGTAAGCCATCCTGCGTCCCTCTTCGGAGTTTAGAAGCACGGGATATAAATGCTTGAAATAAATAAATGAATAAATAAACAAACATGTTTGAATGAAAATGCTTCAATCGAACAGGTTCTGTTCTGGTGTTGATACTATTTCTCACACAATGCTCTTATTCCACACTTTATATTCGAAAAGTCAATTTACCATCCTTTACTTCCCAAGCACTCCAATCACTCCAAGTTTCAGAAGGCGCTATCCTACTCCGTATTCTTACTCCATGAGGCATACACTCCAAGGGTACAGCTGAACGCCAAGTCAGTTTCAGAGGGTGGTTTGTTTTATTGATTATTGTTGTGTACTTCTTCTAAGTATACAAAACAAAGAGTAAGCAACTGGAAAGGAAGACAGAAATAATAACGTAACATAATGCATATGTCTTTATAGCTTCACTTCTATAAAATGAGCAAAAGTTAACATGCACTGAAGAGATTCAGAGCAATTTCATAGTAGATGATGAATACAGAAAGATGGGGATGGGTAAGGGTTTTTCCATAGACATATACTATTTGCAAGAATCCAGGCAGGTGTCACATGAGGACCACAGCTTGGAATTAAACCATTTTGCAATCATGAAAAAGATTCATACAGTATCTCTAGTTTTACCTACTCTCATTCTATCCATCCTGTTTTGGTTCACAAGGCCAAAATGGCTCAAGTCATTCTTATAGGGTGACGTGTGTGTTCTCAAGCTGCACTTGGTTCTCAATCTGCACTTGGTACGCCAGCTTTCTACCCTCTTGGGGTCTTCATTCTGTTATTTTGCTTTGTCTAATTCAGGTTCAGAAACACATGTAACACTATAGATGAAGAAGGGAACTCAGAATAAAACTATGCTTTATCTCATTCCGGGAACTTAGAATCATATAATCATAGAGTTGGAAGACACCTCGTGGGCCATCCAGTCCAACCCCCTGCCAAGAAGCAGGAAAATCACATTCAAAGCATCCCTGAGATGGCCATCCAGCCTCTGCTTAAAAGCCTCTTTACAAAAGAAGGCTTTTGTAAGTAACTTACATATGTGAAGATTCTTGTTTTTATGGAAAGATACTTACATCGACAACAATATTAGTCTCGTTGCTGCTATAAATCTGGATGTTAGAATCCATTTTTTCTTCAGAGTTATATGCTTCTACATCATCATTGACGTTCAATTCTAGTAACAGTTGCTGAAGAGTATGGTTCATGGAAACAGTAAGTTTTACAGGTTGAAATACATCATTACCTTTGGGAGAAAAGAATGGGAACTGAAAAACAAAACAAAACACCTCCACCCAAACTCACAGTCAGATTCATTTTAATACGTTCAACTCTGTAGAATAGATCTGCTTGATGGTATTACTTAGAAATAGTCCCATAAGCCTTTTTCATATGACCTGATAGTAATATGTGTAGTGTTCATGTGTAGTCTGCCTCCCCACATAGTTTAGAGGGGCAGATTACACATTACAATTATATTAACTTTGGAGAGAGGGGGGTGGGGAAAGGGATGCTATCAATCCTGTATCCGCAGCTTCAGTCTTAGCCCTTCTCTGTCTGCTATTGGCATGGTGACAAAATCTCTAATTCGGAACTGGAGAAAGTCACTTTTTGGACTATAATTCCCTACAATTCCCAAGGAAAACATATGCCAACAGAAGGAGCATGGATTCATTCATTCTCTGTATTTCATTTCTGCTTCTTGTAAGAGCTTGGAAATTAGACACGTGCACAAATTTTGTTTCTACTGTTCCTTTCATGTCTGCCATTTCTTCAAAAGCATGAAACAAGAAGCCCCCTCCTCACAGAGAAATCTGCTCAACACAAAAGCCTGGTTTCATGTCAAGCCGAAATGCCTCCTTGTCTGTATGTAGGCAGATGCGGAGCTCAGCTGCAGGCATGCTCCAAGCTTGCCTGCAGGTCCCACCACACACATATTCTCTGAGAGTATGTTGTGGTGTGTGTGACAACTAGTGGGACGTGCAGGCAGGCCTGGGGCTTGGTTGCAGAAGCCCTCTGGACCTTCGCCCCGCCACACTCTTTTGGAGAATGTGGAGGGGCATGTTTGGCGGGGTGTGCAGGCAGGCCCAAAGCAAGCCTGAAGCTGAGCCCTTCTTACTCTAGAGGAGAAGATGCCAGGTAAGAAGATGCCAGGTAAGAAGAAGGTCGGGAAGGGGAGCCAATGGGTCGGACCCCCCCTCCCAAATAATGATCCAAATGTTGGTGTCCCGGACCCAAAACAACCCTCCCAATTTTAGGAGGCTCTCAAAAACAGATCAGGGGCCCCAACAACAGCCGGGACAAAGTTTACCCCAACGAAACGGGGCAAAGTTTACCCCAAAAGCACAAGCCTATTAGAAATATTAATAAGTTTTCAGAATTTCCTATTCAGCATGATCTGTCCCACACAAATGGGTAATAACTGATCAGTTTAAAATATGTATGAAAATGGGAGTATGCTGGTATATTTTTCCTTCTTGTTCTGCTATTCCAGTCTCCCAAGGGCTAAAGCAAACACATGCGTCTATATTGTCCTAATGCTATCAAATTGCAGGCTGTACAATTAAAAGGTAATGCACTGAACAACATACTAGGCCCAAGTATAAGATGAGTTCCAAAGTTTACACAATGAATGAATAGCTCTTAGTTAACTGAAATGTGTCCTAAGCACCTTTTCCTTACACTAAAAACTGTTAGTTCTTTTTATATGCAGTATTTTCAAATAAGGAAAATAAATATTCAATTCTTTACCTTCACTCTGAGTCATGGCAAAACAGAGCAGTATATTTAAAATTGCTGCTAGAGACACCAAATATCCCATTACTTTATCTGAAAGAAACATGCAAGAGGATAATACATTCCTGCTCTGCGCTTTAGCTACATTGTCAAATAACTGCAGCAATTGAAGTCATTTTCATATAGCTGTAGGGAGAACGTCAGATCTATATAGGTATGCTCTCCTCTGGGAGCTAACAAGAAAATAAAATGGAAAGAAAAAGATTTCCCCCCCTGCTGTGTTGATGTAAAATAATATTTCCGGATTCAAATGGTCAGTTGTAACTGGCCAAATGAACTCCATTTTAGTAATAGCTGACATCTCAGAACAAGGGAATATATAACTGGACAACACACATTTGGGTGCCTCAAATGTTAGACCTGTTTCTGGATATAGTTGACCTGCTGATTCCAAAAATGGCACCAGCTTTCTCCTATCATCTCTAGTTTTTAGATAAACATTTGTTATATACCAGTCATCATCTGCTCACCCATAGAAACCCCATGATAACCATATCTAAGAAACTAGAGTTGAGACAGTCTATATCCAATATAATCAGCACACCAAATAACCCCATGAATGGGACTAAAACCAATACACCAATAATTTTTTGTTGGACTGTATTATAATAAACTCTCAGATTACTGGTAAATAAAATATTCTACATTTTTAAAATATGAGTATTCTAAATTGCAATTGTGTCTCTTTCTAAAACACGGAATGTTACTATGTTTAATATATTTCCTACTGATAGTGTGAGGTGGCACTTCATAAATGAAGCATTTTCCTGCCAAAGTTTTGGACTAGCCAATGGAGCATCTATTTTCCATAGCTTGACTAGAACAATGACACCTTTCTCTAAGATTTTCAGGTTTTCAGCATTTACATAATACTATATGTCAGTCAATCTGTCTGTAATGATTGAGGCCCCTCCTACACTGCCGTATAAAATCCAGATTATCTGCTTTGAACGAGATTATATGACAATGTAGATTTATATAATCCAGCTCAAAGCAACAGGAGCTCACCTTGTCCCACGAATTCAAACCACCGATCTTCCAGACAGCAAGTTTTGCAGCTTAGCAGTTTAACCCGCTGTGCTAACGCAGCCCCTCATAAGGCAGTGTAGACTCATAGAATCCAGTTCAAAGCTTTGATCATCTCTTTTATATGACAGTGTAGAAGGAACCTTAGTGTTGTTTCCCAAAACCCTCAAGAGCAAGTATACAGATGCTGTATGTAGGATTTGCTTTAGAGTCAAGACTGGCCTATCACGAGTACATTCTGCCTGTTAGCTAACATATCTGTTAACCATTTTCTCCACAATATGTTTATTGTTTCCAAATACAAAATAATGTCTTGCCTTTGGTAAAATACCATCATAGAAACCTTGCAACTTTCTCAACAACAACAAAATGAGAAGCAGCTGTTAAAAACTGCTGGTGCGATGGGAGGAACTGTGAAGTACAAGAGATATTGAACCCTTCCTGAATGTCTGAAATTAAAATTCTTTCTTCTCTCCCAAACCCCAAAGTAAAGGGAAAATGGGGAAAATATTCATTTACTTTTTACTTATCAGTTCTTTTGCATACATTTATTTTTTATTTTATGCCATCTAGGGCTAGGGTATTGTGGAAGACGGTGATTAATTCTTCTCTAAGCACCCTTGGAAATTGTGCTTTCTTTTCTTTTCTTTTTTGAACTACCATTCTTCAAAATCTTCCAGCTCATAATGCTGCTGGTCCTGTTGCCTGGGGGCCTCTGAGTATTATAAAGTTTTGAAAGTGACTTTAATGTAAGCAAGTGAAGGAACTTTTGTGTGAGCAATTTGTGACCTCCAGAGTAACTATTTCAGCAGTTATTGAACAATACTGAAGTTTGCCCAGCTGCTCTGAAATTTTACATGTGTGTATATATTTGGCTGTATTTTTAATGATTGGGAAATTTATTGCAGAGTCATGGGCATCATATCTATTTTGGCTCTTGGCATACCCAAGAGATGGCCTTAATTTATTTTTAAATTTTCTGAAAGACCTCTGTTTTTCTAATCCTCACTCTCCATTTCACTTTCTGCTTGCCACTCCTTCTCAAAGAACAGCGCAAAAATGTCCTAATATGACATTTTATGTGACATCCAGGAACAGGAAATCTATGATATAGGTAATAGCTTGAGAGCTAATGACCTGCCATCCTAGCAGCATGTCTTCTTTTAAGGTCAAGAGATTTAAGACCTATGCTGGAAAATCTGTTAATCCTATACCACTCCAAAAGCTTTTTGGATTGATGCTCATTTCCTGTAGAACTTGGAAAATTACTTTCTGGGAATACAGGTCCCAGGATACTGCAGTTAGGATGGCCAGCACTTATCAAAACTCTGCTTTTATTTTAGCAAAAAAAATGCTTAAATGTTTTTCTAAATTTCTGTACCTTTTTATTGCTCATATGGATGATCGTAATGATAGATTGGAATCATGCAGTTGCCCAGCTGTTGCTTGTCTGTGAGTCCCAGAGTTCCTCGCGATTGTTCATGATGGGTAGAGTTGCTGGGGTTACACTCCAACTACATCTGCAGGCTGCACAACATTTCTCCTTGATTTAAATCAACAGAAGGATTCTGGGAAATCTGCAAAGTTTATGTTTCATATTAGATAAACAATGAGACCAAAAACAAAAACAAAAACCAGGCAGGATGTTTCGTGGGAGATTCATGGATCAGTTTCACAACTTGTGTTTAGAATTGTTTTAAAATTAAATTGTGGTGCCTAATTCTCTCATCATTTTTTTTGCCATACTAGGAAATGTTTGCACTGCTGAATTTCTCTAAATTAGGCTGCTTTTTGAGAAAGATATACAAACCGAAAGGGACTGGAAAGCAAGGATTAGAAAAACAGGTATTTCAGAAAATTTGGTGAATACATAAGGCCACTTGTGGGTAGCCCAAGAACCAAAAACGGATACAATGCAGGTTACTCTGCAATCTATTTACTAATCATTTAAACAATTCAAAGCACTGGAGGGAGATTTCAATTTTGTTCAGGAAAAAACCAAAAGTTTTTAAAAATTGTATCAGAAGCAACTTGAGAACATACTGCAAGTTGCTTATGCTGTGAGAGAATTAGCTGTCTACAGAGTGCTGCATCATTTTCAAAGTATTCTGACAGTTGTTCCATATGGTGAACTTTGTTTAGACCTGAAAACTCAGGGAGGAGAACCTGGAAACTGGTTAAAATGCCTTCATTTAACATGAACCTTTCAGTAATGTTCTGTATGAGTGAATCAAGCCAATGCTGGATCTGGACCAAACTTGGCACATAGTGCCAGTGTGCCCAACAGTGCATACAGGCAGGGATTGGGAAATGATTGCCCTTTGCAAATGGTAGCTGTTGTTTACCTGGATCCAGAAAGCACTGAAGACAGCAAACATCATATCTGGACCAAACATGGCCAACTTTGCATACAGGACAGGTGGGGATTGGGGGTGATTAAACTTGGATCTGGGAGTTGCAGTGCACCATTATCCAGAGGGCATTAAACCAAGTCAATGCTGCATCTGGACTAAACTTGGCACACAGAGCCAATGTGCCCAATGATTGCCCTTTTGCAAATAGGATTTGTTGTTTACCTGGATCCAGAGAGTCCCAGAAGGCAGCTGATGGGCTCAACGCACTCCACTCCCAGCCACTCCCCTTCCTCTCCCGGCACCAAAGGCTGAAACCAGGGGCACCGAAGGGCCCAGGCACGGACAAGGACACCACTGTGCCACGTACCAGTAAGGCCTTCTCATGGACCATCCTGATAATTGGGGGGGGGGGGCTGAAATCCCTCAAGTCTGGACAGGAGCTCACCCTGTCTCACGGATTTGAACCAGCAACCACAGGTCAGCAACCCTTTGTGCCACCGTGGCTCTGAGCATAAGTGAAATTAGTATTTAATTCCCTTCAAAGGATCCCTGAAATAATTACTTTTGGGCCACAATTTGTTGGACCCACCAGCCAATATAACTACTAGTCATGCTAGCTGGGAAATCTGGGAGGAAATTGTGCAGAAAAGCTAATTTCTATCACTGCAGTTTTTGATTAAAAGTACACTTCTCTAAAGCATCTGTTAGAACCAGCATGTAGGGGTGGGGAGAGGAATGATTTAGGTAATTCTCCATTTACCTCAGTTCAAAAAAGCTGTATAGAAGAAGATTTGATATCCTCCTCACTCACCTGAACCTCTGATCTAATCAACACCAATCCCTCCTGCAGACAAATAGATACATCACTGTTCACATTAAATTCTTTTTGTTTTATTTTAGAGCATATATATTATTTCCCCAAGGAAAATCTCCAGAATGACAACTAAATTTATATCAAATTTAACTGAATTCTCCAAGATTTAAAAACAAGCAAAAAAGAAAACTGTTTATAAGAAAAACTTCCAACTAAACAGAAAAACAACATACCTTTTCCTTGTGGTTTTTTCCGCAGTCTTCTGAACTTCCTCAAATGCTCTTCCTTACTATTTCTTTTGTTACCCTGTGAAAGCCAGCTTTTTATTTCCTGTTTTTCCCTTTCCTCTGTTTTATTTCCCTTCCTTTCGCCATCCTCCAATCCAGCCAGGAAAAATGTTGTTTTCATTGGTTGCTGCTGATCTCACAAATAGTTCATGCTATGATGATAGGAGACCCAATGCCAGTAAAACGGGGTCAAAGAAACAGTAAATAGTCGGATGTGTGCCAATGAAGGAAATCAGATGCAGAGAAAGAAAATGGAAAGTTTCACTAATGCAAGTTCTCATTAATGTTGTTTTGAACTCCCCTTCACCTAGGGAATATAATATAGGAAACTGCCTTATACCCAGTTGGACCATTGGACCATTTGGTTCAGTGTTTCTCAACCTTCCTCATGCCACAACCCGTTAATACAGTTCCTCATGTTGTGACTCCCAATTATAAAATTATTTCCGTTGCTACTTTATAACTGTAAATTTGCTACTGTTATGAATCGTAATGTACAGTACATATCTGATATCCAGGATAATTTTAATTCATTTGATGAAATTTGGCACAAATACCCAATATGCCCATATTGGAATACTGGTGGGGTTTGGGGGTTGATTTTGTGATTTGGGAGTTGTCGTTGCTGGGACTTATAGTTGACCTATAATGAAAGAACATTCTGAACTCTGGGATTTATAGTTTGGTTAGTTATACTGAACTCCACCAACAATCAAATTGGACCAAACTTGTCACACAGAACTTCATGACCAACAGAAAATATTGGAAATAATGAGTATGGACAGACACACACACTGCATAACACCAAACCAAGGCTTACCTAGAAAACAAATGGACTGGGATCTCGTAAAAGACTATTTTAGAAAATCAAAAATGGAGCTTATATTCTAAGGAAGAAAGAGAGAGTAGAAAATAAAAGAAAGAAATTCGCAAAATAAGGACTGTAAGAAAAGGGAAGCAGAAGAGTTAGAATAAAAATAGGTTAAATTCCTAGAACATAATTATACCAAGAAGATGGAATCAACTACCGAAGAGTAGATGGAAGTTAAATTACTTAGGTTTTTTGTGGACTTTCCTTTTTTCCTCCATCCATTTTTTCTTTTTTCCTTCTTTTGTTGAGGCTTTTTCCTCTTCTCTCTGCTTGTTTATCTATTTTTGCCTCTTTTTGTCTCTTTTTACCAGAATGCAAAATTTTGCTATCTGGCATTAATAAAAATTATTAAAACAAATACTGGAAGGGTTTGGTGGCATTGACCTTGAGCTCTGGAGTTATAGTTCACCTTCATCCAGAGAGCACTGTGAACTCAAACAAAGGTGGATCTGGACCAAGCATGGCACGGATACTCAATATGCCAACACGTGAACACTGGTGGAGGTTGGAGAAAATAGACCTTGACATTTGGGAGTTGTACTTGCTGGGATTTATAGTTAACCTACAATCAAAGAGCATTCTGAACCCCACCAATGACAGAATTGGGACAAACTTCCCACACAGGACCCCATGACCAACAGAAAATACTGTGTTTTCTGATGGTCTTTGGTGGCCCCTCTGACACACCCCTTGTCGTCGACACCCCACCCCACCCCCACCCACAGGATTCTTGACCCTCAGGTTAAAAAACACTGATTTAGTTCAATGATATCTACAGCAGAGGTTGAAAGCTGAACCTAAATCTTGTACTTTGTTATAACTAAAACAGACTTTAATGGGTATATGGTAAGTTAACCCTTATTCCGGGAAAGGAAATTAATTACTTCCTCATAAAGTACTATCACAATTTGGAATTGGGGATGGAAAACAACTTCAGGAGGAGATAAGGTAACCTAATGTAAAGTTACCACCACTGATCTTATTGAATGTGTACATGATATATGCCCTTCCAAAGGTTGAAACTTTAATTTAAAGTCATAAGCCTAGGGATATAAAACTATGGCTCTCCTAAAAATGCACATCTTAAAGTTGGAAAACGGAGTGAGAGGAGGTTGATATTTCTCTTTGGAACACTTCAATATTGTTTGTGTATAAAATTCCTTTTTGCATGACACCTATGTCTATGTTGTCCAGCATCAGTTCTAACAGCTGCTCTTCAGATGCTCTGGAAAGTTTGCAAATCTGACAGGGAGGGTGCACTATGGGCCTCCCAGTTGTCCCCCCAAACACAAATATTTTAACTTCAAATCCTTGTATCTTTATGGCTGTAATTTTGCATGTTTGTGGCCAATTTCCTTTCTACTGGCTCCCACTTCCCGAACTACTGTGACCCTGACCAATGACAGATCTGGACCACATTTGGAACACAGTATCCCCAAGATCAACTGAATGTAGTGAAGGGTTTTGGGGGAATTGACCCACCAGCTGTAGTTCACTCTGCAACCAGGGATCACTCTACGCCCCACTGATGACAGATCTGGACCACACTTGGCACACAGACCCCATTAGAGCGTTAACCTGGCATGATGGGAGCTGTAGTCCATCCACATCCTTATACATTTTATTAATGGAACCATTCATAAATGTTTGTGATTGATTTCCTATTATCTCTTATTTCCAGAGAGCCTTCTGACCCCCAGTGATGATGGACCTGGACCAAACTTTGCACACAGACCTTCCCCCACTCCCAATGACTAACAGAAAATACTGGAGGTGTTTGGCAGACAATGACCCACCAAGGTGTGAGTTGTAGTTCACCCTGCATCAAGAGAGCACTCTGAACCCCACCGACAATGAGTCTGGGCCACACTTGGCACCCAGAACCCCCATGACCAATGGAAAATACTGGAGGGTTTTGGCAGAAGTGACCCAACATGGTGTGAATCGCAATTCACTGCATCCAGAGAGCACTCAGAACACCACCGATGACAGATCTGGACCACACTTGGCACACAAACATCACCACGATCACTAACAGAAAATATTGAAGTGGCTTGGGGGACTGGCCCAATTGGGTGAGAATTGTAGTTCACTCTGCATCCAGAGAGCACTCTGATCCCCACCAATGACAGATCTGGACCGCACTTTGGTACACAGACATCCCCACCACCACCATCAACAGAAAATACTGGGGGGTCTGGGGGGACTGACCCTACAGGGTAGGAATTGTAGTTCACTCTGCATCCAGAGAGCACTCTGAACCCCACCAATGACAGATCTGGACCACACTTGGCACACATAAGCTTTGGGTTACACTTAAAAATGTACCTATTTCAATTTACATACAAATTCAGCGTCATTGTCATCATCATATTTATGTTTTGCCCTAACTCCCAGGAGGGACTCAGGGCAGATTCCAAAGATAAAAGGCAAACATTCAATGCCCTAACACAAGAAAAATACATCCATAGTAATGAAATTTGGCAACCCAACATATAAAAACAAATTAACAATTAAAATTAAATAAAAACACAATCTGTTATATCAGACATAAGACAAAACATCAAACATTCAACAGAAGCATCAATTTCCCAGTTCCTTGAAGGCAAATAAATTGCCTCCAAGATATCTACTGAGCTGTGGGGCAAACAGGACACATATACTAATTGTAGCATTACCAACTCCTCCTCCTCATAAGCCAGTGAGCAAAGATAGGTCTCCAGCTGTTTCTTGAAGGAGGGGAGGGAGGAGCCATCTTTAACTCCTTAGGAAGGGAATTCCACAAGTGTGAGGCAACCATGGAGAAGGCTCTTTCTCTCATTCCCACCAGCCTATAGAACAGTGTTTCTTAACCTGGGGATCAGGACCCCTGGGGGGGTCACGAGAGGGGTTTCAGGGGGGGTCGCCAAAGACCATCAGAAAACACATATTTCTGATGGTGTTAGAAGGCTGAAGATCTCTCCACCTGTCTTTTTGGTAATGGTGAACTACAACTCCCAGAATTCAAAAACAACCCCCCTCCCCACTACCAGTATTCAATGTCAGCCATGTTGGGAGTGTACCATGTTTGGTGCACATCCATTGTGGGCTGGGTTCAGAGTGCTCTTTGACTGTAGGTTAACTATACATCCCAGCACCTACAACTCCCAAATGTCAAGGTCTATTTTTCCCAAACTCCACCAGTGTTCATGTGTGGGCATATTGAGTATTTATGCCAAGTTTGGTCTAGATCCATCATTGTTTGAGTCCACAGTGCGCTCTGGATGTAGGTGAAATACAACTGCAAAACTAAGGGTCAATGCCCATCAAACCCTTCAAGTATTTTCTGTTGTTCATGGGAGTTCTGTGTGCCAAATTTGGTTCAGTTCCATCATTGGTGGAGTTCAGAATGTTCGTTGATTGTAGGTGAACTATAAATCCCAGCAACTACAACTCCCAAATGACAAAATTAATTCCCCACAAACCCACCAGTGTTCAAATATGGGCATATCGGGTATTTGTGCCAAATTTGGTCCAGTGAATGAAAATACATCCTGCACATCAGATATTGACATTTTGATTCATAACTGTAGCAAAATTACAATTATGAAGTAGCAACGAAAATAATTTTATGTTTGGGGGTCACCACAACATGAGGAAATGTATTAAGGGCATGAGGAAGGTTGAGAACCACTGCTATAGAACCTATCTTGTTTGTTACTTGTTGACTGCCTGTATAGGGACAACAATAATACATTTCAGCTGAAACACTGCACGGACATGGTAGTGATGGTCATTTTGATGCCACCCCTTTAAAGGTGCCAACTGGAGTGGTTTACACACAGATCTAGTGGAGGAGAAGCGAAGCACACAAAGAGTGAAAAGAAGGGTGCATCCACGTTGTAGAATCAATACAGTTTGACACCACTTTCACTGCCAGGCCTGAAAGCTATGGGATCCTGGGAGGTGTTGTTTTCCCAGGAGTGTTGCTCCTCCTCACCAAACCAGAATTGCTTGCCATGAACCCCTAGCCTTGAACCATGGCAGGCAGGGAAACTGACCTCAAACCGCATTCCTTGGACCTGGATCCGTACTACTCACGTCTCCCTGGGGCTCTGTCTCCGGAAGGAATATAGGTTTCTTTTCCTGGAGAGGGGAGAAAAGAGGCTCCTCAGCCAAGTCCTGGCTGCCAGGAGAGAGAGCCTGGCTTGAATCGGGAGAAGGACTCAACCCTCTCCGGCTTACTCCACAGCCTCATTGGGTCTCCTCCTACTTTCCTCGGTCGGGGAAGGGAAGAGACCCAGGGCTCAGCTACACTGTAGAATTGGTGCAGCTCAAGGCTGTGGAATTAATTTCCAAGGCTCAAGGCTTTGGAATCATGAGAGTATTGGTCTTAGAAAGACTTTAGTCTCCTCTGCCATAGGGTGCTGGTGCCTCACCAAACTATAACTCCCAGAGCATTGAGCCAAAGCAGCTAAGGTGGTGTCAAACTGCTTTCATTCTACAATGTAGATCAGGAATGGGGCAACTTGAGCCCTCCAGGTGTTTTGGACTTCAACTCCCACCAGTTGGAGTGGGGATTTTGGATGTCAACTCTTGGTTAAGTGGCGGAAGGGGGGAAAGGAAGGGGCCTGAGGCTGTTGTGGGCATTGAAGTCCAAAACACCTGGAGGGAGGGCCCAAGTTGGCCCATGCATGATGTAGAAGCATCTCCAGGGGAGGAGAGCACTCAGAAGATTGACAGCTCAAATTTGCATAACCCCAAGGCGGCATCTCTCCACCTTGCGATCGTGACCCCTGGAGGGGTTGCGAGGGGGGTGTCAGAGGGGTTGCCAAAGACCATCAGAAAACACAGAATTTTTTTTGGTCATGGGGGTTCTGTGTGGCCCAATTCTATTGTTGGTGGGGTTCTGAATGCTCTTTGATTGTAGGTGAACTATAAATCCCGGCAACTACAACTCCCAAATGCCAAGGTCTATTTTCCCCAAACTCCACCAGTGTTCACATTTGGGCATATTGAGTATTTGTGCCAGATCCATCATTGTTTGAGTCCACAGTGCTCTCTGGATATAGGTGACCTACAACTTCAAAACACAAGGTCAGTGCCCACCAAACCTTTCCAGTATTTTCTGTTGATCATGGAGGTTCTGTGTGCCAAGTTTGGTTCAATTCCATTGCTGATGGAGTTCAGAATGCTGTTTGATGGTAGGTGAACTATAAATCCCAGCAATTACAACTCTCAAATGACAAACCCCACCAGTATTCAAATTTGGGCATATTGGGTATTTGTGCCAAATTTGGTCCAGTGAATGAAAATGCATCTTACATATCAAATATTTACATCGCAATTCATAACAGTAGCAAAATTACAGTTATGCAGTTGCAAAGAAAATAATTGTATGGTGGAGGGTTACCACAACATGGGGAACTGTATTAAGGGGTCGTGGCATGAGGAAGACTGAGAAGTGAGAAGCACTGTCCTAAGCGCATGAATAACCATGGTGTTGGTGATGGTGATGAAAGAAACCCTTGGTGCTTCAAAAGTCTTGGGTTAATGAAATTTGACACCACTTTGGTTGCTAGTGCTCACTGCTATTGGAACCCTAGGATTTGTAGTTTTACAAGGTCCTTTTGAGCTAGTGACAGTTGGGTGGATAGTGACACCATTACTCCAGAGATGCATCTACATGGTAGAATTAGTGCAGGTGGACACCATTTGAACTGTCATGGCTCAATGGGATTTGCAGTCCCTTATAGTACCAGCGCTCTTCGGCTGAGGTTTTCTAAAACTACAATTCTCATGATTCCATAGCTAAATCAAAGCCCTAGCAGTTCAAGTAGTGCCAAATGGCATTCATTCTTTCTGCTTAAATGCCATGGAAATGTGTCACCAATACTTTGGTGTGTGGCCTGCCTGTTTTCCAAGGAAACCTGAGCTGGAGTTCTGGGGAAGCCAGGAAGTACCCAACCTGCATCTAAATGGTGGAATGAAAGCAGCCGGACCCCCTTTCACTGCCACAACTCAATGCTTTAGCCTTCTCTGCTCAGGAGGCTGCGGCCTGACCAGACTCCATTCCTCAGGACTGCATAGCATTGAATCACGGCAGTTAAAGTGGCCTCGAACTGCATTCATTCTACAGCAGGCATGGGCAAACTTTGGCCTTCCAGGTGTTTTGGACTTCAACTTCCACATTTCCTCCCTTAAGCGGCTGAGAGGGGAAAGGAAAGGGCCTGAGGCTGTTAGGGAGTGTGGGAGTTGAAGTCCAAAACACCTGGAGGGCCAAAGTTGCCCATGCCTATTCTACAGTGTAGATGCATCCAAAGGCAAAGCAAGATTAGCAAAGATAATGTTTTCTGTGGAAGGCAGAGGAATTCCCCTCCGACTCCACAATTGCTGGGAAATGGCTCCGCTCCCAAACCTCCAAGGACTTTTCTAAGGAAAAACAACCCCCCTTTGTCCGAAATGCTCGTTCCCAGCTTTTGAGATATTTTCATATAGGTCAGGAAATAACTTGGGGGTGAAACCAAAGTCTAACTAAATACAAAATTCTTATGCCATATACAGCATGACTGATACCTTTTATTTATTTAGGGAAAAATTGGGGGGTGGGCACACCATATGGTCATATGAGCATCATATGAACGGTCTTTACTATTTGTTTTATGGGAATTTAACTTGCCTTGTTTTATCACTTGTATAAAAATAATACTTTATTTTTATCCCACCCTATCTCCCAGGTCAATATTTATATTTTGTAGGTTCGAATTGTATAGTTTTCAAAGTTGTGGATCTCAATCAGGACAGAAAAATAAGATATAAAAAATTCCAAACACTTCTGATTCAACCCCCTTTGGGGGTGAGAAGGGCAGGGTATAAATATAGGGGGGAAACCTGCATGAAATGATCCTAGGGTTGATTATCATCAAATGGGTTGTTGTGAGTTTTCCAGGCTGTATGCCCATGTTCCAGAAGCATTCTCCTGTGACGTTTCGCCTGCATCTATGGCAGGCATCCTCAGAGGGGTTGTGAAGACGCGCCTGGGGTCTTTGGCTTAGAATAGGAACAAGGACGTGACATCTCTTCCCAGGGGACTTCTTCTTGCCTTCCCATAGAGAACTGGAACTCTCAAGGACCAAACCAGTCACTTTAGATAACTCAAACAGGCTTTATTGTATGAAGAATTGGTGCTAGAGAATGCCTGACTGAGGCCTGGCTGGCAAACCCTCTAACACGTCCTCTTCTGTAGAGATGCAGGCAAAATCTAAAGAGAAAGCTAGATTTCCAAAGTCTCAAGGGGGAGGAAAAACAAACTTAACGATGATTGACAGCTCTAAAGAACCAATCGATGCAACCAAAACTTAACAACACTAAACAGACTAGCTGAAACATAATACAATAGTTTAAACCTTGCAACTTAAAGTCTTATACACAGGTGGCATCAGCCACGCCTTCACAGGGGTGTGAGATCTATTGGAAACTAAAAAAAACGGGTTTTTTATATCTGTGGAATGTCCAGGGTGGGAGAAAGAACTCCTGTCTGTTTGAGGTAGGGGTGAATGTTTCAATTGGCTACCTTGATTAGCATTTAATGGCCTAACAGTTTCAAGGTCTGGCTTCTTACTGCCTGGGATAATTCTTTGTTGAGAGGTGATTTGTTGACCCTGGTTGTTTCTTGTCTGGAATTCCCCTGTTTTTGAGTGGTGTTCTTTATGTACTGTCCTGATTTTAGAGGTTTTTTAAAATACTGGTAGCCAGATTTTGTTCATTTTCATGGTTTCCTCCTTTCTGTTGAAGTTGTCCACATGCTTGTGGATTTCAGTGGCTTCTCTGTGTAGTCTGATATGGTGGTTGTTAGAGTGGTCCAGCATTTCTGTGTTCTCAAATAATACCCTGTGTCCAGGTTGGTCCATCAGATGCTCTGCTATGGCTGACTTCTCAGGTTTAAGTAGTCTGCAGTGCCTTTCATGTTCCTTGATTCGGTTTGGTTGGCGCTGCATTTGGTGGTCTCTATGTAGACTTGTCCACAGCTGCATGGTATACGGGAGACTCCTGTAGAGGTGAGAGGATACCTGTTGTCCTTTGCTGAATGTAGCATTTGTTGAATTTTCTTAATGACTCTGTAGATAGTTTGTAAGTTGTGTTTCTTCATCAGCTTTCCTATGTGGTCAGTGGTTCCCTTGATGTATGGAAAAAACACTTTTCCTCTGGGTGGATCTTTGGAGAACATGCTTTTGGAACATTGCCATACAGCCCGGAAAACTCACAACAACCCAGTGATTCCGGCCATGAAAGCCTTCGACAATACTTGCGGAATATGATTAAGATTGTTATTGTTATTATGATTTGCATAACCTGAAGATAATGTTATACATGTTGAACCAAAAGATTTTTTGATTTTTTATCTTGTAATACTCTTTGATGTATCTGCATATACATTATGAACATAATGAGATACCTTGAAGATTGATCCAGGCCGAAACCTTAAATTCACGTTTCATATCCTGTACACCTTATACACATAGCCTGAAGGTCATTTTATACAGGTTGAGTATCCCTTATTCAAAATGCTTGAGACCAAAAATGTTTATGTTTTCTTTTTGTTTTGTTTTTTCAGATTTTGGAATATTTGTACATTTATCATGAAATATCTTGGAGATGGCAGCTGAGTCTAGAAATTCACATTTTGTATACCATATATCTTTTACACGCACGCACGCACGCGCACACACACACACACACAGAGAGAGAGAGAGAGAGAGAGAGAGAGAGAGAGAGAGAACCCTTTCTGCAAAATATTTGAAGGCAAAAGTGCTTTGGAATTCTGATTTTTTGGGGATCTTGTAGTACTAAATGTGTATCTGCATATATAGTATGTATATATTGAGGAATCTTGGAGGTGGGACCCAAGTCAAAAATCGAAATTAATGTTTCATTTTTACAGGGTTATAAAATGTCCCTGAATATCCCTGATTCAAAATGCTTGAAACCAGAAGTGTTTTGGATTTCATATTGTTTGGATCTTAAAATGCCTGTATCTGCATATACAATATGTACAGAATCTTGGAGGTGTGTTTTATATACGTAAAACACACTGTTGACAATTGTCATAATTTCTGAGTAGAAATACATTCCGTTCTTACTTATGACAATCCACACGTAGTTTCTTCCATGTTGTTTCTTATTTCTAAAACACTTCTATGCAAGATCCTTTTACCTCTCAAGCTGTAAAGTGGCCCTTACTACTTTAGCTACATTGTGGACTTTAATCAGCGCTCAGATTTCAAGTGTGATGGAAATCTAAGAGCATAATCCTATGCCTTCCTGGAAGTAAGTTTGCTTTGCAACCACAGTAATACACTTTGGAGATATGAAGAATAATATTTCTGTGGGCCCCCATGTAGGTAAAAGCTCTACTGAATAGTTTCCAAGAAAACTTGCTCTTTTAAAGAAATGTATATTTTAAAGGGATTTATCTGGGATGCTTCCAAAGTATATGTTGTTTAAAACCAATGTACCATATATACTCGAGTATAAGCTGACCCAAATATAAGCCGAGACACCTAATTTTACTACAAAAACTGGGAATGTATAAGCTGAGGGTGGGAAATGCAGTAGCTACTAGTAAATTTCAAAATAAAAACAGATACCAATAAAATCACATTAATTGAGGCATCAGTAGGTTAAATGTTTCTGCATATTTACATAAAACTGTGATTTAAGATAAGACTGTCCAACTAGGATTAAACTGTTATTCTAACCTTCTTCAGTGTTATTCTTCCAATAATAATAGAGTAAAATAATAAATGCAATAAAGTAAAATAATGGAAATGTAATAATAACAGTAATAATAGAGCAAAATAATAAATTTAATAAAAACAATAGAGTAAAATAATGTAAAAGTAATAATACCAACAATAATAAATGTAATAAGAATAAATAGCCTAAAATAATAAATGTAATAATAATACATAGAGTAAAATAATAAATATAATAAAAATAATAGAGCAAAATAATGGAAATGTAATAATAGTAATAATAATAAATACAGTAAAATAATAAATGTAGTAAAATAATATTAATAACAGAGTGAAATAATATATAACCTTGAGTATAAGCCGAGGGGAGCTTTTTCAGCCTAAAAAGGGGGTTGAAAAACAAGTCTTATACTCGAGTATATACAGCAATCTAATAAATAATTGACACCCACAAAACCATTTGAAGTTATGTTTTATTGTGCAACTATTGCATCACATTTCCTCAGCACATAAAGTTTAGTAGAATGTCAGACAAAGTGCAGTGTTTCCGCTTCCTCCCACCCCACCCATTCATTGGAAATCTTGCACTGTCAGATACATTTCCGTTGTCCAAATATCAGCAATTTTACATTTAAAAAATGAAAAGGAGGGTGATCCCAGGAACAGCAATAGAAATATATGGGTGGAAAGGCAGAAGGAGCATGGGCATACCTCAGTTAATAAAGCCTTTGATGGAAGATGCATCTATAATGTAGATTTAGTGCAGTTTAACAACGATTTAACTGCCATTGCCCAATGCCATGGAATTATAGGAATTGTGGCTTGGTGGGCACTAGTACTCTGTGTCAGAGAAAGATAAAGCCCTTGTAAAACTATGGCTCTCCAGATTCCATAGCATTGAACCACAGTAGTGTCAAATTTTGCAATACTTCTACAAGAAAAGGCGCTCTTTTTTACAAAGACTTCTTATGCCCTCTCAGCCACACTTTTCCTTCTTGTATGCAAAGCTGGGAGTATTTCAGCAGCATCAACATTGGGAGGATGGCGAAGGAGGGCTAAAAACCAGAGAGCTTCATGTCTGCAGTAAAAAAATGCAGCAACTGATGATCTGGGAAAATTGGATTTTATTCTAGCAGAAACACTGGCAATAATCTTTGAGACCTCTTGGAGAGCAGGAGAAGTCCCAATGGGAGGAGGGCAAATGTTGTCCCTATCTTCAAGAAGGGGAAAAAAGAGGACCCAAACAAATTACTGTCCAGTCAACCTGACATTAATACCAGCGAAGATTCTGGAATAGATCATTCAGGGGGCAGTCTGCAATCACTTAGAAAGGAATACTGTGATCCCTAAAAGTCGACAGGGATTTCTCAAAAACAGATTAATCTTATCTCTTTTTTTCCAATAGTTACAAGCTTGGTAGATGCAAGGAATGCTGTGGATGCAGCATATATTGATTTCAGTAAGGCCTTCAACAAGGTCCCCCATGATCTTCTTGCAAACAAACTAGTCATACAGTATGTGGGCTAGGTAAAACTATGGTTAGGTGGATCTATATTGGTTAAGCAACAGAACCCAGAGGGTGCTCACAAATGATTCCTCTTCATCCTGGAAAGCAGTGACTAGTGGAATGCCACAAGGTTCAATCCTGGTCCCAGGACAACGCCCTCCCTAGAGATATCAGATCGGCTTCCTCCCTTTTAACATTTCGGGGAAAATGTCAAGGCATGGTTGTTTGAGCAAGCATTTGCAAATGCAGAGTAACTGACATAGGAAATAGAATGACTAGACCAGTGTTTCTCAAACTTTTTTGAGCCGAGGCACACTTTTGACATTTAAAAAATCCCGGGGCACACCACCAACCAAAATGAAACAAAATGACACTCTAACACAGTAATACATATAGTTAATATGTTTTTAAAAGTATACACTCGGTGTGAAACCTGGGCATGTTTCAATGAACACAACATAGATATCCTGGCAGAAATCAAAGAGCTTTTGCTAAAGGCTTTCATGGCCAGAATCACCGGGTTGCTGTGAGGTTTTCAGGCTGTATGGCCATGTTCCAGAAGCATGGCCAATCACATCTATGACAGGCATCCTCAGAGGTGGTGATCTGTTAGAAAATAGGCAAGTGACGTGTATATATCTGTGGAATAATGTCCAGGGTGGAAGCATTTAATGGCCTTGCAACTTCAAAGTCGCTGCCTGGGGGAAGCACTCCTCCTGGCCCCCTCGCCCGTCCCCAATTTGGGAAGGGCGCGGGGGACAGGCGGAGACACCTCCCTGAGACAGCGAGGACCTTGCTGCCTTGGGGAAGTGCACCTCCTGGCCCCCTCACCCGTCCCCAATTTGGGAAGGGCGCGGGGGACAGGCAGAGACGCCTCCCTGAGGCAGCGAGGACCTTGCTGCCTGGGGGAAGCGCTCTTCCTGGCCCCCTCGCCAGCCCAATTTGGGAAGGGCGCGGGGGACAGGTGGAGAAGCCTCCCGCAGGCCTCGATGGCTCGCGGAGGAAGCTTTTCGCCCGGCTCTCGCGTCCTTCTGACCAGAGGGACGCGAGAGCCGGGTGAAAACCCTCCCGCAGGCCTCGATGGCTCGCGGGGGAAGCTTTTCGCCCGGCTCTCGCGTCCTTCCGACTTCGGAAGGGCACGGGGGCCAGGCGGAAAAGCCTCCCCCCAGCGCCTCGCGCTCCTCCAACCCCTCCCTCTCTCACACACACACACAAGATCTCAGAGCCCGCCTCACCCGGTAGGCCCGGATCCGCCTCCGCCCGCTTGGCCTCCTCCTCCAAGCAGCAGCAGCAGGAGGGGGAAGAAAGGCGGGGGGAGGGGACGTTTTCGCGGCACACCACGTGCTCTCGCACGGCACACTGGTGTGCCGCGTCACACTGGTTGACAATGACTGGACTAGACAATGGAATTGGACAATGTTTTAACAAGGAGACGCTAATGATGTGTAATATTTGGTTTTATTGCTTCTCTTGTAGTTTCACATTGTATTTTAATGTCTTAAATTGTATTTTTGATATTGTGTGCATGGAATTGCTGCCTGTAAATCGCCTTGAGTCGCCGGCAGGCTGAGAATAATGGAGAGGCAGCTGCCTCTCTGGGTGCATCTTTACTATAGAATTAATGCAGCTTGGACTGCCATGACTCAATGCCATGGAATCATGAGAGTTGTGGTTTAAACAGTCTTTAGCCTTCTCTGCAAAAGAGTGCTGGTGCCTCATCAAAATCCATTGCAAAGCCATTGCATAGCTTTGAGCCATACTTACATTTGCTTTCACAAAACATATCTAACCAGATAGCTTTACTTGTGCACGCAGTTTTGAAGAAAAGCTTTGCTAAAGCATGTTGAACTTCTCTTCATTTTCTAGTGTAAGAACCTATCCCTATTCTTATGTTTTCCTGCTTCTGTTATCAAATTTTCTGTTAAGGAAATAAAGCCTCAGACCTTTCCTACACTGCCATATAATACATTTTGAAACTGAATTATATGGTCAGTGCAGACTCATATAGTGACAGATATTCATTTATTTTAAAAAGTAATTTTCCAAGTTCTGTTTTCTGATGATGATCCACCAGCTTCCTTGTTGATACATTTCCACTGACAGACAAGCGTATCCTTCTTGTTAAAAGCTTTTTTGTGTCTGGCCCCATCTACAGTGCATTACACGCTGCTATAGTGACCACGTAATTTAGTTTCAAACTGTATTATTAGGCCTCAGTTAGGTGGGGTTATTATCTGGAAGTTTTCTTGTTTACTGCCATTGCTATTGCTATTGATTTAAAAATCAATTTATGCAATTTTATGCATTTGCATTCAATTTATGCAATTTTATGTACTTTTCTATTGCAACTTGAAAATTTGCTGATAGCTTTAAGTGCTTTCTGGCACCAAATGGAATTATACAAGTTATTTCATTACAATATGATGCATCCATAATAGTATATAGTGCTTAGCCAAAGAATGCACTCCCCTTTGACTTTCCAACATTGTGTTATGTTACAACCTAGAATTCAAATGGGTTTAATGAACAGTGTTATCACTTCATATAGTGTTTTAAACGTTTTTATAGCAGAAGAAGAGATAAATAAGCAATTGCAGCATGACCTCCATCTCGCTGATATATTCCCAGACTTACCACAATTAGCAAATCCTATTGAACAAAAACTATAGAGTCATGCTGAAGGACCTAGTGATGCCTACAGAGGTGTCCTCGCAGCATGACTCCCTTCTCCACATGGCTGGTTCTCATAGTTTCATTTTTCTTCATCTGACAGAATATATCCTCTCTAGGCATTTCTTAAGTCCTCCAACCTAACATTATAGTATGTTTTCCCAGATGTTGAGCATAGAGTTGTGCTGGAGGACCAAGAAAATGCCATAAATGGACATATTTTGTCTGATACAAGTAAATGAAACTGCAGTTCCCAGTCCTGGTCCCATTGATACTGAGATCATACTGTACTAGACAATGCCAAAATCATGAAGTACCCACCCTCTTTGTTGTGACCATCACACTAGAGCATGGATCCACTTTAAATCCAGTTTCTGCCTCCTGTGGAATTCTGGGGCTTGTAGTTTATGGGAGGGGCCTTTAAACGACTCAGCCAGGCAGGTCCTGTGTCTCACTAAACTGCAAAATCCAGAACTCTGCAGGAGGCAGAAACTGGCTTTAAAGTTTATCCATGCTGTAGTGTGATGAGGCTGTAGGCACATAAGCTCGGGTGCTTCCAAAAGCCATACAGGTTATTGCAAAGGGTCAACCTCAATGCAGTTTCAGTTCTACATAATATTAGATTCATGTTTGTGAAAGGCCCCAGGACAGCATATCTAAACAAACAGGACCAAGAAGACCTTATATGAAGAACATTAAATGTCCACTGCAGAGATTTTGCCTTTCATACTCCACTATTATAGCACTATGTTTCTACTTGAAGTACTTTGGCAACATTCTACGAGATCCTGGGAATCTTAGTTTCGCGAAAAAGTAGAGCTTTCTTTCTGAGAATTCCAAACACACATGCACGCAAGCTGTAAGTTCCAGAATTGTGTTGTCTGTTGACATAACAGTTAAAGGCAAAATATCATGCTATAAAAGTGTAGTGTTTAAGCACTTTTTCACAATCATAAAACATTCTCCATGGGTGCATCTACATTGCAGAATTAATGCAGTTTGGCAGTACAACTGCCATGGTTCAATGCTATGAGATCCTGGGAGTTTATGTTGGTGAAGTACTAGCACTCTTTTACAGAGAACTCTGAAGAACTTGTGAAACATGTTGTTGTTGTTCATTCATTCAGTTGCTTCCGACTCTTCCTGACCTCATGGACCTGCCCACGCCAGAGCTACTTGTCGGCCGTCACCACCTCCAGGTCCTTCAAGGTCAAGCCAGTCACTTCAAGGATAACATCCATCTTGCCCTTGGTCGGCCCCTCTTCCTTTTCCTTCTATTCTCCCCAGCATCATTATCTTCTCCAAATTTTCCTGTCTTCTCAGTATGTGGCCAAAGTACTTCATCTTTGCCTCTAATATGCTTCCTTCCAGTGAGTAGTTGGGCTTTATTTCCTGGAGTATGGACTAGTTTGATTTTTTTGTGGTCCAAGGCACTCTCAGAATTTTCCTCTGACATCACAGTTCAAAAGTGTCTATCTTCTTTTGCTCAGCCTTCCTTATGGTCCAACTCTCACATCCGTAGGTTACTATGGGGAATACCATTGCTTTAACTATGCGGACCTTCGTTGCCAATGTGATGTCTCTACTCTTCACTATTTTATCGAGAATGGTCATTGCTCTCCTCCCAAGAAGTCAACATCTTCTGATTTCCTGGCTGCAGTCTGCGACTACAGTAATCTTCACACCTAGAGAAACAAAGTTTGTCACTGCCTCTATGTTTCCTTTATTTGCCAGTTATCAATCAGTCTGGTTGCCATAATCTTGGATTTTTTTTAATGTTTAACTGCAACCCAGCTTTTGCACTTTCTTCTTTCACCTTGGTTATAAGGCTCACCTATTTCCATAGCATTGAACCAGAGCAGTTAAAGTGGTGTCAACTTGATTTCATCCTACAGTGTAGTTGCTACCAAGATCTATTGCCTTCTCAGCCCCAAAGTACTGGTGCCTCAACAAACTACAATTCCCATGATTCCACTGCATTGAGCCATGACAGTTCAACTAGTGTTCAGCTGCATTAATTCTACAGTGTAGATACACTGTTTACACATGATCAAAATTTAGCAAATAGGACCCTCAAATGCATATAGTATGCCCACATGTAGAGAATTTGTTATTCTAGATGTAGTACAGTGGCAGAATGAAAGATTGCAAAAATCTGGGTTAGTCCCTTCCCTTCACTGTTGATTCAAAGAAATGTGACTATAACCCTAAATAGATCCCCTGAAATGAATGAGACTTCCTAGCCACCACTTCTGTATTTCCTTTTCTGTTCAGCAGGTTTTATTGGGACTCACACTGGATATGGCTCCATCTTGTGGCATCATTGCACTGAATCTAGCAATGGGGAGTGAGGACAGTAAAATAGTCCCAAAATGAGTGAGATGTTTTGCAGCCTGTTTTGCATTAAGCCATGGAGAGTGTTGTTTAAAACCATGCTACATGGGCATTTGATACATGCTTTATAATAAGTTATACATTTTATGCACCTTTTATAATAAAACAGGTATGCATGTTATACTAACATACATATTTTACGTATTTCAGTATGTATTTCAAGTTTTAAAGAGTCACCAAAGTAACAAAGAAACTAATTTTTAAAAAGTCATTTTATACCCAAAAGACAATGAATCATCTGTATTTATGTCACTTACCATGTACATTTTTAAAAAAACATATACAAAGCATCCTTTTGTTGTCCCGGATGACTTGCCTTTGTTTTGAAAATGTACATAACAAGTGACATAAAGACAGACAATTAATAAACTTTCAGATTATTTATTTATCTAGTCATAAGTGAATTGAGAATACAGTTATAATGCATTTTAAAAACACAAACAAAATTAAAAGCTTGGCATTGTACTAAATTTCTAATGACCAGTAGCTGGCCACTTAATATGCCTCCAGTGTGGATGTAAGAAGGTCCTCCACTGTGCATGTGGCAGGGCTCAGATTGCATTGCAGTAAATGGTCTGTGGTTTGCTCTTCTCCACACTTGCATGTCATGGACTTCACTTTGTAGCCCCATTTCTTAAGGTTAGCTCTGCATCTTGTGGTGCCAGAGCACGGTCTGTTCAGCGCCTTCCAAGTTGCCCAGTCTTCTGCATGCCCAGGGGAGAGTTTCTCATTTGGTATCAGTCACTGACTGAGGTTCTGAGTTTTAGCCTGCCACTTTTAGACTCTCACTTGTTGGGGTGTTCCTGCAAGTGTTTCTGTGGATATTACAAAGCTATTTCTTGATTTAAGGTATTGGCTTGCTGGCTGATATCCAAACAGAGAATGGGCTGGAGATGTCAGTGCCTTGGTCCTTTCATTATTGGTTGCTACTTCCCAACAGGTTGTGGCGCAGTTGGAGTCAGCTGCATTAAATCACCACTGACCGAAAGGTCATAAGTTCAAAGCCAGCCTGGGGCGGAATAAGCTCCTGACCATTTGTATAGCTTGCTGCCGACCTTTGCAGCTCAAAAGACAGTTGCATCTGTCAAGTAGGAAATTTAGGTACCGCTTATGAGGGGAGGCTAATTTAACGTCGCCATAAAAATCTCCTGCAACGGGCGAAAGAATGAGGAAGTACTCCATCAAGGACTCAGTGCCACAAGTGGACCGTGAAGCTTCCCCGGTAGCCGAAATTAGAACATATATACATTAAATTGCCTCTGTGTTTGTCTATATATGTTGTGTATCTATGGCATTGAATGTTTGCCATGTATATATGCACTGAGTCCCCTGTGGGGCGCCTATCTGTATACCTTTATAAAACGGAATGTTTGTATGTGTGTATGTGTGTATGCGGAGGGCGGGAGGGCAGAAGGGCGGAAGCAGCCACTTTCACAGGCCAGGGCGGATATGTGGCAGCCACTTTCACAGGCCAGGGCGGATATGGGGCAGCCACTTTCACAGGCCAGGGCGGATATGGGGCAGTCACTTTCACAGGCCAGGGGCGGATATGGGGCAGCCACTTTCACAGACCAGGGCGGATATGGGGCAGCCACTTTCACAGGCCAGGGCGGATATGGGGCAGCCACTTTCACAGGCCAGGGCGGATATGGGGCAGCCACTTTCACAGGCCAGGGCAGATATGGGGCAGCCACTTTCACAGGCCAGGGCGGATATGTGGCAGCCATTTTCACAGGCCAGGGCAGATATGTGGCAGCCACTTTCACAGGCCAGGGCGGATATGGGGCAGCCACTTTCACAGGCCAGGGCGGATATGGGGCAGCCACTTTCACAGGCCAGGGTGGATATGGGGCAGCCACTTTCACAGGCCAGGGCGGATATGTGGCAGCCACTTTCACAGGCCAGGGCGGATATGTGGCAGCCACTTTCACAGGCCAGGGTGGATATGGGGCAGCCACTTTCACAGGCCAGGGCGGATATGGGGCAGCCACTTTCACAGGCCAGGGCGGATATGGGGCAGCCACTTTCACAGGCCACAGCGACCAGCGCGGGTGATGGAGCTGCACCAAACTTGGTACACAGAGCCCCCCTAACCCCCTTTACGTCCTGGCGCGGGTCGGGGGACATGACCCACGGATTATGGGATTTGTAGTACTTTCCAACACTTTGGTTCCCACAGACCACTGAGGCCACCAAAAAGGACCAATACAGACCACACTCAGCACACACAGCCCCCATGACCCACTCTACGTCCTGGTGCAGTTCGGAGGAGGGTGGACCATGGATAATGGGACTTGAAGTGCCTCTACTCACTTCCCAAGTCCGCTGCAACCCTCATCCAATCACTGATCGAGACTAAACTTGGCACACATAACCCCATGACTGCCTTCATGTCCTGGTGAGGTTTGGGGAGGACTGACAATGGATGATGGGATTTGTAGTACTTTTACACCCCTCTGTTCCCACAGACCACTGTGGCCCCCAACAAACACTGATAAAGACCACACTTGGCACACAGAGCCCCAGTGACCCAGTCCACATCCTACTGAAGTTTGGAGGGGGACAGAACATGGATGATGGGTCTTGCAGTACCTTCCCTCACTTTCCAAGACTGCTACAAACCTAATCCTATGATTGATCAACACCAAACCTGCCACACAGAGCCCTCATGACCCACTCTACATTCTGGTGCAGTTTGGAGGAGGGTGGACCATGAATGATGGGACTTGAAGTACCTCTACTCACTTCCCAAGTCTGCTGCGACCCTCATCCAATTACTGATTGAGACCAAACTTGCCACACACAACCCCCATGACTGCCTTCACGTCCTGGTGAGGTTTGGGGGAGGACTGACAATGGATGATGGAATTTGTAGTATTTTCACACCCCTCTGTTCCCACAGACCACTGTGGCCCCTCAAAAACACCGAGAAAGTCCACACTTGGCACACAGAGCCCCAGTGACCCACTCTACATCCTACTGAAGTTTGGAGGGGGACAGAACATGGATGATGGGACTTGCAGTACCTTCCCTCACTTCCCAATCCTGCTACAAACCTAATTCAATGACTGATCAACACCAAATCTGGCACACAGAGCCCTCATGACCCAGTCTACAGCCTGGTGCAGTTTACTGTGAGACGGACCACAGATGATGGGACTTGAAGTACCTTCACTCACTTCCGAAAAACAATGCATCCCTCATCCATTCACCAATACAGACCAAACTTAGCACACAGAGCCCCCATGACCCAATCTACATCCTACTACACTTGGGGGGGGGACAGAGATGATGGGACTTGCACTACCTTCAGTAATTTCATGATACCACTGCAACTCCCAATAATGATGGATCAAGACCAAACTTGGCACACAGAGCCCCCATGACCCACTCTACATCCTGCTGCGCTTCACAAATAACCCGGGCAGGGCCGGGTCCCCAAGCTAGTAAATAAATAAATATCAGCTGGTGCAATGGCGTCTTCAGTGGCATCAGGCGTAGGCATCCTGTGATAATGCAGAATGTCTGATTAAGAGCCATAGCCACTGTTTTAACATGGTGAAATGTGTTCCACACTGGGCATGCATATTCAGCAGCAGAGTAACAAAGCACAAGGGCAGATGTTGTCACTGTGTTTGGTTGTGATCCCCAGGTTGTGCCAAATATGCAACTTTCAAATGTATATTGCAGTCAAAAATATATTATGTGGATTTAGCAATGAAATGCTATTTTGACAAACACCATGGTAAATTAAAATGTGTGACAAGTGTTAACCAATGGTTTCACATTGGAACTACAGTATATGTGAGATTCATTCAATCAGGAATTGATTTCCCACTGCTTAACATTTGCTGCACATCTTGCTACTAATAAGCTTATCTTGAAGGAGTTAGTGTGTCAGTGTTCTGTACTAAATGACACCTTGGGGCTGTCTAGAATTCAACCAGGTCTGGAACCCATCATCCTCCTACATTTCAGAGGGACACTGTGTAGCAGATGTTCATTTTTAATCAAGAGTCAATGTGAACATTCTCATCTGTCCTCAAAGATTATAGATCTTTGTTACATTTTTATTTCTTTAAAAAAACTTCTGTGAACTTTTTGAGAGAAAGTTCTTCAGATCTGCAGACTCATGTTAAGAAAACACATGTAGACAAAATATCTGTTAGGATATCAGACAATGAGGACCAGTGGCTTTCATACTAGTGGAACAATGAACCAGCCCTGTATTTCCTTATGAACCTTTAAGGAGCTATCCAAAGTACTGAACCCTATCTCCAAAATAGGATCAGGATCTCGGAAAGCTCTTTGAAAGTTTAGATTAAAATCTCAGGACAGATTTATAATGGGACTGCCACTCCTGCTAGATCAATCTCCCAGATTTCAAAATTTTAATAGACAAACAGAAAGAACATATTCAGTTCTACTGCAGTCAAAATGGGGACACGGAGCAAAGCTTGATATTTGATCTTCTGCCTACATCATTCTTTAATCTAGACACTGTAGCTCAAAACCCACTCCTTGAACTATATTTAGACGTGGCAAGAACCCTAAGTTGCCCTCCCACTGCAATATTCCCATCTGAAACTTACTCTGGGGCTTGTACTGCCTATGGGCTGAATCCAGGCTGTACTGTGGGCTAGATCTGGGGTGTTTTTTTAACCAAAATTTCTAGAAAGCTAGGGTTAATTTCACCATCACATTTTGCATTAGCAGAAACAACTTTGGAAATAAAACTATAAGAAACCCATTTGACATTACTTATCAAACACTATGATTGAAATGCCAGATGCCCAAAGAAAGCCCCAATTTAGGTCATGATAGAAATAAATGCTCCCTGATATTTATCAGGTGAAGCTGATAGTTCAGTGGTAGAGCAGCATCATTGTAGAAGGCCTCAGGTCCAGTTCCTAACATCTCTAATAAAAATGTTCAGGCAGTGAGAAAGACACTTTTTTGCTTGAGATCCTGAAGAGCCATGATTGCCAGTCGGAGCAGACAATACTAGGGTTCTACATCATACAAAGCCATCTCTGTATCCATTGGACAATGTCCATGATTTCATTTATCCACATTTAACAAAATATTTTCTAGGCCCTCCAGCACAATTGTATGATATTCTTGGACCAAAAGTCCTTCATTTCATCAAGGCTCACATAGTCTTGAGATCTGTTCCTTAAGGCAAAAGCTAAAATGCCATTGTATTACGTAACTGGAAGTATCTTGTAAGATGCATTTAATAGTATTGATTTGACAGCTTGTGAAATTTCATGTTGATCCCTATGAAATTTGAAACCAGAAATGCAAGAAACTATTATGGCTGCAATCCTATACCCACTTAATGGGGAGTAATTCTTGCTAAATTCAGTTAGACTTGCTTCTGAATAAACATTTATAGCATTGCTTTGTACAGTACTCGGATTTTGAATGCAGTCATGAAAACTTTTCTTCAGGACACAAAAACCAATTCAAGATGCATAACACCACATCCACACTTTGAATAGCAAAACCATAGTTCTTGACAAATTCTATTCCACTTAAAGAGAACTCTGTCAGGCATAAATAATTGAGGTGGATCTACAGAAACATGGGATATAGCCAAAACTAGAAACAAGCACAAAGGAAGAAAGAAGCTACCATACATTACTCTTAGCCATCACTTCACCTATTCTCCACAAGAATCAACTGTACAGAACAGAGATAACCACACTAGAAAGAGAAAAATCTACTTTAAAGGCTTCTCCCTCTAACTACAAATCCCAGAATTCTGCAGGAGGCAGATGTTTATGGATGTTGCTGAATTTTGAAATTAATTACGTAACATCATTTCAAATTGCGAACCATGGAAGAGAGTTAGGGCAAGGTTAGAACAGAGCTAGGGAAATCCTTTAAATCTAGCAAAAAGTCAGTTCAGCTCTCTGCATATAAAGCTATTATTTACAATTAGGAGATGACTAAAAGCCAATTGGGAAGTTTGAGATAATTGGAGAAAATTGGTTTTAAATAGATTAGATAATAGAGAAGTAAATCAATGTATAATCAGAACAAACAGAATTCAAGTCCTTGGGTGTGACAGAAATAAGAATTCAGCATTTTCTGGATACCACACATTCTCTACCTTTCAGTAGATTCACCGAAATTAATTAGAGAATATTTTTCTAATACCTTGTTTAATGTGAAAGAACAATTCATGAGTTCATTTGTAGGTGATATCTAACTCCTTCAAAATTAAACAAACTTCATCCAGCACCAAGCAGTTACTGTTGGAGATGTAGCCAACACAGATATTCATCATATTTGGGAGTGGTATCTGTCCTCACATTAGAGAGAAATGCTAAATAGTAGTAAAAACAATATATTTAATAAAAGTCAGGAGGGGAAGTAGATTTATGGAAAAGCAGTGTATGATCCATACTCTTGTTACATCTTGTATAGACTACTGCAACACACACTACATGAGGTTGCCCTTGACTATTTGTAAGCTTCAAGCAGTCCAATGGGCAGCAGCCAGATTGCTAACTGGAGTGGCATACAGGGAGCACACAACCCTCCTGTTACATCAACTCCACTGGCCACTGGCTGCCAATTTGCTTCCGAGCTCAATTAGCCTATAAAGCCCCAAAGGTAAAATCAAGGTTTGGGCTTAAAAAAATCTTTTCTGCGGGGAAGAATATGATCAAGTCATGGATTTGGAATCTGTTAATATGGATGGAAGGCTTAATGTAATTATGTGTCTGTTATAAAAGGAAAATGACAAAGTAAAAGATTGGGTGTGACTGGCAGCAAAAAATCCATAGCGTAGCATGTTTCTGGTCAAAGTTCCAGTCAATGATCCATGTCCTTTTCCAGGACACTCCAGTGATTCCCATCAGGACCTCACTGTTTCTAATATGGGCAGCATCATTGCTTCCTTGAAAATACGCATGTACTTGTAAAGGAAACAGTTGTATATACTTAATTATTTCCTAAGGAGGAAATTGAGTGAAGTAGGGGGTTAGAATGTCTCACTGTGATGGGTATTGCATCAGAAATTTATCACAAAGCAGGATGGCAGCTACTTAACAAATTGTCCCCTATCCTTTAAAATGTCCGTTTCACTGAAACAGGTGACACCAGTTCCTTGAAGAGTTTTTTCTTGGCACCGTTCAACAATATCTGTTCTTCATCTATTTCCTTGTGAATGAAACACAATACATAGAGTATTCAGTGCAGGATCTGATGAACCTCAAGTCTCCAGAACTGTAAGTCTCTCTGCATTTGCCTTCTCAAAGCTACTAGTGCAAAGTTTTTCAACCTGGGGGTCGGGACCGCTGGGGGGTTGTGAGGGGGGTTTCAGAGGGGTCACCAAAGACCATTAGAAAACACATATTTCTGATGGTCTTAGGAACCTCTTTGGCAGAGAAGGCTGAAGATTTCTCCTCCTGTCCTTCTCTTCCTTTTTGAAACCAGATGGCGAATCCTTGTATCAGAATACCCTTTGATTGTAGGTGAACAATAAATCCCAGCAACTACAATTCCCAAATGTCAAGGTCTATTTTCTCCAAACTCCACTAGTGTTCGTATTTGGGTATATTGAGTACCTATGCCAAGTTTGATCCAGATCCATCATTGTTTGAGTCCACAGTGTGCTCTGGATGTAGGTGAACTACAACTCCAAAACTTAAGATCAATGCCCACCAAACCCTTCCAGTATTTTCTGTTAGTCATGAGAGTTCTGTGTGCCAAGATTGGTTCAATTCCATCGTTGGTGAAGTTCAGAATGCTCTTTGATTGCAGGTGAACTATAAATCCCAGCAACTACAACTCCCAAGTGACAAAATCAATCCCCCGCAACCCCACCAGTATTCAAATGTGGCCGTTTCAGGTATTTGTGCCAAATTTGGTCCAGTGAATGAAAATACATCCTGCATATCAAATATTTATATTATGATTCATAACAGTAGTAAATGTACAGTTATGAAGCTGCAACAAAAATAATGTTATGGCTGGGGATCACCACAGCATGAGGAACTGTGTTGAGGGGTCACAGCATTAGGAAGGTTGAGCACCACTGCACTAGTGGCTTAACTGCAAAGGGATATATAATACATATAAAATCATTTGTATATGACTTATATATAAAGAAGCCATGAAACAAATGTGGTCCTCAATGAAAATATATTTGACACCCCTGCATTACCTGTTGAATTGTAGCATGCATTGTGTGGGACATTATTCAAAAGTAAAAGAGGCCGGTTTTCTTTTAAAACTCAATATCTATCCCCACCTGAAGCCATTTGAAGGTTGTAAGAAGGGTTCTGGTTCCTGTCTGGTTTTGTAGTCTTTCATCACAGGAAGGAACATAAGCTGCACAAGCAAACTAGTTGTAGCATTTTAATCTTTTTAAAAAAGAGAGATGTGTTTTTAGAATTGGATGTATTTATTCATGAGTTTGTTTTAGTCTCCTGAGGTAAGTTTTACCTTTACCTTGAAGAATAAATAAATATAGGTGTGAATATTTTTTAGCTACTGAGGCAAAATGCAGAGGAGCTATATGGTAAAAATGGGGTTGAATTCATAATAATAATAATATCAACATGCTTGCCATGTAAATCTGTGTAGCTCTTACAACACACCATATTTACTACAAATCAGGGGTATTCGTATAGTAGAATGTGTTATATGGAAAGAGCTTGCTACAGGTTTGCATATTACAATGCATAATACTGCATTATGCTTCTTGATTAATGTTTGATATATTTTATGAGGTTTAAATAATAATAATAATAATTATTATTATGATTAGAAGAAGAATAGCCCCCCTCCCCCAGTTAAACCGCTGAGCTGCTGAACTTGCTGACCTAAAGGTTGGCAGTTTAAATTCGGGGAGCAGGGTGAGCTCCCGCTTTTAGGTCCAGCTTCTGCCAACCTAGCAGTTTGAAAACATGCAAATGTGAATAGTTCAATAGGTACCGCTTCTGCAGGAAAGTAATGGCACTCCATGCCAGCCACATGACCTCGGAGGTGTCTACAGACAACTTAGAAATTGAGGTGTCTTCAACTTAGAAATGGAGATGAGCACCCCCCCCCCCCAGAGTTGGAGACAACTCGACTTAATGTCAGGGAAAACCTCTAGCTTTACTTACTACTACGAAGAAGAGGAGGAGGAGGACACTTTATTTATATTCCGCTCTATCTCCATGAAGGGACTCAGAGCAGATTACAGTATACACATATATAGGCAAACATTCAATGTCTTTTATACAGTAAACAACAAATGACATACAATACAGAAATAAAGGCAAAAGCTTCCCCTTTCAACTCCAGCAACAGGAGGCAGTGCTCAACTCCAGCCATGGGGAGGTGGTCTTGTTCCATTTCCATGCCAAGGAGCCTGTTGTCCATAGACACCTCCTGGTTGTGTTGCCAGCATGGCTGCATGAGTGCATTTTTAAAGAGCCCTAAAGAAGGAATATTACTCCCAAGTAGCAGTGAACATAATAAAAAAAACTATAGTGTTTGGTGAAACACCAACATTGCTGGAAAATACAAAATTTGTTTCCTTTTAATGATTAGCTGAGCATTTCTTCAGAGTAACGTTTAAGAGAATGTGGATTAAACAATTCCCATGGTGTCCACTGGCAATAACACATCTCTATATCCTGAAACATTTGGTGGATTGTCAGGAAACAGGTTGGTCCATTTTAATATTTATTTACTGTCTCTTATTAATCATAAATGATACAGTCAGTACTTTCATAAGGACATGAAGGAACAAAGAATTATTTTCTTTCTACTAAGACAAAAATATTTTATTTAGAGAGGCCTCTGGCTTTTAAGTTATGGTGGGAGAAGGATCTTTTAATCGGGTATGTTATTCCTTCGTCTTTTTAATTATGATTAGTTTTTAATTGTTGCTTTTTCGTTCTTTTAAAATGCATGTATCACTTTGATGTGACCTGTCTTGGGTCCCATGCTAAGAGAAAGAGGATAAAATAAGGCCAAATCTGATCTCTTTAATTGAGGTTGTGAGCAGCTGGAGCAGTAGAGGTGTAATATAAGAGAATACGCATTAACCTCCTGATATGGCTGCATGTACTGCATTCACTTGTGCACAAGTATTGAAATTGGTTTTTGGCAATTCTGAAGAAAATCTTAGCTTTCTAAAAGTGAATTTTCAACATCTGAAAAACTTTAAAAGGTGGGCTATAAAAGGATGTTTAACTTATTGTGGTGGCTACAGTTCTGGTAGGTTTAGCATTCTATATAGTTTAAACTTCAATGACCAGGAAGCCAAAAATAATAAATAAAAATTGGAAACTTATTCTCACTTTTTCCAATGAGACTGTTTTGAAGGTCTTCAAGGTTCTGTTTCTCTAAGTGTGAAACTGGCTTAGGTTCTTTGTAAAATGTAGTTATAAAACTGCCGTTTCTTAGAAATTTCTTTGTGAGATCAATTGTATGTCTCTTTAATGTGGTTTGTCCAACATTGCATATTATGTAATGCATTATTATAGGTGCAGAAGTACACAGCTATGCATGCATGTGTGTCTGTTGAAACATCCCCTTTTACTACTGTTGCCCCAGTCGCATCTATTGAAACAAATTACTCCTGGCAAAAGCATACCACAGAATTGCACTGGAGGACCTATAAAATGCCTTAAAAATACCTCTCTAGCCTTCCTAACTCTTCACTATGGTAAACCTCCAGTGGAAGCATAATATAGGATTGTACTGGAGGACCTATAAAATGATGGTATGTATGAGAGAGAGAGAGAGAGAGAGAGAGAGAGAGAGAGAGAGAGAGAGAGAGAGAGAGAGAGAGAGAGAGAGAGAGCCAGCCAGCCAGCCAGCCAGCCAGCCAGCCAGCCAGCCAGCCAGCCAGCCAGCCAGCCAGCCCCTGGTGGCCCAGCAGGTTAAACTGCTGAGCTGTTGAACTTGCTGACTGAAAGGTTGGCGGTTCAAATCTGGGGACCGGGTGAGCTCCGTCTGTTAGCCCCAGCTCCTGCCAACCTAGCAGTTTGAAAACATGCAGATGTGAGTAGATCAATAGGTACTGCTTTAACAGGAAGGTAATGCTCTCCATACAGTCATGCCGGCGACATGACCTTGGAGGCATCTACGGATAATGCCGGCTCTTCGACTTAGAAATGGAGATGAGCACCACCCCCCAGAGACAGACACGACTAGAAGAAATGTCAAAGGGAAACATTTACTTTTAATATATATATGTGTGTGTATGTGTATATATATATCTCTTACATGAGTAAATGAACTGCACTGTTGTTTAAAAAAAAGAGAACCTGCCTATAACAGATTTCACAATATTAGAAGTCAGTAGTAAGCAAAGGCACTAAAGAGATCAGAGTCATGAAATTTGAAAGATGACTGTCCATGTTGCATGCAATGTACCAAAGCCTGCTTCTCCTCCATTGCTTAACTGGCTTGTAAAGTATGTGAAAACCCCCAGAGCAGGGCCGTAGCCAGGATTTTGGTTCGGGGGGGGGGGTGAGTTTGGTTCGGGGCTGAGACTGGGTGGAAGAGGGTTTACCCTAGCAAACCTTTTGTATTGTTATCCCAATAACCCCATGAAGGTGGGATATAATGAGCATGGTGATCAGATCATGATATGAATAAACATAACAGTTTAAATAATGTACCATTAAGGCCTTCTCGCGGACCACCCTGAGAATTTCGGGGGGGCTGAAGCCCCCTTAGCCCCCCCCCTGGCTACATGCCTGCCCCAGAGGGTCTGCATGTGGTTTGAGAGGCACCCATCTCTAGAGGCACCAAACCATAAAAAAAATATTGAACAAAAATTCTTGCTTATTAGCATTGCTTGGAAGGTTTAATGACACAGATTTGGCCATAGTTTGGAGATATTTGCAGTTCCTAGTAATTACCAGCCAGCATAGCTAGTTTTGATGGCTGGGGAATTCTCGAATCCAGTAGTGCCCCCCCCCATGCCCCTTTTATAGCTGTGTGGAAGACACTTCTTAAGCAGGTGTAGCTTGCAATATGAACATAGCAGGCAGAAAAGAATGGTATTTATTAAGAAAATGTGACCATTTGTTTAACTCTTGCTTGATAGTGGACTTCTACCATGCAAATCAGTCCATGTTTTCAATTTTGGTTCTGAGATATTGCATGACACAATTTTCCATATAGCTAAGAACCTTATCTTGCCTTTAACCACCGTAATTGAAGATTGCTTTGGGATGATTTATTATTTCCCAATGTATAGAGAGGAAGAATGGGAGAGGAAGTAATTAGTTTGTACTTAGAAAGTATTGTCATTGAACAGCATTAAACTGGGTTTTCATTTTCCCCAGATATTGTTCCTCAAACTCCACAAATTTATAGATTGACTGCTGAATATATATCTGATTCATTGGATGTGGAGTGGTTCGATGGCGGTTCAGCTTATCCAGGTGATACTAAGCTTGTTTGGGAAGTTCAGGTCTTGCGTCAAAAGCCAGTGCTGCTAGTAAGTTGGGTCCGTTTACTGTCATTCCATATTTTTATCTGTGTAAGGCATTCCAAAAATTACTATGAAATCCTGCTCCAAAAAAAGGAGAAAATCCTTTCACAGAACTAAAGCGTGCATTATATTGGTTGATTCAATAGGAGCTGACTGATGGAGTTCTTCCCAAGAGGGGGATCCAAGTATTCACTGGAGGTGTAACCAGCAGCCTCAAAGAATGCATCCAAACTGATTGAAAAGTCACAAATTTTGTTCCCATTCTCTCTGATTTTATACTGGGTTAAAATAAACCAACCTGAGGTACTGGTAGAAGAATATTTTGGAATTAAAAAATGGTATAGATCTTCCTGAGCTTTCAAGATCTAAGGAAACATTGTATCTTTCAACTAGTTTAGAGAAGGAGTTATGTGTTGGTAGGCCATCTGCCCTAATAGTAGGATAACTCTTGGCTTGAATGGGGTCTGTGTGTGTCAATGTGTGCGTGAGAGAAACAGAATAGAGAGAAAATGTGATGAAATAGGCTAGTATTTGTATTATTTGTATCAGAAATGTTCTCCTCTCTAGGTGTTAAATAATAACTTTATTTATTTTGTATCCCGCCTCTATCTCCCCGAAGGGACTTGAGGCGGCTTACACATGACACAATGCATAAAATAAACACAATGCATAAAAGTACAATAGCACATAAAACATCAATTAAAAACTCAGAATAATTCCCAATACTCTATGGTGACAACTGCCATAAGACGTGGCTAACTGTAAACAAGACAAGGGAATGGGATATTGGAAATTGTAGCTAAGGAACAAGGGCATGGGATGAAAGTGCAATGCTATGTCATTAATTGCAGACCATTGGATCTAGACATAAAATAGAGGTATTTATAGCTGTTCTTTGACATCATGTCCATAGACCATAAATAATCCTCACTTCATGTAATGGTTAAAAAAATATAATAATAATATAATATACTTTATTTATATTCCACTCTATCTCCCCGAGGGGATTCAGGGCACATTACAGAACACATATACGGCAAACATTCAATGCCGTTATACAATTAATAAGGAAAAATACATAAGTAGAGGTAAAGGCTTTCCTATCTTTTTCCATTTCCAGCATCTGAAGGCTGTGCTCGACTCTGGCTGTCTCTCCATCTTCCATGCTGAGGAGCTTTGCTGTCCATACATGACCTCCAGATCGAGTAGCTGGCATGTCCTTATGGGCACCTTTTATTACCTCCCTGCTTAAAGCAGTACTTATTTATCTCCTCACATTGCTGTTTTCAATTTGCTGGGTGAACAGAAGCTGGGGCTGATGGCGGGAGCTCACCCCCACCCGGACTTGAACTGCCAACCTTTTGATTAGCCACATTTTCTGCAGCTTAGTGGTTTAACCTGCTGTGCTAAGCCTGGCCCCAAGTATAAATAACAACTATGGATTCCTACAGAGCTCATTGTAAGTTCATATAACATAATGATAAAAAGTATAGTGTGTGATTTTCTTGGGGAAAGTACAAAATGCATCTAGTGTATACACAGAGAGCTAAGGATGGATTGCTTAGTGTATTTCTAGTCTGCACGAGTATTTCATGTGTTTATTCATGAAATCCAAGCAAGACAAGGATGAATGAGAGGACAAGACAGCTACTACATGTTATCCAGTCCATATACTAGCCTGGAAAATGTACACTGAGGTGCTTTAAAAACTTGACAAAATATAATGCTTGAGCATGCCTTTTAATAGAATCAAGAGATAAACAGCAATAATCTCTTTGTTTTAAATCATTGCTTGACTATCAGTGACGTATACATATCAATTCATACTTGGAAATAGTTAAAACAGTAGAATTTACTATCATAGGGAAGTTCCTGATTTGACTGTAAAATCATGGAAGATGGCTGCGAGTGGGATGATTATAGGTCACTTTCAATAAAAGAAACAAAAGGGTCCAATTGCATTCATGTCTTTCTATATGCAATTCGCTCATCAAAGTCGAAACACATGAGCTATATCTTTGGTCTTATCCAGAGTAACACATGTTATGCAGTTTTATTTATTTATTTATGATTTTGCTGATATAATGGATGCTTCAAACAACACTGTTTGCCTTGTAAGAGTAAGTGGCCATAGTAAGCTATCAACTTTTGGTCTGATTGTGTCCTCTAAGAGTTTAGATCTGGGAATACTGGCAACTTTTTAAAAAGATGATTGTATTATGTGTTCTGGATATCCTCTGTATCTAAATTGACATTTAGTCACTTAAATTTAGTATCTGTAAATGTATTCCAGTATATGATGTTATATATATATATATATATATATATATATATATATATCGCAAATGCTGATATATATATATACACACACACATACACATGCACATGCACACATGCACACACAGAGCTGCCGCCCATGTATATGTTGTGATATGCTGGGAGGAGCGGAATATAAGAGCGAACATAAATAAATAAATAATATCGCAAATGCTGATATATATATATACACACACACATACACATGCACATGCACACATGCACACACAGAGCTGCCGCCCATGTATGTATGTTGTGATCCGCCCCGAGCCTGCTGGGAGGAGCGGAATATAAGAGCGAACATAAATAAATAAATAAATAAATAAATAAAAATATATATATATATATATACACACACACACACACACACACACACACACACACAGTATATATATATATATATATATATATATATATATATATATATAGTATTAGTCCACCAGAGGAAGGCCTGGAGTAACTCAACATAAGAAGACACGGCATTGATATTATTTCAGAGTGACTGTACAAAAACTCACACAATATTGTTTTTGATTATTGTGAAACTGAACAGTATAACAAATTTATACAACTATATGCTGAATTCTATTACTTTCTATTTTTTGTATAAGTGGGACATTTGTTGTGTTTATTAATTCAGGGACCCATTCATATTGTATTGATAGTTGTGCTGCCAGGATCTTAAACTTAATTCCTCAGTACAGGTGTATGAAGCTGAAATGGTATGTAATCACACATTTGAGAAGTTACCTGAGCATTTCTTATCCATTTTTAGGAGATATACGAAACAACCGTAACTGGTGATGATAATCTTCTCCACTGGCAATGGATATCAGACCTCCATTTTAACTGCACAACACACTATGTCAGAATTCGCACACGTTTTGCTGGAAGTGAGGCGTGGAGTGAATGGAGTAAAAATCGGAGTATTCCTGGTAAGGCAATGCAGCTGAGTAATCTAGCAATTGGGTCCACTTTTTCTTGAATGAAAATGGCTCAGCTTTTCTCTCTTTTTATGCTTAAAAAGGCAAATGAGAAATTGGGAGAGGTGAGTATAGGAAATAGTGTTGGAATTCTTCTGCCTTGTCCTGAGCCAAGGTCAAGGGATGCTTGAGAAGCAGGAAGGGTGTCTTGTGAACCTTAGCAATTCCAGGTCAAGGTGATTCCACACCACATTCCTCTTCATAAAAGAATTGGAAGCATTTTCCCTTGGGATACATCTACACTATGTAGAATTAATGCAGGGCAACTAAAATGATCAAGGGTCTGGAGAACAAGCCCTATGAGGAGTGGCTTAAAGAGCTGGACATGTTTAGCCTGAAGAAGAGAAGGCTGAGACGAGACATGATAGCCATGTATAAATATGTGAGAGCTGTTCAGCAGTGACACTCTCTGCCCCGGAGTGTGGTGGAGGCTCCTTCTTTTGAAGGCTTTTAAACAGAGGCTGGATGGCCATCTGTAGGGGGTGCTTTGAATGTGATTTTCCAACTCTATGATTCTATGACCCCACTTTAACTGTCATGACTCATGCTATGGAATCTTAGAATTTGCAGTTTGGTGAAGCACCAGCAATCTTTGGAAGATAAAGTGAAAGACCTTATAAGACTATGACTTCTAGGATTCCATAGCATTGAGCCATGGTAGTTAAAGAGCTGTCAAATTGCATTAATTCTATACTGTAGATCAGGGATGCTCATTAGGTAGCTCGGGAGCTACTAGTAGATCTTTGGCCCTTTGAGCCTCACCAGCCGGATGGGGCGCTCCTGCCATGCGCGCGCACACCCTGCGCACACGCGCGCTCTTGCTGCTGGCTTCCACTCTCACAGTGCTTCTTTCACCTGCGGGGCATTGCAGGAAGAAGGAAGCACGAGGCGGGGCCTCTGGAGATGCCGCCCTGTCTCTCTCTCTCGTCCAGAAGCAGCTGTGCAGCCTCCATTGCCGGCGAGACAGGCAGGGCGGAGCACTCCCTCCGGAGGCCCCGCCTCATGCTTCCTCCTTCCTGCAATGCCCCGCAGGTGGAAGAAGTGCTGCGCGGGCGGAAAACAGAAGCAGGAGCACGCGTGGTGGCAAGAGCATGCGGCGGCAAGAGCGCGCAGGAGTGCACGGCAGCGGGGGCAGGTAGATCTTTTGGACTTGGCTGCTTTAAGAGTAGCTCGCATGATGAAAAAGTGTGAGCACCCCTGCTGTAGATGGACTGATGGATTTCATGCCCAGTAATGTTTTGCTTCATGTAACAGCTCACCAATAAATGAAGGTTTGTATTTCTGGGCTTTAACCACACTGCATGGTTATAGACATTTGACAGCACTTCAACTGCAGTTGCTCTAAAAATAAGTATGGAATCCTGGGATTTGCACTTTGGGGAGGGATTTCACCTTCTCTATTGTAGTGTCTTGAACTATAGCACCGGAGCACCAGCAGAGAATTTAAAATTCTTCACAATCAACCTACTAATCACATAATTCCATATAACTTTTAAAATGGCATCAATACATTATTGTAATATAGTGTGGATATATTTTCTTGCAGTCAGGCTCTCAGGAAAACATTAGAGCAATATACATAGGCTGCCATCTTCCTTCCTGTGTGTACAGTGTTCTCTCACTTATCACTGGCATTACATTCCAGGACCACCCACGAAAAGTGAAAATCCACGTAGGGATGTTATATTTATTTTAATATTTATACATTATTTTAGTAGTTATACACTATTTTAAGTCTTTATTAACCCTCCCCACACACTTATACACTACATAACCCAGACACACACAGAGATATAGTATCATAGATTTGAAAGGGACCCCTAAAGAAGGACAATTCTATGTTACATGTTCCAGAGTAGGCAAACCAGACAATCTCCACATCAATACTTACAAGGAAAAAACAAGAAATACTGTTTACCCACAAGCTGCGTTACCCATTGGCCGGCGTCTCCTCATCCAGGTCAAAGAGGTGGTAGCAGGTAGCAAAGCGGCCCAGGACGGGCTCGAGGCAGCAGGCCAGGAAGGCTACCAGGAAGCACTGGCCCACCTCCGAGGAGCTGCCCCGGAAGAAGGCTGCATTGTCCATGCACACGCAGCCCCCTTCCTCCTCCAAACACAAGCTCGGTGTTGGGGCCATGTGCGAGGGAAGGAAGGACACTCAGGCGCGCACACAAGGCCCGGGGAACAGGTGGGAAAGGAGCGCGGGAACGCCCTGCGCCCCCTTCCAGCCACACAGGAGCCAGGAAAAGCAAGGAGTTGGGAAGCCCCATGGGAAAAGTCTCACTCACATACATACACACATGCACATGTGCACCCATGAGGCGAGTTAAGAGAGCAAGGAGTTGGGAAGCCCCCGGGAAGATTCATCAGAGTATGCAAGCTGTGAGGGCAAGTGGCAACCCTACACCTGGCTCACGCCACCGCCCCCTTACAGGGATTCAGCGCCCCCCAAATTCATTGGAGGCTGCCAGCACCCCCCTGGAACACGCCACTGCTCACCAGGGGGGCGGTAGCACCCACCTTGGGAATGACGGCTCTAGACGTAAACCATGGCTTTACTGATCAGCATAAGACCAACCTACCATAAAAGTTCGGATTGTTTTACCTCCAGCATGGACATACTACAGTTTGTACATTTACTGCAGCTTGTCTCTTTCAGGAATGCTATTTTGGAAGTGTTCCTTCATATAAAGCAGCTTCATTTTGCCACACAGTCTATTTGTTTAGCTTGGCTGATCTTAGGAATAACTCCCAAGAATAACTTCAAAAGAAGTACAGCATGATCCCTATATTTGCAAGGAATACATTCCAGAATTTACCAACAGCAACCACAACATTTTTATTATGGTCCAAAGACCCTTATTGCATTCCAGAACTTACCATAGAAGCAATAAATCATGTGTCATTTGAACCCTATTGAAATGAATGACTATAGAGTCCTACTGGAGGAGCTAGAAAATTCCTAAAGAGGTATTCTGACTAGGATTTTTCTAGGTCCTCCAGTAAGATACTGTTAGTTTCTGGCAGAAACATACTAAAGAATCACCTGAATTATGTTACAGAATGATCTGTTTCCTTTTTTACGCTTCCCTTTTTGACTGCAGGAAAAGAATTTGGAATGTATCCTCTAGACAGAGTGGTGGAAGTAGGTTCTGATGTGACTTTCTGCTGTGTGTGGAAGGAAACAGAGAAGATTACTACCTTTAACTTTTCTGGATGTAAAAATACACATTGCCAGACTACAGAACTTACTAACTTTAGCTCAACACTTCATGCAAAAAACATTGCTGCTTCCTCCTCATCTGGGTTTAACGCATGGTGTCGAGGAGAAAAGGGCATCTCAAACTCCAAATATGGAACTAGTCTGTTTGTAGGCTGTAAGTAATAATAATAATAATAATAATACAATATATTGTCAAAGGCTTCCATGGCCAGAATCACTGGGTTGTTGTAGGTTTTTTGGGCTATATGGCCATGTTCTAGAAGCATTCTCTCCTGACGTTTTGCCTGCATCTAAGGCAGGCATCCTCAGAGGTTGTGAAGTCTCACAACCTCTGGCCACGGGGAGGTGTTCTTGTTCCATTTTCCATGCTGAGGAGCTGGTTGTCGATAGACATCTCAGATTGTGTTGCCAGTAGTCTACATATCTGCATGGGGTGCTGTTTTACCTTCTTGCTGAGGAGGTGCCTATTGATCTACTCATATTACATGCTTTCAAACTGATAGGTTGGCAAAAGTTAGAACTGACAGTTGGGAGCTCATCCCGACTCGTAGCTCTGAACTGCCAACTTTCTGGTCACTAGCTTTCCTTTAGTTAGTGTTTTAACTTGCTGTGCTACCATGACTCCTCATATATAGAAATAAGTGGATGGACAGAATATAGTGATGGTTGTAAATTTCAGGAATTATCTGTACACCACCTGTTTAAAAGGTGATGGATTACGCTGGCCAACACACATTTTGGTGACTCAAATGTCATCTCTGTTTCTGGGTATGATTCCAAAAATGACACCAGTTTTCCCCTATCCGCTCTAGGTTTTAAGAAACAGAACATATGCCATATACTCTTCACTCTGCTCAGCCATAAAAACATCAGGACATTTAAATGTAATGCATGAAGGAAACACGTTAAAATAAAAAATGTACTACTTGAAAATTTACTTATTTTATACCAAAACCACAGATTTGTGATACAAACTTTCTAGTCATTCAGCATACCATATCTAAGAAACTAGAGCTATACAGTGCTCGTGGAGGTGAAAGACCTAACTTTGTGTAATCCATCAACTTTCGAACACCTTCAGTTTGAAAACTAACAAATTATTCTAATGTTCCTTGGAGTCTAAGACTGGGTGTGGTAGCATTATTCACAACCAGTTGGCTAGAGCCCTGGGAAGTTCTTCAAGAAAGCTGTGAAAAAAAGCCAGTCCACTGAAGGAAATACGTTGGCAGATGACCGAGGCTCATCCATTGCTGCTCTTCTGTTCTTTCTTTGTTTGGATATAAGACAAAGTATAGGAAGTCATTTTATCTTCCAGTATAAGAGGCTTGTGATTGGTTTTGTCACTGAAAAGTTTGTGGCAGCTATTAAGACAAAATTGACAGTGAGGTGTGTGTTTGTGTGTAATGGGTAGAAAAATCTGATAATTTTAATTGTGATCACTTTCTCATTTTCCTATATTCATTTTCTTCTCTTTCTGCATGTGTTTCATACTCTGTCCAAAAAAATCTATATGGAAACATGTGTGTGTTTTTGCTTGTATTTCTCCCAGGATGCATTTTTGCTAGTTTGCATACTTGATTTACTTATTTACTTGCAAACTAACAAAACAAAACAGAGTTGAAGCACGAGAGGCTTGTGCTTTATTTTGTAGTTTTGTAAGTAATGTTTCCTAATGTAATTTTCTTGAATTATTTGCATACTATTCTCAAATGTATGCATTTACACACACATTCTGAGAGCAGACCCACCTCACAAAGTTTTGAAAAGTCAAGGTTTCAGCATTCAAATATATTCCAGATTGCATAGGTTCAAAGAATGTATTCTGGCCATAAAACAATCAAACAGCAATAAACAAATCAGTCTTTTTTCCCTCATTCACCCCAAAATTTGCTGTGTGAATAACTTGTGTTCTTGGGAAAGGTAATTTCACTGATAACTGTATAGTTCTTTCATATGCTATGTAGCAATTTGAGCTTTCATATGTGAAATATTTTGTTCTGATTGTTTTCAGAGTCATCTACGGCTATCACAAAATCAAGAACCAGTCTGGAGTAACAGTACTCTAAGGCAATCAGAACAAACTATTTCACATATGTGAACTTCATATACTATACTCCTGGAGCTCTGTGGCTGCCAGGTAGCAGCAATGGGACAGGAAGGTTAAGGTGATGATCCAGTACAGCCAAACTAGTTTTTGCCCAGCTGGACCAACTGGATTCTGTCATGCCATTGCTCAGAGGTGACTACACATCTCCAAACAGTGGCACTGAAGCATCTAGTTGGTCCAGCTGAGCCAAAACCAGTTGGGTCACACTGGGGCATTCCCTTACTTCTCTTGTCCGATTGCTGCTATTGCACAGCCACAGAGCTCTTCAGGAGATCTCCTGGACACTTTTGGGTGCCCTTTCTGTTGTCAGCATAGGTACTGGGTGATGGCCAGTAGTTCTACAAATCTCTGTGGCTTTGGTCCATGTGCATAGCAGACCAGTTCACACTGGACTTGGTTTTGTAGTCCACACTATCTAAAGTGTGAGGCTGCTCCTGATTTTCACCCAAATCCCAGAGCATTCCCTGAATTTGCTTAACATGGATCTAAACAGATTTAGCCTGATTTACACACACACACACACACTAAGGACGGGAAGTTGCTGGATGTTGTTTGGACACCCAGGAGCATCTTCTGGCCCACTTCAGCTTTTAGAGCTAGTGGAGACAAGTCCTAACTCACAAATTCACAAGTGTTTCTATTATTTTTTTGTACATATAAGACTTGGTCTACATTGGAAATGGCTAGAATAGTTTTTCTTCAGGAGGATTTGGCACAGTTTCATGTACTGATTCCAACTCAAAATTGGCTGGCTATTCAAGTTGCATGTTCTTTGTGCATGCAGTCCAGTCAGTTGGTGCTGTAAATGGATTACCACACAGTTGAGTATATGCAGGATTCATTTAGAAAAAGCAAGTCATACAACTTACTTAAAATTGCAGTACATCTTTCAACAACAAAAATTGTATATGCATCTTAATGCTTCAGATCCACCTGATACTCCCCAAAATTTTGCATGTGAGCTGTTGACTTCTGAGGAAATAAAGTGCCAGTGGAAACTAGGAAGGCCAACTGCATTGTATGGTTCAAGGGGAACACACTACTTCTTAACTGAACGGTAAGTCTATATTTGTCTGTAAATAATTCTAGTTTGCAGTTAAAATCTGTGATTTGGTTAGAGTTTTTGATACAGTCTCCACAGCAAGAGATCGGTTGAAAAGAAAAAGGAAAGGTGTACTGGAGAGCATATCTTTGCATAAGTCCTTGTCTTAACCAGTTTGTTAGTGTTCAGACTGATGAGATGAGAAGTTGCCTAGATCTGTCACATGGGGCAAGAAAAATTAATACTGGGGAGGAAATCCCCCTTCGCTTCCTCTTAGGATAAATTTGTCTCCCAGGAGTAGAGAGCTGTTAATATACAGCTACCCAGATTTGGATTGTGAAACTAAGCTGTTGACCACTGGGACTAAACAATACATGCTTTCCCATGTCCTTCTGATAATAGAACCAATGTGGAGTTCCAGTTTGAGCTTTGAATGTAGCAGAGCAGACTTTGAATTCCTGCTCAGCCATGGAAACCCAATGGGCAACTTCTATTTTTATCAGTTTTATACTAATTTATGCAATGCTTTTGATCCAAATTAAATAAAAACCTCAAAGAACACCTCTCTAGGAATTTCTGTGTCTCCCAGCATAACTCTGTCATTGTCTCCTGATGGAAGTTGCCCATGGAATCCCATTGGAGGACCTGGTGACTACTAGAGAGATATCTCTAGGGACCTTGTCATTGTTGCACCTCAGCTTGGGTTCACCTAGCTCAAGCACTCACCAGGAAGCCCAATGTAGAAATAAAGTTTATTGAAAAAGCACACACAGTAAAAGAGTAAAAAAACCCAATTAGGTAAGATAAAGGGAGTCTCAAAAAACAGAGATAAAACTCCAATGCAAAGGTTAAAGCATGAATATAAATCCAGGGAGCAGGGTAAACTCATGAGCTTGAATTATCCAAAAACGAGGAATAAAACATTCACTGAAGTGATCCAAGAATCAAAGAACAAAAGATTCACTGAAGTGATCCAAGAATCAAAGCAATTATTATTGCTTGTTCATTATTATGAACTCAAGCAATTATTATTGCTTGAGTTCATGGTAAAATCCCCAAGACTTAAAGCAAAACGTGACCAGGACATGACTTGAAGCAGGAACCAAGGCAAGAGTTCCTTGCTCTAATTGCTAAGTTGCTTGATCTAAAAACCGAAAGCAGTTTCCCCCCTTATTAAGGACAGCAATGCATTAAAGCATTTATTTGGCCCTTCGACCAGTTTTTCCCATTGCCTGACTTGCACCTGAAATTCTTCCTATGCAGAAGCAATCTCGATTCTTTATCTAATCTCTCTTCCTCTCTTTGCTGCCTGTCATCCTGCAAAACAGTTTCATTTTCACACAGACAGTCCACCAAAACCCCCTCCGTTCTCCCAACCAGGGAATTGCCATCCTGTTCCAACATCCCCTCTGTCTGAACACCTTCTGAAATATCAGGTTCTGCAGGCCCTGCACTCCCAGACCGCTCATCAAAATCCTCAACTGGCTGCACTATAACAAACTCCTCAACATCATCTTCAGATGGCTGAGCTACAACTGTCACACACACTGCAGAATTGGCCAGTATTGTTGTGTCCCAGCAGTGCCTGCCCAGTGAGCATGGGGACTAGTCACCGCATGCCCCACACCATCCTGGCTTTCCTCCTACCTCATCAGATGGCAGGAATTTTTTTTAAGCCAGCTCTACCCATCTTTCCTTATGGAAACATGGGGAACCTCCTGTTGTCCACTGCTAGCAATTTTTCAAAGCCACTCTGGAAGTACTTTTCTGGAGAGTGGTGGGAGTCATTGGGCTCTGTGGCTGAACTCGAGGGGGGGCACCACCACCACTAAAATCAAGCCCGTGTGAAGGAGTCCTAGGACCTGCAGCATGACTAGAAGAAGTTGATCGTAGAATCACACTGGAGGATTTATATTTTCTTAGAACATTTTTAATCAAATATGTAAATAATGAAATCCACAAAAGCCAAACTGCAAAAATGGCTGGATGAGTGTAATACTATCTAGATGTCAGAAGCAGGTGATTAACCAGCAGATACGTAGGTTTATACAAATTCATATATACACAAACTTAAATTGTGCATAAACAAAGCTTTTAACCACATTTTCTTCTTTGATTTTGCAGATTTTCTGGGACTAATATTACATGTCTACAAGCCAGACACACTCGTGTGCCTTCTGAGTGTGTTTTTCCCATTCTGAATGACCAGACGAAATATGATTTCACACTGCAAGCTTACAATAATCTTGGCCATGCCAAAGCTTCTATTTTATTCAAAACAGATACATAACCACAGAGCAAACACTGTTGGTAGCTCAAAACATACTGTACATAAGTTGTGGAAACAAAATTTATGGGGACCCAAAATATCTTAGGAAAAGCTTTCATTTATATATTTAAAATATATGATTTATTGCTAATTTCACATAAAGTCAAAGATTTCTTGTTACATTGACACACCTATATACTCGGCTGACACACAAATGTGTTATGATGGACAGTTTGAATAACTCTGGTCTACACTGTGGAATCAATGGAGTTCGAGGTTCAAAATTAAGTTTGGAGAACTAGACTAAAATAAACAAGATGAATTAAAAATGAATGTAACATAGTCCATTTATTCAAGGAGATGAAATGACAAGTGACACCTGGTTTGAATGCCTGTAAAGGTATCTAGGATCTAAGAAAACCACAACTGACACATGTGTCAACAATGTGATACGATGGTAAAAAGGGGGGGGGGTGTCAATACACTTATAGGTTTTATCAAGAGGAGTATAGTGTCAAGATTGTAATATGTCTTGATATGTACAACTCTATGCTGTTTGCTCAGACCTCAGCTGAAATACTGTGTTCAGTTCTGGACAGCACATCTCAGAAAAGATATTGACAAGCTGGAGCACATTCAGAGGAGCATAACCAGGATGGTAAAGCTCTAGACATCAAGCCTTTCCAGAAAGAACTTACTAAACATTTCCCCTGACAACTCTGGAGGGTGGTGCTCATCTCCATTTCTAAGCCGAAGAGCTGGTGTTGTCCGTAGACACCTCCAAGGTCATGTGGCTGGCATGAATGCATGGAGTGCTACCTTCCCGCAGAAGCAGTACCTATAGATACTCACATTTGCCTGTTCTCGAACTGCTAGGTTGGCAGAAGCTGGGTCTAACAGTGGGAACTCACCCCGCTCCCCGGATTTGAACCAACCTTTTGGTCAGAAAGTTCAGCAGCTCAGAGATTTAACCCGCTGCACCACCAGGAGGCAGAAAGAGCTTAAGGAGATAGATATGTTTAGTTCAGACAAGAGAAAACTGAAAAATAATAATATAATCATATTTATTATATGAAGGAATGCCATGTGGAAAACAATAAGTTTGTTTTCTGCTGCTTCAAAGACTGGAACATGAACAGTAAATTCAAATTACAAGAAAATAGATTCCACCTAAATATTAGGAAGAATGTCTTGTCTAAAAAAATGGTTTGAGATTGGAATAGACTCTTCAAGGGTGATGATCTCTCTATCTTAGAATTGACTTTGGATGGTCCTCTTTAAACAATAGAACAGATTGCTTCAAAGAGAGCAACACTCTTCTTTTTTGAGGTTGCTAAACAGAGTTTTGGAGACCCACTGCCGCAGGAGTGTTTTAGTTATGGGTTTCTGCACTGACAGGGGATTGGACTAGAAGGGCTTTGTTCTACCTCTATGTTGTTATGTGTTGTTGTGTTGTTGTGTTGATGGGCTTGGCCTCATGTAAGCCACCCCGAGTCCCCGTTGGGGAGATGGTGGCGGGGTACAAATAAAGATTATTATTATTATTATTAGTCACTTACTAGGGCTGGTTGATCCAAGAAAAAAACATTTCGAAACTCGTTTCGGATCTAATTATAGCTGTTGTTTCAGATTACATGGGCTTCTGAAAAATTTCCGATAAATTTTGAAATTGATTCGGAAGTATTTCCAAAATTCAGAAGTCTTCGGAAATGCCGTCCGCTTTCAAAAATGGGCAAAAAAAATCAGCAGAAGGGAGAGTCAGCTGTTAGCCATCAGCCAATGAGCAATCAGCAAGAAAATTTGGAAATGACATCCGGAATTCAGAATTTGGAATTTGGAATTTCGGAATTTCGGATTTTGGAATTCTTGTTGGGAGGGTTGCTCTCAAAATTGCTTTAAAAGTCGGAAGTATCTGAAAAACTTCCGAAATTCAGGCATATCCAAAATTGTAGAACAGCCCTATCACCTACATGTATCTTTGCGTGATTTACATGTGCACACATGTGCATGTATGCACATGAAATATTAGATGTGTGCTGTAGTTATAAAGGTTACACACTTTGCATTGATACAGGACATCTGAAATAAAATGCAAGCAAATCCTTTGCAGAATGCAGAGAGTCAAGTCCAAAGAACCCATTAGCTCTCCCAGACTATAATCTATGACTCATGATAAGAACATAAGAACATAAGAAGAGCCATGCTGAATCGGACCTCAGCCCATCTAGTCCAGCATTCTGTATCACACAGTGGCCCACCAGTTGTACACGGGGATCTCGAGCAGAAGGGAGGGCAAAACCCTGACCTGCTCCCGACCCCCCACAACCAGTACCCAGGGAAATCCTGCCTACCTCAACCAACTCCGAGGTGGCACTTGAATGTCCTTTTCAGTAACTACCGATACACTTGGTATCCATGAATCTGTCTAATCCTGCCTTGAAGTTGTTAAGGCTGACCGCTGTCACAACCTCCTCTGGAAGTGAGTTCCATAACCCAATGACCCTCTGGGTGAAGAAATATTTCCCTTTATTAGTCCTATTTTTCCTACCTTGGAGCTTCAGGGAGTGCCCTCTAGTCCTAGTGTTTTGTGACAAAGAAAATAGTTTTCTTTATTCACCTTTTCTATCCCATGCATGATTTTATACACTTCGATCAAGTCACCTCTTAAACGCCGTCTTTCAAGGCTGAAAAAGACCAAGGCGTTGCAACCTGGTTTCATAAGGGAGCTGCTCCATCCCTTGGATCATTCTTGTTGCCCTTTTCTGTACCTTTTCCAGTTCCGTTATATCCTTCTTAAGGTGCGGAGACCAGAATTGTACACAGTACTCCAAATGTGGCCTTACCATCGATTTGTAGAGAGGTAATACAACATTTGCTGACCTATTTTCGATTCCCTTCCTGATCATGCCAAGCATAGAATTTGCTTTTTCACTGCTGCAGCGCACTGGGTTGACATCTTCATTGAGCTGTCCACCAAAACCCCAAGATCCCTTTCCTGGTTTGTCTCGGACAGCTGTGGCCCCATCAATTGGTAGGTGTAGGTGGGGTTCTTTGCCCGATGTGCATGACTTTACACTTGTTTAGGTTAAAATGCATTTGCCACTTTGTTGCCCATTCACTCAATTTCGAGAGATCTTTCTGGAGCTCTTTACAATCAGTTTCATTTTTAACTACCCTGAACAATTTAGTGTCGTCTGCAAACTTTGCTACCTCAGAATTCACTCCTACGTCCAGATCATTAATGAATAAATTAATGATGCCTGAGGACAGAGTTATGTGGCAGGAAAGAGAGACACTCATTGAAAAGATTCTTTCTAAGAATCAGAATAATTGCCAACGGATGCTCACTTCAGTCAAACGCAGTTCATGACTCAAAGCAGTTTACAATTCCGGATGGGAGGGGCAGATTCCTTACATTATTCATCAGAGGCATTACATAATTCCACAAAAGTTGTATCCATGGTGTCAAGCCAACTTCAGTGAACAAAATGAACAAAAAAATGTACGTGCTGGAATTCTGAACAGTGCAAAATATTTTAGGGATGTCAGATTATATTCAGTTTTATCAATGTTGATCTCTCTTTTACGAGCCTGCTCTAGCATCGAACCAGTCTTATCTGTAAACAAATCTGAAACTGGAATAATGTCATGCAGAAAAGTTATTAAATGATCGGATTCCAAAGAAAGAGGGAATGATATGATTCTATGTTGCCTTTGGAGTGTAATCGTGCTGCTGAGGTGCATTCATCCTGTACTCATTCAGCCAGCAAATCCTATCACTTTTATGAGCCAGGAAGAGCCAAAGTCCACCATACATATTTCAAAGGATCCTATCCATATACTAGGGCTGTACAACCTCAACAATACTTTGTAGGGGAAATAGATTTTAAATGGGAACTTGAAGATGAGAGAGAAGTAGTAACATCCTAGCGTTGTGGGAAAATCCTCCTCAAAAAGCAATCCAATTTCCAGCAGTAGTTCCAGTAGCCTTACTGAAGACATTGCTAGGAATAGAATAATAGGACTGGAAAGGAACGTTCCTCTGCCATGCAGAAATATATACATAAGCACTCCTTAATATTTCTTACTATTGGGAGGTCTTTAAAAAAAATAGGTGAAGTCTCTCTCCCCTCCCCATGTAAATTGAATTGTTTTGTTGCCCCAGATGGTTTTACACTGTAGAATTAATAAAGTTTGAAATCCCTTTTAAGGTCATTGCTCAATGGTATGGAATCTTGCACGTTGTAGTTTGGTGAGACATCAGCTCTATTTGGCAGATAAGGCAACAGACCATGTGAACATGGAACAGTGCAATGATAACTGGAACGGACTGGATTATGATATTGGATTGCGTGATTTTAATAATTTTAATTCTGATATATTTTTATCTGATGTTTTAATGTATATGTCTTTTTTAAAAAAAATTGCTGGCTATATATTGTATGTAATGTATGGCACTGAATTGTGCCTCTGTGTGTGCCATTCTGAGTCCCCTTCGGCATTGAGAAGGGCGGGATATAAATATGGCAAATAAATAAATAATTGTAAAACTACAAGTCCTCAGATGGAGACTGCCAAGGAATATCAGGTAGACTGTAAACTAAACAAAACCACCTCTGAGTATTCTTTCCCCCATTAAATTCACAGGGTTGTCAAAAGTCATCAGGTAATTGGAAAGCACTCACACACCTGCACTGTTACATTGATTATTTTTGCAAATCATTTAAAATGTTATTTTGGTTCAGACTAAAAGTGAAATAATGAAACCCTGGGATAAGTCAGCAAGTTTCATGCTGGAGTTCCTTGCAAAGTTCTGGAGTTTCCTGCGAAGTTCCTTTGTTTGAGTATTTAAACAACAGAGTGTTGTACTCACTCCTGAATAATGGCCCTTCTGATGCTGGAAACTGACTACAAAATTGTACTGGAGGACCCATAACCTTCAGCCCTCCAGGTGTTTGTGCCTCCAACTCCCAGAAGCCCTAGCCAGCTTGTTCAATGATCAGGAATTGTGGAAGCTGAAGTCCAAAACTCCTGGAGGGCCACAGGTTCTGCAGCGTGACCTAAAGAGTCCTACAGAGATGTTCCAAAGCAAAATCCTTAGGCTCTCCAACATGACTCTATGATCAATCTTCAGAGATGGACTGGACAATCTAGAGATTTCAACATTTTAATCAAATCTGTTAATAACCAACTTCACAAAAGTCAAACCCAAAAATGTAGAGGGCTTATTGTATTTTTCTTAGTACTATTCTAATGCAATAACTTTCCAGTGAGATGTTTTCAACTGGTTTCATTTGATTCCAAGGAGCCCCCAGTGGCACAAACTGGTTAAACTCTTGTGCCAGCAGGACTGAAGACCAAAAGGTCAGAGGTTTGAATCTGGAGAGAGCACAGATGAATTCCCTCTGTCAGCTCCGGCTCCCCATGAGGATGGTAAAAAATCAAACATCAAGTGTCCTCTGGGCAACGTCCTTGCAGATGGTCAATTCTCTCACAGCAGAAGCGACTTGCAATTTCTCAAGTCATTCCTGACAAACACAAAAAACTGATTCCAAGAATCTAGAAAAATCCAATTATCTAGTAAACCGTGTACTTTTAAGTCTTATGTGTGGTTTTTGGCTGTGCTTCTCTCTAGGAAAAAGATGCCTGCTTTGTGTCTATCATGAATAATTATGTGAAAACTGTATCTTCAAAACCTTTGTACGCTGCCAAAAGTCCATACAGATGTGTTCAAGGTTAGTAGTCTAAAGCTAGTGGGGAAAATGCCCCCAGAAGCCACTAGATGGCGAAGCAGGTTAATGCTTCAAGAAAGTTATGGATTCTTGTTATATTCCTGTAAATTTCCAAAAAGCAATCAACATTTTGTGCAACTCGTGAAATGGGTATCAAACCAATGTAAATCAGTACTAAAATATAATTTCTCACTCACAAGAATACTTTTCCACACTGCACTCCAAAAACTTGCTTCAGATTATAACATTTATTTTATAATTATTTTTATTAAATAATAAATACATTCACAACAGATGTTTTGAATAGATTCTGAACACATTCAGTGAAAAATGTAGGAAAAATGCTTAAAGAAGAGAAGATGCCAGAAGAACATTGTGATTAAGATATTAGAATAGGGGAACTTGCAAATCAAAGGCAGGGCATTTTTAATAACTCGTAGCCCAAGGATGGCGATCCCTCGTAGCCCAAGGATGATGGTCCTCCAAGTGCAGTGTCTTGGCGGTGGGTCCGTAGGTAGCTGTGGATCCTTATTCTTGATCCGCATGTTCTCTGACAGTGAGGACAACAGTTTCCTGGAGACTAGGATGCGGAACAATGGCTTCAAACTACAAGAAAGGAGATTCCATCTGAACATTAGGAAGAACTTCCTGTGAAAGCCGTTCAACAGTGGAAGTCTCTGCCCCAGAGTGTGGTGGAGACTTCTTCTTTGGAAGCTTATAAACAGAAGCTGGATGGCCATCTGTCAGGGGTGCTTTGTATGCAATTTTCCTGCTTTTTGGCAGGGGGTTGGGCTGGATGGCCAATGAGGGCTCTTCCAACTCTATGATTCTATGGAAGGCGGTCACGATCAGGGTTGGCTTGACACACCTTCTTCTTGGCACATTTCTCCCTTTCACCCTCCATTCAAGCCTCTTGGAATTCTGCAGCACTGCTGGTCACAGCTGACCTCCAGTTAGAATGCTTAAGAGCCAGGGCTTCCCAGTTCTCAGTGTCTATGCACTGACCTCCACACATTGAAAAAAATCCACACACTGGCATCTTTAATAGGAAAATAGACCTGGGGTTTATTTTTTGTCCCAATACAAATACATTTTTAACAATAAAAGTATTCTTGTTTACTAGGAACCACTGAAGTATTCCTCCACTGTTTTCTATATATCAAAAATTCTAGAAAACCTTAAAAATGAATTGTATGGGGGGAAAATACCGATGTCTCTGTGACAGTGGTTTGGATGATTCATTTTGTGGGGTGGATGTCTACCTCTAGTGATATTCTCTCACTGAGATATGGAACAAAGTTGCATTGTTAGTCCTTTCACAATTACACTAACTATTGTAAGGAATTGCTAGGATCAACATATCATGGACCTAGCTCCATGAAACCTTAATTCATCATCTGATTGGGTTGTGTTTATGAATGCTTATTCTTGAAGACTATATCATTGACTTACCTTCAGAAAACCCTACTCCATCAGCTGATTGGGTTGTGTTTGTGATCCTTTGTTTTTGACTACTATACCCGAAAAGCATACACTGTGGTAGGTTCTTCTTGTTGTGTGCCTAGTTTTTTCTTTCTTAAGGTGAACCTACCATGGGATTTTCTTGGCAAGATTTGTGCAGAGGTATTTTTCCTTTGCCTCCCTCTTCTGAATATAAGACTGCAAGAAGTCACCCAGTGAATTTCCATGGGCAAGTGGGGATTCAAACCTTGGCTTCTTATATATAGTCCTCGTCCAACACTTAAACCACTGCATCAATTTGGTTTTCTCTTATCTAAAGACCAATAGAAAAAACACATAAAAATGCAATTCACAAATTTAGAAATGTGGCCGAAAATATCTGTTCTCACCTTTGGCAGTCTAGGTGGGATTTTCCCCTTAAATGAGGTTCAGGTGATGCTGTCATCTTAGATAGTGATTCCAAAATAAACTAGATAAGCTAAGCGGACCACTGATTCAACTTAGATATCTCATATTACAGGGCTGTCCAACAGGCGGCCCGTGGGGCGTACACGGCCCCCCAGCCTGTTGGACATGGCCCCTGCTACCCTCCTGAAAGAATTTTTTTAAAAAATATATTTTTTAAAAAAAATGGCGGCCAGGGGGGGGAGGGGAGGAGGAGGTGGGGCAGGGAGGAGGAAGGGAGCCAGCTCCTCCTCCCTGCACCGCCCCTCTGTCCCTCTCTCCTCGCCGCCGCTGCGAGATCGCAGCGGTGGGGGGAGGGGAGGAGGAGGAGGAGGCGGGGCAGGGAGAAGGAAGGGAGCGAGGGGGTGGGCCTCCTCCTCCTTCCCGGCGCAGCCAGTGTACTGATCGCCGTGGCGCCGGGGGCAAAGAGGAGGAGGAATCCTCCCTCCCTTCCTCCTCCTCCTCCTCCTCTTTCCCCCCGGCGCCACGGCGATCGGGACACCGGCTGCACCGGGAAGGAAGCGAGGGGGCGGGCCTCCTCCTCCTCCTTCCCGGCGTGGCTGCCGTGATGCCTTGGAAGGGAGGGGGTCCCTCGCGGCACCTCCCTCTCTCCCAAATTGTCACAGCAGCCGCTCAAGCCGACGAAATGGCCGGCTTCCGTGGCTGCCATGATGCCTTGGAAGGGAGGGGGTCCCCTGTGGCACCTCCCTCTCTCCCAAAGCGTCAGAACAGCTGTTCTGACGCTTTGGGAGAGGGGGCGGAGCCGCATGGCCGGGGGCGTGGCCGGGTGTGTGCCCCCTCCCAGGTGATCACTCATCAGAAGTCCGGTCCCTGAGCCGGCAGAAGTTGGACTGCCCTGTCATATTACATGATTTGTAGCACTTTGATGCCACTTTAACTTCCATGGCTCTATATATCATAGAATCCTAGGACTTGTCATTTGGGAAAATATGAAAACTGGCATAAAATAATTATTTCTTCCTAAAACTATAAATCCCAATATTGCACAGGATGGAACCATGACATTTTCAATGGTGTTAAAGCACTATAAGTGTGAAGTGGGTGGGAAACCATAAGGTAAAGCTTCTTCCTAGCTGCATATATATACAACAGTGAAGAAATGGGGTGTCAATATTATGTTTCAAGACCTTGTGTGGAGCTTAGTATCCAGAGCTAAAAGGGGATTACTGATAATGTATGTAGCACACTCAGAAACTGTTAACACAAACTTCACAAAGTGTTGGGTTCATGGTATGAGATGATCTCATAGCCAGGACTTATTTATTGCTGTCATCAAGCATCTAAGTTTAGCTTGTGAACTCTGAATGACCAAATTCCTTTGTAAATGTCACCTAAAATTAAGCAATTGGGGAGATTCAAGTGCTATTTCAGAACAAACTGCTTACTTAAGGGAAGATGTTTGATATTTTTCTTGACTATTTTCAAGTTTCCTACAGCTCCAGGCTTTTAGACTATAGCCAAATATACCAAACACCTTTATTTATCCAGAGACAAGAAATCCGAGGGACCAAAATTTAAAGATGTGGAAGAATGTCAATCAAGAGCCCAAAAAAATCTCAAAACTTAGTGCAGAGGAACTCTAAGACCAACATGAAACTTTTTTTAAAGTTGAAAACACCTGTGCATAGTCGAAATTGATTGAAATTTGGATGAAATCATACGAATTTGGACATCCGAAGCGAGTTTTGAACCATGCAGGAAAGGTGGGGTGGGTATTCTGAATTTGAACTACTTACCCAATCCACCCCCCCCAACAAAATATTCTGCAATGTTTGGATGTTTCCCAAGGTTATTTAAATTTTCACAACCATTAAGCAAATTTGGTAAAGCCAAAAAGAAAAACATAAAGTAAAGCAAGGAAACTTAAAATCCATTATTTTGGCCAGCGCTGCCAGAAGGGATGCGGTGGGCATGGCTAATCTCAGCCATCTGAACTGTAATTTGGGAAGACCAGGCCCTCAATGGTAGAGATTGCAAAAGGCCCTGCTGTTAAACTACATTTCCCACAATGCATGCCAGCTCAGTAGCCAAATGATGGCTGAAGGACCCAAAAATAGCTGTCTGTAGCAGTCTTTGTCTAAATATAAAATAAACTGATGGAGTCTGCAAAGAGGTCTAAAGAAAGCAGCAAAGCAATAAGCAACTTTTGCAAAGCCAAGATAACATAAACTGCTTAAAAAACCAATCCTTTTACTTGGGCCTGATTGCCATGAGCAAGGCACTGGGATAGCCTAGCCAGCCACAGCCAGCCAGCCCTTTATAGTCAGTAGGTAACGATAAAATAAAATCATGATTGCACCTGCAAATAGGAATAAATGGATGGATATGTCTTGAGGGTGCCCTCCAACTCAGTAGAGGAAGCAAATGGATGTCAGGAGAGTTTGGATGGTGCCTTTTTGCCCAGAAGAAGGGAGTCAGTCTAGATGCCCCTTGATGAGGTCTGTACTATGATTTCTGTTCTCCATCAATTTAACACAGTTTGTGCCACATAAACAAAGTTTCTGGAGTGGAACAACTACTTTCAAAGTAAGGACAACCCAATGAAACAGGAAATAACTCTTTCAAACCAGGAACAGATTTCCTTTGTTATTAAAAATATGGTTTTATAAAACATTGAAAATTTGCCGAAAATCCATGGATAAGTCAAAGGTTATGAAATTTGGTGCACTAAAAAAGGTCCTTCTGTTCTACCACTGTAGCAAGTTTCATTTGGATTGGTTTAAAAATGAGAGATGGGGAATCCTCTGAAGTTTCCTCGGTGCCAGTGGTGTTTTTCCCTACTGCACATGCAAATCTGCATTAACGAATCAATTCGGAAGTTTTGGAAGTTTCGGAAAGTTTTGAAAAAAATTTGGGGGAAAAATTGGAAGTGACTTTAGAATCAAACCACCAGTGCCCACTACTTCCGAACTGAGTTTAAAACCATTTTTTAAATCAACCAAGCCTAGTGCATAGCTATTAGCTCGGAAACATTGTGTCTTTGAAGTTCTACCCAGCACAAGCAATAGTGGTGTTTAATGTGAATTGTAGTAAAAAATAATAACGCTACTACGCTCTGAGCAAAAGTACCAAAAACAAGAGCTGGGAAAAGTTTACACCACCTCCCCCGTCCAGCCAGGTCTCTGTGATACAAGCCAGGTTGCCATCCAGAATCAGATCCTGGGTGGCAGCTGCTTTTCCATTCACCGACCTGGCAGCATTTTCAATCTGAGAGGCCTGCCACTTTGGTTACCTATTTACAATTGGAGACAGACCTGGGGTAGCAAGAATCCTCTTGTATTTCCTTGGCCTTATCCTCCATTTGCATCTCCTTCTGCCCGGTAAGCCCATGATGGGTGCCCCCTCCAAACTCCATGAAACCCCTCTGCCCCTCATACTGTATCGGCTTACGTCCTATTTTTAAGCTGGCAGTAATGGTAATAATTAAATATTGCACAATTTGGACACTTGTCTTTCCTTTCCTTCCCTTTGATAAATGCAAAATCCTGGATCAACTAAACCATGTAAATACTATAACTTGCCTCTTATATTAAAAAGGGAACCATCACTTTATTTGAGAAGAGTAGCAAAAGATGGGTGCTTTGTCCAATCTGGGAGAAACATACAACCTCATCAGACAGGTGTAGAATTGGTGGCAAGCCTCACTTTTCCGCCCCTTTGAACATGGAGCCCATCGGCTCCCATTACACAGCACACAACTATTTCTGGTGGGGCTCCATGCTTAAAAGGGGTGGCAAAGAGGAGCATGACATGGTAACACAGGCCATGTTCTGCCAGGCACAATGAGGAGGAAGCCAGGCAGTCAATACTTCCCCTCTTAGGATGATTAGCTGGGTGAGTCAGGTGATGTGGGGTGTGAGGCAATGGATTCCCTGCACCCCCAATATGCACCTCTAGAATTGCCACAATGTGTGGCAATTCTGGAGGCCTTTATGGTGAGTTCATAAAAGAAGCAATAATCATATCTACTTTTTCTGCCGCAGCACCACTTTGTCCTTTTTGAGTCCCTGGGTGGGGAAATGATGGCAGCTGTCAGGGGATGATGCTAGAAATGCCCCTTCTTTGTGGAATAACTCTTGAGTTATCCATGGGTCCTATCAAAATCCATACTATTAGCCCTCAAACCTGGCCTTGCCTATATATGCGGTCAACATATGCATGAGTATATACAGTAAATTCACAAAGGTTGGTTTCAAAAGGGAAATGACCCAGAAAGAAAGGTTGGGGACAGATGAAAGAAGAGACAGAATGTTCAACATATAAACCTGTTCTCTGTGTACTTAAAGCAAGGATATTTTGTTTTCTTCAAAGCCATGATGAAAAATCACAAGGCTGAAAAAATAACGAGGTCAAAAGGTATTGAACCAAACAGCATTCTAACTGGACTCAGCAGAAAAGGCACATAAAAGGATACATGGAGAGAAAACAGTAGATATTTACATAGAGAAAGTACTAGCAAATAGAAAAAAGCTGAATGCACTGAAAAAGATATGGTACGCAAAAGGATAATTTTCAATTATTTTTAAATAAAATATGGGACTGTATATATAAGGTCAGTATATACTCTCACACACACGAGATATTTGGTTCTGAAGCTATTACTTCCCTGGCTATGACCTTTGTTCCACTGCAGCAAATATGTAGCTTTACTCTGTGCTGAATGACCCTTACTAAATGTCAAGGTCTCCTTGTAAAAGATATTTTACAAGAACAAAGAATGTTTTTTAAAAAACTAACAGAAACATGACCTTCAATGGACTAAAATCCACTTTACCAGACAGACATTTTCATTTTATTTTCACATTGGATACAAAAAGAGGCCAATAGTATATGCTAGGCATGAGAAAAAAGTTATGAAAATGAAAAGAAATCGGAAGGGATTCGTATGTATGGGACTTTCAAGTTTATACGCATCGCAGGGCCAATCCCGGAAGTGGACTTTCTTTTCCGCACCCCTGGGCCCAAATTTTCGTTAGATTAGTAACTATTTCAGATGCCCACCCAACAGGAAAATGTCCCCCTCCAATATAGCTTTGCAGACATAACTCACAGTCAAACCGGGGCCTTTCCATGCTTGGAGCCTAATTAGAGTGATAGGCCTCCTCCAGGAAGTGAAAAAGGAGCCGGAAATGATAGAGATCCAGATCGGGACTCCTAGAGGGGCTGGAGGACTGACGAAAAAAAAGTGATTTAAACACCCAGGAAGGGGTTTAGATAGAAGGACAGAGTAGAAGGACATAAGAACTGCTGAGAGAAGGGCAGCAGGAGTGAAAAGAGCACGGAGAGGAGAAGGAAGAGTTCAGAATCAAGAAAAGCCATAGAGTTCAAACGGAGGTCCTAGACTGCTATGGTAAAACTGAATGGGAAAAAGCTGGAGTGAGGAGAACTCTACAGATTAGCAAGGCCTGCACCAGAGGTGGGCATTGGCAACTATTTTATTTAATAATATTAATAATAATATATTAATGCATTATATGTCCCTGCAAAGAAACCCTGTCCTTTAATAATATTAATATTAATAATAATAATAATATATTAATGCATTATATGTCCCTGCAAGGAAACCCTGTCCTTTAATAATATTAATATTAATAGTGTAGCACAGCAGTTCTCGTTTGTGCCTGGGGGGCAGGGGGCAGGACCGGGGGTCCCATTGGCATTGGGGCCTGCAGCAGCGGAGATGGATTCTGAAGAGGATTTAGAAGGGTTAGCAGAAGGAGAGTTTCCCATCACTGGGCCTCCTTCTCCCACAGAAAGCTTGGCTTGGGATGAAGGTTGGCCTGACCCTTACGACGAGACAGATAACCAGGTGCAAATGGAAAGCAGTGATAGCGAAACTTATGAACGGCCAGGGGGAAGAGGTTCACAGGATCCTTTGGTGAAAACATGGAAGAGAGCGGCTGGGAAGAATCTAGGGAGGAGAGCTCTCACAGAGATAGGGCAGCAGATGTTGGGAGGCAAGGCCGTGCTTTCGATAGGAGAAGGGACATCGAGACTAGCAGGAGGGGCTGGTACCATAGCCTAGATAGGCCAAGGTCCGTCAGTAGAGATTGGAGATGACGAAGCCTAGAGCATCGGGGACCTCGGCAGAAAGATTAAGTATAGGATCCGTGGGAACGGATCCTCAGTACTTCGGCCACGTCTCTTCTGAGCAGACGTGAAGCGAAGCTGGTCCACGGAGCTAGATTGGCTAGTGGGTTACCAAGTCTTGCCTTGCATCTTGTACCTTGCCTTGTTCCTGAATCCGCCTTGCTGTGCGGAGCCTTGCCAAGTCTTTTGGATGCTTTACCAAGTTGTTTTGGACATTTGATTGCCTTTTGCCTTTGGATTTGCTTTTGCTATTTTTATGGACAATATACCTTTTGAACTGTTTTTATATACAATAAAGTAGTTAGCCTTCAGTCCGTCTCTGTGTGTGTGATTAAGGGGCCGGTCAAGTCCGTGCATCGTGACAAATAATAATAATATATTAATGCATTATATGTCCCTGCAAAGAAACCCTGTCCTTTTATAATATTATTAATAATAATATATTAATGCATTATATGTCCCTGCAAAGAAACCCTGTCCTTTAATAATATTAATAATAATATATTAATGCATTATATCTCCCTGCAAGGAAACCAAGGGAAATGTTGCCCCTTGATTTGCCTGTGCTTAAAACAGTGTCAGTCCTGTTTCCCTGCTTTGCCTACTTTAGAACTACTAAATAATTACGTTACATTTTAGAAATTTTTGGATTTTTTTTGTAAGTCTTTCTATTACTAATCACCTCCCCCCAATTAGATTTTCGATTCCCTATATTTGGGTTCTAAACCATGCCTGGTATATACAATGGCAGGGGTTGGACTGGGTGGCCCATGAGGTCTCTTCCAACTCTATGATTCTATGCGTAGCAGAAGAACTTGTTTCTTCTCCAGACCTTCTCCCTGATACTCTCAGTTCACACCTTCTTGGCAAAAGGTTCTCTCTGGTTTCCTTCACCAATCCTTCAGTTTATCTGCAGCTTCATCTTCCGACAGCACACATCACCACCAACATAATCGAGAAGAGAATAAACATAAACATAAAAGAGAATCATAGAGTCAGAAGAGACCTTGTGGGCCATCCAGTCCAACCCCCTAACAGAAAGCAGAAAAATTGCATTCAAAGCACCCCGACAGGTGGCCATTCAGCCTCTGTTGAACAGCTCTCACAGTTAGGAAGTTCTTCCGAATGTTCAGGTGAAATCTCCTTTCCTGTAGTTTGAACCCATTGTTCTGCATCCTACTCTCTAAGGCAGCAGAAAACAACCTCGCTCCTTCCTATGACTTCCCCTCATATATTTATACATGGCCATCATGTCTCTTCTCAGCCTTCTCCTTTGCAGGCTAAATATGCCCAGCTCTTTAAGCTGCTCCTCATAGTGCTTGTTTTCCAGGTCCTTGATCATTTTAGTCGCCCTCCTCTGAACACATTCCAGCTTGTCAATATCTTCCTTTAATTGTGGTGCCCGGACCAACAACAACATAGAAGCTTGTGCTTCTTTAGTACACTTACAGCTACTCTACCCTGGCTGTAGGTTGCTCAGTGCTAGCCAGGTGGTTTGACCCCTAATGCTTGTTGTCCCTGATACTTAGACTTACTTGTTGTCACTTAAGAAATAATATAATGTAAAAACTCTGACAGTGTTGTCAGACAAAAACCCTGGGAAGTGGGTTTTACTATTTTGCTTCTCTCTTTGTAAATAGCTTTTTCCATAGTTCCCTCTTTAACATTTTAATTTCATCGTAATGTAGAAAATTTGTATAATGGTCATAGTGTATACCAGGCATAGGCAAACTTTGGCCCTCCAGGTGTTTTGAACTTCAACTCCCACAATTCCTAGCAGCCATTAGAGTTGAAGTTCAAAACACCTGGAGGATCAAAGTTTGTGCATGCCTGGTGTATACATACCAACAGGATGGTTGACGTTTCTGCATTCGTGGTGGCCATGAAACAAGATGTATGGCTTTTTTTAGTGAGCCATTAGACAAAATGTACATTTGGAAAAATGTGCATTTTGAAAATAGGCAATATGCAATGCACAAAATAAAAGGGAAATTTAATACTCTGTATCTTTTATTTTGCAATGTTTTCAATGTGTTGTTACCTTTGGCTATTAGTGGCATTCTAAATATTGTTTTTGTTTAATTTTTAAAACCGTATGTAAAAGTTTTTTTAACAGAATCATTTCTCAGATCATGGTGAGTCACATTGGTTCCATCTCAGGAAAAAGACAGACTATATATCCAATCAAACAATTAATAATAATGTATTATTTACTTATTTACCACACTTGTACCCCATCCTTCTCACCCCAAAGGGGTCTCAGGGTGGCCTCACAAAGGTAGAATTCAACACCATATATACATACACATTAAGAACTTTCATGGTATTTATCTGGCAATTTTGGCAAAAACAAGAAAAGTCTAACTTTCAAAAGGCACCAATAGATTTGAGGATAATTAAAGCAATGGTGTTCCCCATAGTAACCTATGGATGTGAGAGCTGGACCTTAGGGAAGGCTGAGCAAAGAAATATAGATGTTTTTGAACTGTGGTGTTGAAGAAAAGTTCTGAGAGTGCCTTGGACCATGAGAAGATCCAACCAGTCCATACTCCAGGAAAGAAAGCCTGACTTCTCACTGGATTGAAGGATATTAGAGGCAAAGATGAAGTACTTTGGCCACATCATGAGAAGACAGGAAAGCTTAGAGAAGACAATGATGTTGGGGGAAATGGAAGGCAAAGGGAAGAGGGGCCGACCAAGGGCAAGATGGACGGATAGTATCCTTGAAGTGACTCTGAAGGAGCTGGGGGTGGTGATGGCCAACATTAAGCTCTGGCGTGGGCTGGTCCATGAGGTCACGAAGAGTTGGAAGTGACTGAAAGAATAAACAACAACAAAAAATTGAGGAGGCTGTAGGAATAGCTCTCACACTGTTGTAAAGGCTACTGAGCTGGGGTTTACAATGATGCACACACCATTGGATAGTTGTGTTAGTTATGCAATGAAAGCACATTCATGAATGGATTGCTGCTACTATGGTGCAGTGGTTTGAATGTTGGGCTATGACTCTGGAGACCCAGGGTTTGATTCCTGCTAGGCCATGGAAACCCACATGATGATGTTACGCAAGTCAAGAACCCTAGAAAACATCTTGGTAACCATACATTGTAAAGGACTTGAAGGCAGAAAACAATAACAAAATGGATAGAACCAACAAATCCCTATGAAGAAATAGCCACTCATACAGGTCGACAGCTAGAAACAAAACATGCTTTGCATATTTTTGGATTTGTTTAAAAGCGTAATGGATTTTGGAGTTGGATTTTTTTTTAAAAAAAAAAGTACATGAAAATACTTCCCAAGTGTGTCCAGCTGTGTAGCATTACCTGGTTTTTCTGGCAGAGTTCCTGCCAAATAATCTACCACAACTGCTGCAACAGTCCACTAATGTGTGTGTGTGTGTGTGTGTGTGTGTTTCTGCATTGCCCCACTAAGATTTAATGGAAACTTGACCTACTGGGGTCCCAGAGGCCCCTCAAGGCAGAGCTGATGGTGCTTTGCAAAAGAACACTTGGCATTATTTTAATCTCCCCAAAGAAATCCCTCACAGACTGTGTCCATAGGTGGGTCCCGACTTCATATGGCAAATGGAATGAGTTTTCTGGCTTTACATCTTAGAGCATTCCTGCCAAAAGAAAGGGCATCAATCTTAAGGTTAAAAACAACCATAAATCAACATGGCAGGCTATAATCTAAAAACAAGGACATTATCCTTTCCTGTCACAGGGAACCTCAGCTAAATTCAGCATAACCAGGAAAGGTCATTGGGTAAGTTCTGCCAGGAGAGGTTTAACATGGGAGAAAGCCAGGCTTTTAGTGCTTTCCCAGGCAGCATAATGGCACCACTGGAGCAGTGTGTAATCATATGCTGAGGACAGGCCCTGCCCTTTGATCAGTGCAGGCTTCTGTTGATGGTGGCAGAATGCCAGGGCTCAAAATCTTCAGGAAGGAGCCGATGCCCCAGTTCCCCCCTCGAGCCTTTATATAACATGGATGGAAATATATGAGTGGTTAATAACTAATGGTCAAGCTGTTTTCAGAGAAGGTGGGCACACACCCATGACTTCACTAATATGAGGGGTAAACTATATCTTGTCTGTCACCATCTTAGACATGATGATGAAATCATGAAGTTGGGTGTGCCTTGCATTCCCTTTCTCCAGGACTCCTGCCAGTAAAAGAGGGATGGGAATTTAGCATTCCAGATGTTGTTGCACATGAGCTCCCAATATTCCTAACCATTGCCTCTGGGAAATAGAACTGCTGGGAATTTGGAGGACAGCATGAATCTCACCTAAGGCCTATAATAAGGAAGGTGTTTGAACAAAGAAAGGCAATCTCAGAGATTTTTACCTGGTCTTCCACTTTCCACCTATACCTAGACTACAAGACTTCTAAGACTACTAATGTAAAAGTAAAAGTTGATAACTTTGTGCCATACATAGCCTAATTCCACCCATTGAATAGAAATGAGTGCCATTTTAGTAGGAATCAAGAGGCAGATATAATTTGGCCAAATTTTGTATGGCTGGTTTTGTAGTGGCAATCACATCTTTGGGTTGTGGTTTCTTCTTTGGAGGCTTTTAAACAGAGGCTGGATAGCCATCTGCCAGGGGTGCTTTGAATCTGATTTTCCTGCTTCTTGGAGGAGGTTGGACTGGATGGCCCACACAGTCTCTTCCAATTCAATGATTCTATGACTCTAATCATTCTGAAACCTTAAATTTTATATCACAACAATAGAGTCTGTCTGTTCCTCATTTTGCCTTGAACCTTGTGATGGGGAATTTTTGCCACCATGGGAACTGCTGTTTTGTGGGGGCAACTATAGCTATTCCTCAATTTATTTCAAATTATACTGTACCTTTGGCTTGGAGGAAGGGGAGGGAGAAGATACTGCTTGGAGTTACGCAAAGCAGCAAAATAACTTTTTTAAAAAAAGAGTAGCCACAGCTACTGCTGGCAAAACCATTCTTTCCCCAGTTCTGAATCTGCACCCTCAGGGCCCTTCCACACAGCCATATAACGCAGAATACCAAGGCAGAAAATCCCACAATATCTTCTTTGAACTGGGGGCAGATCCAGACAGGCCTTTATCCCAGGAGAATCTGCATTTAAAAAACACGTATTTTCCTGGGGGCCTCTCCACACCCACCCCTGAGAGTGCACGCTTTCTGTGGTGGGTTTCCAGATGTTCTCTCAGGACTAGCCCAAGATAATGTCTGGAGGCCCTACCCCCTTCCCCCCAGACACCTTAGAAAAGTAATGAAAACTTACCCAGCCTCCCTTACATGCTTTGGCCAGTTCTCCTAGCACAGTGTTTCCCAACCTTTTTTGAGTCATGGCACACTTTTAACATTAAAAAAATCCGGGGGCACACCACCAACCAAAATGACACAAAATGACACACTAACACAGTAAAGAACGGCGGGGGGATGGTGACCTGTGGGGAGTGCCGAAGCCGGGGAGGGGGAGGAGCCAGGCCACGCCATGCCCCACCCCTCCCCGGCTTCAGTTCTCCCATAACCGCCAGCCTTGAGGGGGCAGTGCCAAGCCAGCATTGTACTGGCTCTGCCACCGCTGGCTTGGCACTGCCCCCTCAAGGCTGGCAAAGCTGTGGAGTGCTGAAGCCGGGAAGGGGCGGAGCCAGGCCGCACCATGCCCTGCCCTCTCCCCCCGGCTTCAGTTCTCTCACAGGTTCGCCAGCTTTGAGAGGGCAGTACCAAGCCAGCATTGTGCTGGCTCTGCCACCGCTGGCTTGGCACTGCCCCCTCAAGGCTGGCAAGGCTGTGGGAATGCTGAAGCCGGGGGAAGGGGCGGAGCCAGGCTGCATCATGCGCCCCTCCCCCCTGGCTTCAGCTCTCCCACAGAGCAGGAGCATGAGCGGTGGACGGGCTTCAGTAGGCAGGGCTCCTCCGCACGGCTTCAACAAGCAAGGGGGAGAGTCCGAGAGTCATGGCGGATTGGAGGCTGGTTGGGGAAACGGCCGAAGGAGACAGCGCCCCGGTCTCTTCTTTTTCTTCGCCGCCACCTGGCCCTTCCTCTGCCAAGCAGCAGGAGTTTGGCAGGAAGAGGGGGGAAGGAAGGGGGGCAGAGAGCTTTTCTCGCGGCACACCTGATGATCGCTCACGGCACACTAGTGTGCCATGGCACACTGGTTGAGAAACACTGTCCTAGCACATAGAAATGATGCGCCAGGAGAGCGGGGGTGGGGGGGAAGCGATTTTTCTCCCTCTCATTTTTACATGCCCGGAGAGCTGGCCGAAGCATGTAATGGAGGCCAGGTAAGTCTTTATTACTTTTCTAAGGGGTCTGGGGGCTTGGGGGGAGGTAGGTAGGTAGGTATTCCCACAGTTTACCGGGCTTATTTAGCCTGGTAAACTGTGCTAATACTGTCTCGAGTGCAGTATTCTGCAGTCCAGATCCGGAAATAGTGGGTTTATCCCACACCTTCCAAGAAGGCACAGAATAAACCCACTATCTAATTAATTTGCTACAAACCAGGGTTTTCCTAATTTGTAGTGAATTAATTCGGGACTGTCCAGAATGTTGTCTGGACAGCCCCTCTTTTATTGCCTTTAGATAAAGCAATAAAGACTCTGTCTGGACGGGCCCTGGGTTATCTGAGTTCACACTGTCATATATCCCAGTTCAAAGCTGAAAATGTGGGATTTTATTCAGCTGTGTGGAAGGAGCCTCAGATGTGATCCCTGCATCTAACCCAAAGCAATTGGTTTAATGTTTATAAAGCTAAGTTGGTGCTAGACATTTGATATATTATAATCATCTAATAGATTATTTATAATTGATATGTGTATATGTTTTTACAGTTTTATAATATTGTGTTTACTGCTGTTGTTACTGTCTGAATCTGGCATTGAACTATCGCCATAGTTTGTAAGCCCCCCTCCCCGAGCCCCCCTTCAGAGGTGAGAATGGTGGGGCATAAGTACAGTAAATAAATAAATAAATTTTGGGAATAGCATCCAGTACTTTGTATTGCTCCTTTAAAGTTCAGACTAAAACCCAGAATCCATTCATTGTGCTATGGACATTGGAGGCAGCAGCTAGTACTTGCTCCATGCAATTCTAATTTTAGACATTTTAATGTGAGTCTTAGAAAAATGCAGACCAAAAATAACACATTTTGCCATAAAATATGTTGCTGTGCTGAGAAGTCAGTACAACAGCTCGACTACAGAGCAAGTAAACACTCGATTCCTTATATAAGACACTAGAGGAAGACCGCATTTGGAACAGGGTGTTCAGCTGTGGTCAACAGTTTTCAGGAAGATGAAGCCAAGTTGGATCTAGTTCACAGCAGAGCATTTAGGGTGGCTAAGGGAATATGAAGTGGAGACTTGAAATTGTTTAGTCTAGAGGAGTATAAGCTGAAGGTGGATACTCATGGTCTTCATAAATAGAATTATGGCATGATCGTAGTGTGTAAAGTGAAACGGTGCTTCTATTGAAGGACAATTGTTGGCATGAGGCCAGGTGCGCACAAACAGGACATGAGTAAATTTAGATAGGAAAATAATAACTTTTTTAGCTGCTGGGAGAATGGAGCTCTGGAAAAGGTAATCAGGGGAAGTAATGACTGGATTAATAAAGGTTCCCCTAAGATGGAATGGAACTATTTTGTGTGAGATATTAGGCAATGTGTTTTACATCCAGTTGTCAAATAAAACCAAATTTCTGCTTTCTGGCCAGGACTTCCTCAGATTTATTTGTATACATTTATGAATGTTACCACAATTATTAGTTGTTGCTGTTTTTTTTCTTTAGGGGAATCCTAAATGTGAATATCTAAAGTTAAACCAAAACAAAAATATATTGGCTTAGATCCAGACTCAGGCCCCATCTACACTGCCATATAATGCAGTTTAACTACATTGTACTGGACTATATGAGTGTACACTACCATATAATGCAGTTTAGTGCAGGTAAACTACATTGTGAAATTGCATTATATAGCAGTGTAGATGGGACCTGTGTTATGCTTCCAGGTCCATTGAAATATATAGGATGCCTACCGACCATAATTAAGAGAAACTGAATTGATTTCCATGAGTTTACTCTTTGCATAGGTGAGCCTGAATACATCCATCTGGTGAAGCTTTGGTGGAAACACATTCCTAGGACTATAACCTGCCCTTATAAAATTCTCTTTTTTTCTTACAGCCATTTTCCCTTCCTTCTCTTTCCTTCATTACACCATGTATTTGATTATGCACAGATACTGTAAGTAAAGCTAAACCTTTTCTGACGTTCATTGTTGGACCCTGTGTGTATATATGGAAGGCATGGGACTGGTTATTGTTCATCTTCTGCCCTACTAGTTTGATTACTCAATTGGAAAAAATCACTGTTGTTCTGTCTGTATCCTACAGGTATACTCTGCCTATATGATACAGGCTTTTAACCACCGAATGTTAATAATCTTATACAACCTGGTTGTGGTTATAAAATTGCAAGAATTCAAACACCAGAAATATTTACTGTCTGGTTAAACAACAGCAGTGTGTTGGGTTGTTGTAGGTTTTTCAGGCCATGTTCTAGAAGCATTCTCTCCTGACATTTCACCTGCCTCTATGGCAGACATCCTCAGAGGTTGTGAGGTCTGCTGGAAACTAGGAAAATTTGGTTTATATAACATTGGAATGTACAGGGTGGGAGAAAGAACTCTTGTCTGTTGGAGGTAGGTGTGAATGTTTCAGTTGGCTACCTTGATTAGGGCCGGAGAAATAGCACAGCAGTAACAACAGCTGTGTTGTAATCTGAAGGTTACACATTCGAATCCCCAGGCTGGCTTGGACACCCAGCTGTGAGCCCTGTCCACTGTCCACCTAACTGATCGAAAACAGCCAGCTGTGAGTAGATAAACTTAGGTACCGCGTAGCGGGGAAGGATTTTTAAGGACTTATAACAAAAATAAGGACTTATAACAAAAATAAGGACTTACAACAAAAATAAGGAAGATCGGCTGCTGGGAGGTGGAAAGCGGAACCAGGCTCTCGTCTGAGGATGAATCAACAGCACCCCCTTGTGACATATGGAGCGACCGCACCCTTCAAAAAATGCAGCCAGATGGAAATCCTTCTAACTGTACAAGTGTCTGCACCAGTTTGTCTGTTTGTCTGTACAACTGTATTGTAATTGTATGTCAATTGTATGTCAATTCGGCAGGGATTGTCTGCCGTATGTGTAATGTAATCCGCTCTGATTCCCCTTCGGGGTGAGAAGAGCGGAATATAAATAAAGTGTATTATTGTCAGGCCCCAAGCCTCTCAGGCCTCTGCTGCCATAGAACCAAAGTACAGCCATACTGGGGTTAAAGTGCGAGTCTGGCCTGTTTCTGTAGATTCTTCAAACCAGCTGCAAAGTGAGTTGCTAAGTCAGCCTGTGGTCAAGGCCGTTCCGCTCGGGAGGGCTGATAAGCGAAGGCGAGAGATTCAAGAAGATGGTACAACTCCTTTCCTGCCCAGCTGCCCCAGTTAATTGGGTTTGCATACCTTGCTGTTGAGACTACCTAAACAACAGTTATAATCCATCTTAGAGAAACTGACACTCGGTGCAAGCTACGTCGAAGGGATCAAAGCCTTGTAAGACTATAACTGCTGGGACACAGAATCCCTCTTCATCTCGAGCCAACTTTGCATCTTCAAGACCATGGAATCCTGAGTAGGCCACTGGGCCTTCCTGTTAAGAACTTTGCCTGCCAAGCTTGCTTATTGCCCTCTTTGGATTTGGCCCGCTTGGGCATAAAGACTTTGTTCTGCTTTGGATCCTGATTACTACGGGACTATAATCGATTGCTGCTTTTATTGAACACTGCTACTATTTTGCTGGTGCTACTTTAAGGCATTTAGATTGACTTCTAACCTCTTTCCTTTAACCAGTTATTCTAAATAAACCTTTTGTACCTCAGCTGGACTCTGTGGTTTATCAAGGGAGGTTCCAAGTGTCTAGGGCATGACAATTATTACTATTATTTATTAGCATTAGACGGCCTAGCAGTTTTTGAGTGTGGCTTGTTACTGCCTAGGAGAATCTTTTGTTGAGAGGCGATTAGCTATTCCTGATTGTTTCTTGTCTGAAGTTCCCCTGTGTTTGAGTTTTGTTCTTTATTTACTATTATAATTTTAGAGTTTTTTAAATACTGGTAGCCAGATTTTGTTCATTTTCATGGTTTCTTCCTTTCTGTTGAAATAGTCCACATGCTTGTGGATTTCAGTGGCTTTTTTGTATAGCCTGACATGGTGTTTGTTAAAGTAGTCCAGCATTTCTGTGTTCTCAAATAATATGCTATGTCCAAGTTGGTTCATCAGGTGCTCTGCAGTGTGTTGCTGCTTTATATTTATCTTTCTAATATCTGTCATTGTGTATAATGTTATACAGTCTTGAAATTAACATACATCTCCCTATCAGATATTTAATAATCAAACCAGAAGCATATCTAACCCAGAATTCTGCTCCAAGAGTGACAGCTCTATGTTTCTGAGGAGTTCACATGCAGAAAGTGAGTACTAAACACACCCCTATTGTGTTGATAAACACCTGGTATTCAGAGGGACACTGTATCCGATCCAGGGGTATTATGGAGCTTTAATGGTTAGTAGTTATTGATAACCTTAGGAGAGCCAGGAGGCATTGTTGTCACTGGGGATATATTAATCCATTCAGTCTAAATCCTAAATGAGCTTTCCATGGTGCCGAGTGAACCTGTTTGGTGAAGGTGTTCACCACCTTGGATCCATGCCTCCCACTAACATTGCAGCTATCCCTCTTGCAAGATAGGCCTAACCTCCTTAAGTCTTCTATCGATTTCAGAGAAGGAACCAACACATGAGAATCTTTATTGTTCCTGCTCATGCTAAAAATGTTTTACAGTCATTGCTGAAACAGTTGTACAAGTAGAAATGATCTAGTAGGGACTAACAAGAAGTGAAAGACAGCTTGCCAGGTGGACCTGCCATAGCATGGAGATTAGTGGGCTAAGATAGAATCCCATCTGATTCCACTTCATAAACATGGTCAGAGAGCAAAAAGCAGATCCTTGATCTCCTTCCAATTATATCCTTTTATCTAGATGTCGTTGACTACAACCCTCTCCCTACTCTAAATATATTTAGAAATGGCAGTGACCCAGGACCTGCCCTCCCACTTCAAGATTGCTATCTGAGCTTTCTTCAAGGTTTGTGGGTATGTGTGGGCTTTTTCCAAGATGTCTTGTACCATGGCTTTGAGAAACCTTGCATTTTTACTGCTTGCGCCTACATTTACAGAGGCCGATGAACTGTCTAGGGCTGCCAGGATAACAGCAGTGCCAACTTCCTTTGAAAAATTAACTCTCATTTCAATAGCTATGTCAAATAACATCTACTTTTCTATGAAATTTCCTCCAAGAGGCTAGTAAAATCTTAGCATCCATCTTTTTTCACAGCAGATTAGGTTGCTTCCTTTCTAAGCAAGGCACTTTTAAATATAATTTACGTACTCAATATTTTTACCACAAAATGTAGTATAGTGTGAACTTTCAGCATTTACTAAGCTTACATTCAAAAATGATGAACAAGTTTTCCATAGGACACTTAAGAATCTCAACTAGAAGAAATAATAATAATAACTTTATTTTTATACCCCGCCTTCATCTCCCCAAAGGGACTTAGGGTGACTTACATGGGGCCAAGCCCAACAGAACAGTATAAACATAATACAGTAAAAACATACCAACAAAAGCAATATAACAAAATAAGACAACAACATTAAACAGAATATAAAACAAATATAAATCAAAATCAACAACCAATAACAAATTTCAATGTCTCATCGAGGGTGGGTGGACTGGTACCGCAACATTAAAGGATAGAGCTAACGTGTAAAGTGCAAATATCATATAGCAACTATGAGGATAAGGGCAATTTACCATTAAGATTTTGAATATAACAATCATAAAGTGCTTGAGGACAAGATGTTTGGGTCCAAACCAGGGCCAGCTATCCAGAAAATTGTCTAGTCAAAAGCACAGCGGAACATCCAGGTGTTTAAGTCCTTTAAGAAGGTGGCCAGGGCCCTGAGCATGACTGAGAAGGCCCTCAGAAGGCAGCAAGACGAAAGACCCCACAGAGGATCATAAAGAGTATGAGGGTTCATAGGGGACAATGTGGTTATGAAGACAGGCAGGTCCTGGGCCATTTAGAGCTTTATAGGTAATGACCTGCACCTTGAACTGGGACCGGAAACTTATCAGTAGCCAGTGGAGCTGTTTAAACGGGGGTTTGACAGCTCCCTGTAGTTTGCTCCAGTTAACATTCTGGGTACACACCTTTGCACCAACTGCAGTTTCCAGGCTGTTTTCAGAGGCAGCCCCACATAGAGTGCATTACAGTAATCTAACCTTGAGGTACCTAAGGCATGGACCACCAATGGGATTCAACTATATGTTGACTCACCATTGAATAGTTGAATCAACAATCTACAGTTGGGAGAAACCAACCAACAAGATGCCAGGCTTTGACTAGGAAGGGATCAGAGTCTGGGGGTCCTTCTGGACTCAGCTCTGACGCTTGATGCCCAGGTGTCAGCAGTGGCCAGGAGGCCCTTTGCACAGTTAAATCTTGTGTGCCAGCTGTGACCCTACCTCGAGAAGTCTGACTTGACCATGGTTGTCCATGCCTTAGTTATCTCAAGGTTGGATTACTGTAATACACTTGATGTGGCCTGGAAACGGCAGTTGGTGTAAAGATCGGCGGCCAGGTTGCTAACTGTAGCAAATTACAGGGAGTGGTCAACACCCCCTGCTTAAACAGCTCCACTGGCTGCTGATAGGTTTCCAGTCCCAATTCAAGGTGCAGGTTATCACCTATAAAGCTCTAAACAGTTTGGGACCTGCCTATCTGCATGACCATATCTTCCCCTACGAGCCCACACAATCTCTGAAATCTCCTGGAGATTTCAGAAGATCCTGGGAAATCTTCTGGGAAATCTTCTGGGGATTTCTTCTCTCACTCCCACCCCCATCTCAGGTGTGGTTGGTGGGGATGAGAGAGAGGGCCTTCTCGGTGATGGCCCCTCAGCTCTGGAACTCCCTCCCCAAAGAGATCAGGCTTGCACCCTCCCTAACCACATTTCGTAAAGAACTAAAAGATGGATATTCCGTCATGCATTTGATTAGACAATTCCCTTGACAGTTGGCCTTAGCTATGGCCCAAAAATTATGTCCCTGCGCCTTACTACTGCACTATTTAAGAGCCACTGCTCTTATCATTACACTGCTATATGATCTATGCACACCTTATTGATTAGTCTATTTTCTAATTTGTTTGCATACCAACCCACCCTCCCACAACGAGACTTGAAGTATGTTTTTGGTTATTGCTTGTGATGTCCTATTATTGTTATTACGTTGTTTTATGCTGTCTTATATTGTTGTTATATTTTATATGCTTGTTTTTAAGTCTGTGTGATTGGGCTTGGCCCCACGTAAGCTGCCCCGAGTCCCTTCGGGGAGATGGAAGAGGGGTATTAACAAAAATAAAGCTATTATTATAAAGAGAGGCATGTACTCTGAAAGGTTGGTTCAGATTAGAAAACAATTTAGAACATTACAGAAGGGAAACATCACTCTTACATTTATTCTATACTTTGCGAAAAACGAACATCTTCAAATATCATTTCAAATATTATATGCAACTAGAGAGGATGTGAGAATGGCCATTAGCTTTCAAGGGCTTTTAGGAAGCTTTAATAGCCAACTACATATTTTATTGTGGTAGTGGAAAGAATATTAAAAATAATTCATTTTGAGATTGAAAAAATGGATTCCTAACAACTGGGAAATTGTGCAGGAAAAATAGACCAGTGGTAGTTTTTTTGTTTTCTCCAAAGTTTTCAAAAACCACCAAAATTATGTGGATTACTTATTAGCTGCAGACCAACATCCCTTTGGCATAGTATAAATATCATCATGCAGAGATATACTAGACCAATGCTCCATGCCCCCCCCCCTTAATGAAAAATAGAAACATCACCCCATATGTACCAATGGCTGGGTGCTAATGCACATGTAAAATGCACAATGTACAAAGGCAATATAGAGTGTACAACTGCAATGTGAAATATTGGTGTACATGAAACTCCTCTTCTGCTGCTGTCAACACAATATGTTTGTTGCTGTACAGTGAATCATTTGCCCTACTTTCTCATGTCTCTGCCACCACTGCTGCCCGGAACCAAATCCATCCAAACTCCTGGCTATGATTGCCACTTTTGCCATCATAGCCAGTATGATCAGCAAAAGGAGAGGGGAAATCTCCCCACTTTCATCCAAGTAATATGGTCATTCCATTCCGACATCAGTAGAGGCACCTGCACTATCAAGAAAAGGGAGATGATATCCCCTTTCTTCTTGCTGGTTGTGTAAGTGCTCTGTTCCAATGTCAGCACAGGTGCCCACAACACCAAGAAGCTTGGACAGAGCTTGGAGCAGTGGCACCAAAGAGGAGAGGAGATGGGCTACTCCAGTGGAGTGTGTGCTCCCAGGCAGTCTGAACAATTGCACTGGATTTGCCATGACAGTGCCAGATCAGGAGCTGCTTCGGATCTTATTTATATCAGACTATGAGTGAGTTTCAGGGATCAAAGTGACATGGTATTCGGTCTGGTGGAGTGTTTCAAATAATGTCCTCCTATTGAAGACAACTAGTTTCAGACCCCAACTCTACCATGAAGCCCACTGTGTTAACTTGGAGCCAGTTGTTGTAACTCAGCCTACCCCACCTCACAAGGTTGCTGTAATGAGGACAAACACAGTCATGTTAACCACCTGGGGTTCCTGGGCTGAAAATTGGGGTATACATGTAAAAAAGAAGTGCATTTTTCTCCGCAAATTACTGCTCTATATAAGTTTCTATCTATGCCCTGCTGTTGGGCTTTCCAAATGTTGGTGCTGGTTTTGTTTTCCCAATCAACATATCCTCTCAAGGGAGGAAGTACAAATCAAGCATTATCATTCTTCAAACAGTGCGCACTGCAGTCAGATTGGTCTCTTCTATAGGCAGACCCTTCTCATGTTGCTGCTCCAGGAAATATGGAGTATTCCTTCATGCCCTGAAGATCTGATTCTATTCCTTATTCCCAGATTCTTCCAGCAAAATTTGGATTGTCTTGAAATGCAAGTTCCTAGGTTGCCTGATGCTGCTTTCTTTTGACAATGGTTTTGCCAGACAGTTTATGTATTTATTTATTTATTTTAAATATCTACAACTCTCCCTGGATCTAAAGACATCAAAACAACATAAGGTAAAATCAACTTGACCAACTTAAAATAATGCAAACAATAAAATTATTTTTAAAAAGATGCAAATATATTAAACAGTTTCCCTACCCCACTGTGGCACAGCAGGTTAAATTGCTGAGCTGCTAAACTTGCTGATCCTGGGAGCAGGGTGAGCTCCCACTGTTAGCTCCAGCTTTTGCCAATCTAGCAGTGTGAAAATATGCAAATGTGAGTAGATCAATAAGTACTGCTTCAGTGGAAAGGTAACAGCACTCCATGCAGTCATGCCAACCACATGATTTTGGAGGTGTCTATGGACAACGCTGGCTCTTTAGTTTAGAAATGGAGGTGAGCCATAACCTCAGAAGATGTTTACTTCTTGGGAGGAGAGCAATGACCAATCTTGATAAAATAGTTAAGAGACATCACAATGGCAACAAAGATCAACATAGCTAAAAGCAATGGTATTCACCCTAGGAACCTATGGATGTCACAGCTGGACCAAGGAAGGCTGAGCAAAGGAAGATAGACACTTTTGATCTGTGGTGCTGGAGGAAAATTCTGAGGATGCCTTGGACCGCAAGAAGATCCAACCAGTCCATACACCGGGAAATAAAGCCCGACTTCTCACTGAAGGGAAGGATATTAGAGGCAAAGATGAAGCACTTTGGCCACATCATGAGAAGACAGGAAAGCTTGGAGAAGACAATGATGGCTGGGGAAAATGGAAGGAAAAAGGAAGAGGGGGTGACCAAGGGCAAGATGGACGGATGGTATCCTTGAATTGACTGGCTTGACTCTGAAGGAGCTGGGGGTGGCCACGGCTGACAGGGAGCTCTGACGTGGGCTGGTCCATGAGATCATGAAGAGTTGGAAGTGACTGAACAAATAAACAACACCCCCCCCCCCCAAAGAGTCGGACACAACTAGATTTAATCTCAAGGGGAAACCGTTACCTTGGCCTACATTAATCAATTTAATAAGTGAAAAGATGTTTAGTTGAAACCAGGTAAAATAATTTAAAATGCTTTTAAACCATGCAGTTTTTAGATCTGTACAAAAGTAAACTATGATTGCCAAAATCCTCCATCATCTTCTTGCCTGACACACAAAATCTTAATGGTACATGAATCTCCATCATGCCAGTACCAAACCAATCTCACAAGTCCTTCCATGCAACACACACACTGTCCTGTTAGTTGTTAGTTGTTACTAGAAGATAAATTGTTAGTTGTTACTATAAAATAAATAACAATTAGAAACATTTGCTAATCTACATTTCCTCACCCAAGTCTGTGACAGTGTTCCCTCAATGGTTTTGAATAGCAAAGAACTCTAACATTGAGTCCAGAAGTATGGTACAGGATGTCAGGTGTACCGGGTTGTGTCGCAGGTGGTTGGGAGTCAGCTGCATTAAAATCACTTCTGACTGAAAGGTCATGAGTTCAAAGCCAGCCCAGGTCAGAGTAAGCTCCCGACCATTCATCTAGCTTGCCGCCAACCTTTGCAGCCCAAAAGACAGTTGCATCTGTCAAGTGGGAAATTTAGGTGCTACTTATGCGGGGACCCTAATTTAAAAGTAATTTACGACATCATAAAACTCTCCACCAGCGGGCGAAAGAATGAGGAAGTACTCCATTGGTGTCACAAGTGGATGGTGAAGCGACAGCTCCCCCGGTGGCTGGAATTCAATGCATACCCTCATGAAGCTGGGAAGTTAAGTAGCTTCTGTGTGTCTGTCTATGGCATTGAATGTTTGCCATGTATATGTGCATTGTGATATGCCCTGAGTCCCCTGCAGGGTGAGAAGAGCGGAATATAAATACTGTAAATAAATAAATACATAAACCCAACCATTGGCTGGAGTGATTGGATTATAGTCTAAACATTAGGAAGGTAGCTTTTGGTAGAGGCGTTTTTTAAGGGCAACTACTATCACCCCTAACAATTGACTGCTAGGGTTGACTGAAATTGTAGTTCAAACCAATACTACCATAGGGAAGGCTGCCTCGTGCATTCAGCTATGTTGAGTAATTTCTCATACAATTGGAATAGCCCCATGGCAAGTCAAACAGACTGCCTTGTCTTCAAATTTGTAATCAGATTTTATCATCCTTAAATAAACTTTTCAGTACAAAACACACTTGCTTCAACAAATATTTCCCACCTATTGAACTGGTATTCTTCATACACTTTGCCGAAGGCACATTACTACATACCTTTCCATCAGCCTACTTGATCTGTTTTTTCCCCACTGCAAGCTGACATTAGACAAGTCTCTTCCCAGCAGTAATAATTTCATTTACAATAAATTATTTTATTTCCTGTGCCTTGGAGACATCTTAATGCTTTTATGTCAGGAAAGGCCACTTCTTAAAGGCTTGAAACCCCATCTATAATATATTTTCCTTTTTTAAATAAAAAAAAAAGCAAAGTCCATTGAATGAGAGAATTAGAATTTGAAAGAAAAAAGCAGGAAGGGTGTATTTGTAACAGAGGAGAGAAAACTTACTGTTCTTTGTGCTTTTGTTGTGTGCCATCTTGAGTACAATCAGAAAAGCAATTAATAAATGTTTCTGAAAATGAAGCTGCTTGCTATCAAAGCTACACATAGAATTCAATTTGAGTACATGGCCAGGCCAGCCATGCATCTGGTTCACATGGCAAAGGGTGTGTGTGAATGGATCGATGCTGATAGAAAACCATTGTTATGGGATAACTTTACAACAGAGGAGAAACTTTTTTTGGCTAATAAAAGAACTATCCTTCTTTAGACACATAATTTGTTTTTGTTATGGATTTTATTAGATGTTCCCCAGTTTTTCTCTTTTTATTTTCCCTATTTATTTATCGTGTCAGGAGCAAACCAAACAGTTGTATTGTATTTATAAAAAAAACACAAAGTTTGCAAACTTGGCATTCTATTAAATGTCCTTTGAAGTGCCTCTGATGTTGCATTCTTTTAAATGTCATTTGACCAGTAGCTGGCCATTTGGAGTGCCTCAGTGTTTCTGTAAGAAGTTCCTCCATTGTGCATGTGGCTCAGATTGCACTGTAATAGGTGGTCTGTGGTTTGCTCTTCTCCACACTTGCATGTCATAGACTCTGCTTTGTAGCCCCATTTCTTAAGGTTGGCTCTGCATCTTGTAGTGCCATAGCACAGTCTGTTCAGGGCCTTCCAAGTCACCCAGTTTTCTGTGTGCCCAGGAGGGAGTCTCTCATTTAGTATCAGCCACTGATTAAGGTTCCGGGTTTTAGCCTGTCACTTTTGGACTTTCACTTGTTGAGGTGCTTCAGTAAGTGTCTCTGTAGATCTTAGAAAACTATTTCTTGATTTAAGCCTTTGGCATGCTGGCTGATATCGGAACAGGGGATGGGCCAGAGATGTCACTGCCTTGGTCCTTTCACTATTGGTTGCTAATTCCCAGCAGATGTCAGGTGGTGCAATACTGGCTAAATAGTGTAATTTCTCCAGTGGTGTAGGGCGCAGACACCTCATCATAATGTGGCATGTCTCATTAAAAGCCACATCCATTGTTTTAGCATGGTGGGATATGTTTCATACTGGGCATTTTCCCATACAGTACAAGACACTATTTGATCTCTGTTTCCGGGAATAGAATGTCTAGAGTTGGCACTTCTATTTCTACTTTGGACATTACTTGATGGCTTCCGAAAGGTACCTTCTTTGTGATGTTTTCAGTACCAGGAGAGGCAGGTGCAATGAGGCAACCTGTTACCAGGAAACAAAAAACCTACTCTTGGTTTTACACTCCTCCTCCAGCTGCTCCCTTTTGCTCTGTTCGAAGGTGAAGGGCTTCTCTCATTTCCTTGAATCAATGAATTTCCTGATCTCTGACATGAATTACCAGTAATCCCCACCCCACTCCTGGTATGAAACCCCTACTAAATCCCTATCAGTAAGAGAGTTCTGCACCTGTATGACTTCCATACAACCTAGGGCATCTTATGCAAAATGTCAACCATGCCCCCCATGCCTATCATCACATCTGGGCCTCTCCGGGCCAAGAGAGTCCCATTTGTTTTTACAATGAGAAGTAATCTCAAAGTCATTCTTTATATTTCCTGTTTATTTAAAAAGTGAGTACAATTGAGGCCAAACTTTTTTATTTCTGGAAGTTACTGCAAATTACAAAATTAGCCTCTGGGGACACATTTTGTCTACTCCTGATCTGGACCCAAAGTGGTTACACTTCTGCATTATTATTGTTGCCTTAAGGCTAGAGGTAGGCCATGTATGATTCCCCCTAGATCAATGGCTCCCAGCCTGAGGTCCCCAGATGTTTTGGCCTTCAACTTCCAGAAATCCTAACAGCTGGTATTTCTGGGAGTTGTAGGCCAAAACACCTGGGGACCCACAGATTGAGAACCATTGCTCTAGATTGTAGCTTCTCTCAGCCTTTGCCAGCACAGTTAATAATAAGGTATGATGGGAGCAGTCATTCAATAGTAACTCAAGGGCTAAGCAATGTCTGTTTAAGTCATCCCCAAAAAAACTTGCAAACTCATCAGACAGGGCTGTTTTTGGCAGCCTACACTGGTTCAGCTTTAGTTTAATAATAATAATAATAATAATAACTTTATTTCTTGTGAGTCGCCCTCCACCACTGGTGCTCCGGGCGACTTACATTGTTTAAAAACCACGGGTACAACAGTTAAAAGCACAGGTATAGGTATAGATATAGAGAGCCATGAGAGGCTCAGCTTCCAGACCATCCAGTCAATCCCCAAACGCCCGGCCGAAAAGCCAGGTTTTCAGGTCAGACAGAAATCTGGTAGGGGCCAATGTGGCCCTGAGAGCAGGTGGGAGCGTGTTCCAGATCATAGGAGCCACCACAGAGAAGGCTCTCCGTCGTGTCTCTGTCAGCCGGGCCTCTCTCACCCCTGGGATGGCTATACAGTCACCGTTTATAGCACGCACAGGTCTTTCGCTGTGATGGTCTATCAGCCGGTCGCTCAAATAGGCAGGTCCGATTCTTTGCCGTGCTTTAAAGGTTAGCGCCATGAGTTTGTAGATCACTCTGCACTCTGTGGGCAACCAATGAAGGTCTTTCAAGATTGGTGAGATGTGGTTTCTCGCCGGTGCCCCAGAGATGAGTCTGGCCGCTGCGTTCTGGACGAGTCTCAACCTCCGAGTCGTGGACAATGGTAGGCCCGCATACAGGGCATTGCAGTAGTCAAGTCGGGAGACCACGGTGGCATGAATCACGGTCTTCAGCGCCTCTGATGGTAGGTAGGGGGCCAACCGACGGGCCCTGCGAAGGTGGAAGAAGGCACCCTTGGCTGCGGCCTGGATCTGGGCCTCCATCGTCAGTCTCTCGTCCAGAATCACTCCCAGGCTCTTCACCGCCGGAGCCGCGGACAGGGGCACGCCTTCAAAGAGTGGTAATGGTGAGTGAGGGGCGGGTCGGCCAGGCCAGAGGATCTCCGTTTTTGCCAGATTGATTTTTAGCCTGTGTGCTCTGAGCCAGCTAGTCACCGCCCTCAGTCCTTGACTAAAGTTTTCCGGCACTGACGACATCCCTGGATCGAGCTTAAACAGCAGCTGTGTGTCGTCGGCGTATTGGTAGCAGCTGAAACCATGGCTCCTTGCAATGCTGGCCAGGGGCTGGACATAGATGTTAAAAAGGGTGGGAGACAAGATAGCACCCTGGGGACACCGCACACCAACTCGCAATACCAGGACACCTCGCCCAGCCACACCACCCGCTGCGACCGACCCGCAGGAACGATCCTAGCCAGGTCAGAGCTTTGTCCCGGATCCCAGAGGCAGCCAGGCGGCGGAGTAGCAGGTCATGGTCGACGGTGTCGAAGGCCGCGGTTAGATCTAAGAGGACCAGGACAGCCGAGCCCCCTCCATCTACCTGGCGGCGGATGTCGTCTGTGATCGCTACCAAGACAGATTCTACTCCGTGGCCTGCACGAAAACCTGACTGGAACGGGTCCAGGCCCCCGGACCGGTGAAGGAAATCACGCAGCTGGCTTTCCACCGCCCGCTCCAGAAGCTTACCCAGGAAGGGCAGATTGGCAACAGGGCGGTAGTTCGCCAGTTCATCGGGGTCAAGGCTCGCCTTTTTCAAGAGGGGCCTAACTCTGGCTTCCTTCAGGGACTCAGGGAAGATGCAAGTAGCCACAGAGCCTGCCGGTTTCCATCCCACGATGTAGTTACTTCCAGTGGGGCTCCATGGCTAAACTACAGCAGATTTGTTGTATGCATTGGTAACAATGGGGAGAAGCTGGGCTGTGGTATCTTCCCCTTGTGGGATGGGATTCCTGGAAAGTTGGATGATATGGGACAACGAATTCCCCCCAATCCCCAACGGGCACTGCCAGATTTGTCACGATCCATGACGCTTCCGGCAGCCAATATGGCATGTAGTCCATGTTGTTCTGCAGCCCAATTCACCATTTATTGAGTGTGGCAAAGGGACGGTATTGTGTCAGCCATGGTAGAAGAGCAGCACACCAATATTTATTTTATTATACTTCAATACTTGTTATTTTAGTGATAGGAGGGCTTTGGAGTGGGCTATCATTTATGCTAAAAATGTTATTAGAATTATATCAGAAGACCTGGGCAAAGATGATGTGGTAGCAGAATGCCTGAATATTAGAAGCAGAAGTTACTATCCTTGTACAACTTTGTCTGGAATCCCTGTTCAGTATTTTCAATATCATAAACTAGATTTATTACTGCATAAATTTTACAATTCACATTTATGATAATGACTCAATTGCCATAATTGTAATTGTTAAGCCTATCTTAGAAGTCACACAGTCTTCTAAGTTAGAAGAATTCAGCAGTGTTGGCATCCAGAATACTCCAAGATGATGTATCCAGTTCCCTCTTGCCAACAATGACCCAGTAATGTGCAGTTATGACAGGACCCTGCTGGATTCTACCCAGCTGCTCATTGGGCCATGACGCAATAGCAGGATGATTCGAGACACATCATCCCTCAGCACTCTGCTCACCAGCACTGCAGAACTTCCTTGGTTGTTGTGGCTGCCTGGTTTTTAAGGTGGGTTTTAGGGGATGGGAGATGGTTCATAGTCATTTCAACATACATTGCCCGTGCAGGCTCTTGGCCATTATTTTTTAAGAACATAAGAACATAAGAAGAGCCATGCTGAATCGGGCCTCAGCCCATCTAGTCCAGCATTCTGTGTCACACAGTGGCCCACTAGTTGTACACGGGGATCTCTAGCAGAAAGGAGGGCAAAACCCTCACCTGCTCCCGACCCCCCACAACCAGTACCCGGGGAAAATCCTGCCTGCCTCCATCAACACAGAGGTGGCACTTGGATGTCCATTTCAGTAGCTACTGATTCACTTGGTATCCATGCATTTTGTACTACATGCATTGATCTGACCCAATAAGGAGTATTACATGCACAAGTATATCATTTTTTCACCTGCATGGAAATGTTATAATGTATGCTGTTTTGCCAACCTCTTCCTGCAAGGATAGTCCTTCTTTTGTCACACTCTGCCAAGAAATGTGTGACTGTTTCAAAATTGTTACTGCTGGATTGTGTAGATGGCTATGTCTGCAATACAGTTTAAATAGTTAGAAACCATTATGTCACAGATTAACCCTACAGAAACCTGGAATTTGCAGTTTGGGGTGGATTCTCTGCTAGAGAACTGCAGTCCATTTCCCTGAGCTCCCCTTGAGCTCCCTAGCAAGAAATTCCATAAATATCGGGATTCCACAAAAAGGAACACACACACACACACACCTTGATACTTGGGCTGCATCTACATTACATACATATGGCAGTTTGATACCACATTAACTGCCATGGCTTAATGATATGGAATTTTGGGATTTATAGTATTGTGTGATATATATTTACCCTTTTCAGTAGGAAAGCCTTGGGGTCACAACAACCTACAAATCCTCAGATTCCATAGGATGAAGCGCAGGGAGGTAAAGTAGTGTCAAACTGCTACAATTCTGCAGCATATTCATTCATATTCATATGAATATTCATATTCATTCGGTCTCTCAGGATGCATCTTCATTGTATAAATATTATAATAATGCAGTTTTACACTACTTTAACTACCATAGCTCAGTGCTATGGAATTATGGGAATTGTAGTTTGATGAGGCACCAGTCTTATTTGGCAGAGAAGGCTAAAAACCTTGTAAAACTACACCTCCCAGGATTGCATAGCATTGAGCCATGGCTGTTAAAGTATTGTCAAACTGCATCATTTCTACAGTGTAAATGTACCCTCACTCATTCTTTTACATCTGAATCATTGGGTTTTCCCATTTCCCCCTTTTGAAACTTTAAGCATCCTTCTCATAACCTTTGCTCCTTCCCTCCCAAAGCTGATTCAAAGCAGCAGCAGATACATGTTATGGTCTAGCTGTCCTGATACATTTCTCCCCCCCCCCCCCAAGAAGTTCTCTCAAGAGAGAGAAACTGGAAACGTACTAATTACTTGAGAGCTTTCATATATCCTGCGAAATGGCCACATGTGGATTGTCTCTTTTAAGGGACTTTTAGACAAGATCCTATTAGTTACTGAAGCTGTGACATAAGGAAAGGTCACACTGATTTTCCAGTAACAATTCTCCTCTTCCCAGATGTTGTGTTTCAGAGCAAGCCAACTTATTAGCTGTCACAGGAGTTCACTGGCTTGCCTGACCTCTGGTTCTCTGGAGAAGGAAAGGCAATTAATGAGATCCCCATCAAAGCCGGTGAAACAAGATCTAATTTCAATTTTTTCTTTTCAATTACAAAGTTACAACTAGGGCTCCATCTCCACTGACCATTTAGTGCAGTTTGGAAAAGCTTTGAATTGCAACAACTAGACAACAAACACTCACAAAAGCATGCAAAATGAAGTATTTAATGTACAACAGTGTTCTGTGGTTTGTGCAATGGATATCTGGGTCTCAAGGTTTACTATGTAATCATCTGCACAATAAAAACACTTTATTCTATACCACTTTGAAACTGCCTTAAATAACTACAGTGGATCCTTGGAATCCACTGTAGTTTGGTTCCAGGATTGTCTGTGGACACTAAAATCAAGTGCCATTAAATACAATGCTGTAGTAAAATGGGGCCGCAGTGGTGCAGCGGATTAAACTGCTAAGCAGCAGAACTTGCTGACTGGAAGGTCAGTGGTTCGAATCTATGGGGAGGGATGAGATCCTGTTGGTAGCCCCAGCTTCTGCTAACCTAGCAGTTCGAAAACATGCAAATGTGAGTGGATCAATAGGTACCACTTCAGCAGGAAGGTATGTATAGTAAATATTTTTCTTGACTTGCATAATTGAATATTGTAATGTCATAGAAATTGCAGTTTAGTGTGGATTTTAGGTCTGTATGAAGTTCAGCAATTTTCCACTTTTGTTTGTCATGCACTCTGGCAAGGAACTATTCAGAACATTGCTACCTGCCCTTGAGATTCACATCTTCCCTCCCATATATCCTTTGCATCAAATTTAGATCCATGGAACAATAAGAGGAAGAAGCTACACAAAAAGGTACTATCCACAGAGCACCAAAGGAGGCATCAGAAGGCTCTCTGACTCACGTGGAAATGTTCAGATTCTCCATATCCTGGAATTTCCCTCACCTCCATTTGCATTGTACTATATCACTGACTAGGGAGGTAATTTGTTTAAGTACCACATTATTGTTCTGTTGAAGTATTTGACTAGTTTTATTGTTTAAAAAGGAACTTTTTACTGTTGCCAATTTTTTCATGACCCTAACATTGAGCTAAAGCATGGGTCCCCAAACCAAGGCCTGTGGGTTGGATGCAGCCCTCCAAGGACATTTACCCAGCTCCCACCCTAAACTTCAGACTTAGGGTCACCCTAAGTCTGAAATGACTTGAAGACATAGAACAACAATCCTAATCAACTTGTCTATTTCATCAGCCAAAAGCAGGCCCACACTTCCCCCTGAAATATTGGTAAGTTTATGTTAGTTAAAATTGTTCTTGATTTTAAGTATTATATTGTTTCTTCGTGTCTTTTTTCCCCACTACAAATAAGATATGTGCAGTGTGCATAGAAATTCATTCATTTATTTTCAAACTATAGTCCACCCCCTCCGAACAGGCTGGGGAACCATGAACCAGTCCTCTGCTTTAAAAGTTTGAGGACCCCTGTGCTAAAGGGATCCCATTTGGGGATGGTACCCACACTTTAAGAAGCAGTTTTCCAGATAACTGTGCCTAAATAGCAAATCCAGAATTCTATAGGATGGAACTGTGGCAGTTAAAGTAAATCATAGCCAAACATTGTGTGAAAACATCCTTTAATCGGTTTTTTTCCACTGCACTTTCACAAAACATGTGCACTTCAAATATCTCATTCCTTATCAAGGACAATTCGTCATTGGGTTTTATTGGTGGAGAGTGTTATGGTGTGTTAAGGTTGCGATAGCTGTCTTCACTGCCACATTCATCAGCACACTGGCACTGGAAAGAAAACAAAGGATAAGTCATTCCTGCCATAGCACAGACATAAACAATCTGTCATGCTGTCTGGTTAACCTCATGTGCTTTACTTCCTGGAAGGGAAGAAGCCAACCTCTCAGGTCTGGTGTCAGATGTGTGTCTTGGATGGCAAGTCAGGCTAGCCAGCTTGCCAAAAATGGGTAAACTTGTGGCATGTAGAAAGAAGTCAGTGGCCTCGTAAGGAAGATTTCCACCAGCTGGGAATGTAGCATATCGAGGACCTTAATATTTGGAAATTTGACTTCTTTTCAGTTTCACTCCAGGAATCGCCCAAAACTTCCCAGTCCCAAAAAAGTAACTTTTAATGTCTTTTTTATTTCATACTATAAAACTGGATTAGCCTAGATACCAGCAGGTGCTAGTCCGTGAAGACTTAATCCTTTTCCAGCATTATACGTATCTCTTTTGGACTTGCATAACTAAGCTCAGAAACTGGGGTCAATCGCTCTCCTTTGCCATGTGATTAGGCAGAAACAAAGTCTTCATTTGTAAAACTATCCAGTGAAGAATGGCTGCTAAATGTGAGGGTTCATCATGACCTTCCCCTGTTTCTAATAAGAGACATCAAGAGTGATTTGGCAAATAACAGCAAACAACTGGTGAGGAGACACCCTCACCTTTCCATTGCATAGTATGTAGGGATCAGTGCTTGGAAAAAATATTCCTCCCTAACTGGCAGTAGATCTGTAAGGTGAGACACAATTATTCAGTTTGGAATAATGAGGACAAATTCAAGGTTGGTCTAAAAATATAATGGGAATGCAACAGAGGGTGTATGTCATTTACCATGGCTAACCCCTTTGAATCCATTCCAGGGCAGTAGCCCAGCTTATGTCAGATTTGGAGCAATGTCTGATGATACAGGACACAGACAACAACTTTATTGTATTGTCGAAGGCTTTTATGGCCAGAATCACTGGATTGCTGTGTGTTTTTCAGGCTGTGTGGCCATGTTCCAGCAGCAACGGTTTGCCTGTGTCTGCAGCTGGCATCTTCAGAGGTTCTGTTGGCAGTGAAGCAAGTGGAGTGTATATATGCGGAATGTCCAGGGTGGGATAAAGAACCCTTGTCTGTTTACAGCAAATGTGAATGTTGCCGTTCGCAAGCTTGAATTAGCATTTGGGTAGCCATTAAGTTTATAAAGTCAATCAATAAGGGTATCTGCATAAAGGTATCCTGGCCTTTGTTACCTTGAGGCATCCTCTGTTTGGGAGACTTTAACTGGCCCTTGATGGTTGGTTGTCTGCAGTTATCTGTTTCTGAGTGGTTTTCAATATTTACTGTCTTGATTCTGGTGTTTTTTAAAAATACCAGTAACCAGATTTTGTTCATTTTCATGGTTTCCTCCTTCCTGTTGAAATTGTCCACATGCTTGTGGTTTTCAATTATGTCTCTGTGTAGTCTGACATAATGGTTGTCAGAGTGGTCCAGCATTTCTGGACCACTCTGGTTGGTTCATCAAGTGCTCTGCTATGGCTGATTTCTTTGACTGAATTAGTCTGTAGTACCTCTCATGTTCTTTGATTTGTGTCTGGGCTCTGCGTTTGTTGGTCCCTATGTAAACCTGTCCACAACTGCACAGTATACAGTAGACTCCAGGGGTTAGAGCAGTCATGGGCAAACTTTGGCCCTCCAGCTGTTTTGGACTTCAACTCCCACAGTACCTAAGCCTTCCAGCTGTTAGGAATCTGTGGGAGTTGAAGTCCAAAACACTCAAAGGGCCGAAGTCTGCCCATGCTTGGGTTAGAAGATCCCTCTAATCATTTGCTAAATGTGGCATTTGTTGAATTTTCTTAGTTTTGATTGTTTGCAGGATACACACACCTGTGGACATTCAATAGGCATATATACACTCCACTTGCCTCACTGCCAACAGAACCTCTGAAGATGCAAGCCACAAATGCAGGTGAAACATTAGGATAGGGTGCTGCTGGAACATGACCGTGCAGCTTGAAAAACTCACAGCAACTCAGCAGCTTTATTGCTTATTAATTTAGTTACTGTTTCCCCCCCCCTGAAAATAAGACATACCCATAAAATAAGGATTTCTAAGCATTTGATCAATATAAGCCATACCCCAAAAATATGACATAGTGATACAAGCTGAGGCATAGAGAGAGAGAGAGATAGAAAGTGAAATGCAAGAACTTTTCGCAAGTGTCGGTGGAGGTGAGTCCGGGCCTCTTACTTCCGACCTCCTCCTCCTCTTTTTCCTCCTCCTCCTCATCCTTTTCCTCCTTCTCCTTCTGGGCAGGTCAGGCAAGGCAAAGCTATTTCCCTGAGTGAGTGAGTGAGTGAGTGAGAGAGAGAGGGGGAGTGATAACCAGTTCCAATGGAGCCACGGTTGGTGGCACTGCTTCCTTTCCACCCATCCCCTGGGAAGTCTCCTCAGGGAAGTGAGGAGCATGATGCTCTGCTTTAGGTATTGCAAGTCTTCAGAGAAAAGAAGTAAAGCTGTGGCTGGCATTTTACTCAGCACTATATTTGAATAAATGCAGATTGTTGTACTATACTTAATTTTAAAAAGACATCCCCTGAAAATAAGCATAGTGTGTCTTGTTGAGGAAAAATAAATAAAAGACAGTGTTTTATTTTCAGGGAAACATGGCATTTAATTTAGCTCCTGGATTTCTCCCAATATGGCAGCCAAAGTGACTTGTGGTTTAAGGTTTAAAATATAGCTAAAATATTTTTAAAATGTTTAAGCAAACAATCCAATTAAAGTATTGATTTTAAAACCGTTTTTCAGAACTTACAATTAATAAAAAGAGAGCAGGAGAGTAAAAACACAGCGCCATCACTCCTATTAAAAGACTCTTCTGTCAAAAAATGTTATGAGCAAAATACATGTGTAACTGAAAATATGTGTATGTGTTAGTAGAAAAACAGCAGAGAAGTGGTCTACTAAACCTACCTTATGCGGGAGTTCCAAAGTCTTGGAGGAGATGCACTGAAGATTCCTGAGCTCTGGTTGTAGAAACACAATAAAGGTAAGACCAGTAGCTTTCTCTTCACTAATTATGTTGTCACATTATATGACTGGTCCTATCATTAGGCAAAGTGAGGCAGTTGTCTTCAGAAACAGCTCTAAATGTCATTAAGATGTAATGAAATGTAAAATGTCCGGAAAGCTTGCAGAAGAGAAAAGAAGAAAAAGAAGACGCAATCCTCAGCAGGGGTGGAGGGGTGTGGATGTTTGTGTGGGGGGAGGGTCACATGCACAGGGCACTGTGTTTTTATGTATATGTTTGTATGGATGGTAAAAATTTTGGAAGATAATAAAATATTTTTTAAAAAAAGACGACGAAGACGACGACGAAGACGACGAAGACATTTAAGAAGAGACGATGAAGACGATTTTAAGACAGCGATGAAGATGACGACGAAGAGACGACGAAGGATTTAATATGATGAGACGATGAAGATGACGACGAAGACGATGATGAATATGATGATTTGAAGATGATGAAGACGACGACGACGAAGAAGCCGAAGATGATGGCGAAGGCGACGGCGACGGCGAAAACGACGAAGATGACGACGGCGAAGACGAAGACGACGGCGAAGAAGACGGCGAAGACGACGACGGAGACGACGACGGAGACGACGACGAAGACGGTGGCGACAAAGACGAAGACGACAATGAAGACGACAACGAAGACGAAGACGACGATGGCGAAGACGGCGAAGATGACAAAGACGACAAAGACGAAGACAACGCCGACGAAAACAACGAAAACAACGAAGACGACGACGACGACGACGACGAAGACGGCGACAAAGACGACGACGAAGACGATGTCGAGAAGATGACGACAAAGACGATGACGAAGATGACGGCAAAGACGACGGCGACAGGAACGAAGATGGCGAAGATGACGAAGACGACACCTACGAAGACAACGAAGGCGACGACTACGAAGACGACGAAGGCGACAATGATGACGACGACGACAAAGATGACGACGACAAAGACGACGGCGAAGATGGCGATGAAAAGGATGAAGACGATGATGACGGCGAATACGACGAAGACGACGAATACGACGAAGATGACGAATACGAAGACGCCGAAGATGACGGCGACGGCGAAGGCGACGGCGACGGCAAAAACAACGAAGATGACGGCGACGAAGACGACGACAAAGACGATGACGAAGACGACGAGAAAGATGATGACGGAGACGAGGAAGATGACGAAGACAACGGACGAAGACGATGGCGATTTAAGACGAAAACGACGATGGCGAAGACGGCGAAGACGACAAAGACGAAGACAACGCCGACGAAGATGAAGGAAGAAAGGCGAAGATGACGACGATGAAGACGACGAAGACGACGACGAAGACAACGACAAAGATGACGACGGAGACGATGACAAAGACGACGACGAAGACGACGCCGCTGAAGACAATGAAGGCGACGACTACGAAGACGACAAAGACGACAACGATGACGACGATGACAAAGATGACGACGACGAAGACAACGACAAAGATGACGACGGAGACGATGACAAAGACGACGACGAAGACGACGACGCTGAAGACAATGAAGGCGACGACTACGAAGACGACAAAGACGACAACGATGAAAGATGACTAAGATGACGTCGACGAAGACGACGGTGAAGACGATGAAGACGATGACGCAGCGACAAAGACGACAAAGACGGAAGACCCAAGACGACGACTAAGACGAAGACGACGGTGACGTAAGATCGCGAAGACGAAGACGATGACGCCGATGACGACGACGTAGACGACGTAGACGACGCCGAAGCCGAAGACGACGATGACGACGGCGGCGAAGACGACAAAGAAGACGACAAAGAAGAAGACGACGAAGTTGACGAAGACGACGACGAAGACGAAGACGACGAAGATGACGACAAAGATGAAGGCGAAGATGACGACGAAGATGACGACGCAGATGGCGAAGACGACGATGATGACGAAGACTACGGCGACGGCGGCGACGGCGGCGAAGACGGTGAAGACGACGAAGGCGATGACAAAGGCGATCACTTAAGAAGCCGAAGACGACGAAAGATGACGAAGACAATCGACTACGGGGTTTACGACTTAAGATGACGACGACGAAGACGACGAAGACGACGACGACGACGAAGACAACGACGTATACGGCAAAAACGGTGAAGACGACGAAGACGACGACGAAGACGACAACGAAGATGACGACGAAGACGACGACGATGATGAAGACGACGACGGCGACGACGGCGATGAAGACGGCAACGACGACTACGAAGACGGTGAAGAAAACGGCGAAGTCTACGAAGACGGCGACGAAGACGACGAAGACGACGACGAAGACGAAGGCGAAGATGATGACGACTAAGACGACTAAGACGTAGAAGAAGACGACGAAGACGGTGAAGACGACGACGAAGGCGACGACGAAGATGACGACAAAGACGATGACGAAGACGACGGCAAAGACGACGGCGACGAAGACGAAGATGGCGAAGATGACGAAGACGACACCGACGAAGACAACGAAGGCGACGACTACGAAGACGACGAAGGCGACAATGATGACGACGCCGACAAAGATGACGACGACAAAGACGACGGCGAAGATGGCGATGAAAAGGATGAAGACGATGATGACGGCGAATACGACGAAGACGACGAAGATGACGAATGCGAAGACGCCGAAGATGACGGCGACGGCGAAGGCGACGGCGACGGCAAAAACGACGAAGATGACGGCGACGAAGGCGACGACAAAGACGACCGCGAAGACGACAAGAAAGACGACGACGGAGATGAGGAAGATGACGAAGACAACGACGAAGACGATGGCGACGAAGACGAAGACGACGATGGCGAAGACGGCGAAGATGGCGAAGACGACAAAGACGAAGACAACGCCGACGAAAACAACGAAGACAACGAAGGCGACGACTACGAAGACGGCGACGAAGACGATGTCAAAGACGACGAAGACGACGACGAATATGAAGGCGAAGATGACGAAGACGAAGACAAAGATGACGAAGACGACGATGAAGACGACGGTGACGAAGGCGACGAAGACGATGATGAAGACGGCGACGAAGACGACGGCGACGAAGACGGCGGCGGCGACTACGAAGGCGACGAAGAAGACGGCGAAGTCGACGAAGACGATGACAAAGACGACGACGAAGACGCCGCCGCTGAAGACAATGAAGGCGACGACTACGAAGACGACAAAGACGACAACGATGACGACGATGACAAAGATGACGACGACGAAGACAACGACAAAGATGACGACGGAGACGATGACAAAGACGACGACGAAGACGACGACGCTGAAGACAATGAAGGCGACGACTACGAAGACGACAAAGATGACAACGATGACGACGATGACAAAGATGACGACGACGAAGACGACGGTGAAGATGGCGATGAAGACGATGAAGACGATGACGACGACAAAGACGACAAAGACGACGAAGACGAAGACGACGACTACGAAGCGAAGACGACGGTGACGAAGACTGCGAAGACGAAGACGATGACGACGATGACGAAGACGAAGACGACGACGAATACGACGAAGCCGACGACGAAGATGACGATGACGACGACGGCGAAGACGACAAAGAAGACGACAAAGAAGAAGACGACGAAGTTGACGAAGACGACGACGAAGACGATGTCGAAGACGAAGACGACGACAAAGATGAAGGCGAAGATGACGACGAAGATGACGACGCAGATGGCGAAGACGACGATGATGACGAAGACTACGGCGACGGCGGCGAAGACGGTGAAGACGACGAAGGCGATGACTACGAAGGCGACTACGAAGCCGACGAAGACGACGACTACGAAGGCGACTACGAAGACGACGAAGACGACCCACCACGGCCGACTCACGAAGATGACGAAGACGACGAAGACGACGAAGACGACGACGACGACGAAGACAACGACTATACGGCAAAAACGGTGAAGACGACGAAGACGACGACGAAGACGACAACGAAGATGAAGACGACGACGACGACGAAGACGAAGACGACGAAGACGAAGACGACGAAGTAAACGAAGACGATGACGAAGACGACGACGAAGACGACGAAGACTAAGGCTACTGCGAAGACGGCGAAGACGACGAAGTCGACGAAGACGACAACGACTAAGGCTACTGCGAAGACGGCGAAGACGACGAAGACGACGAAGTCGACGAAGTCGACGAAGACGACGACGAAGGCGAAGGCGAAGATGACGACGAAGATGAAGACGACGAAGACGACAAAAACGATGAAGACGACGGCGAAGACGACGACAAAGAAGGCGGCGGCGAAGACAACGAAAACGACGAACCCGGCGACTGCGAAGCCGATTACGAAGGCGGCGACGGCGACGGCGACGGCGATGACGGCGAACGACAAAGCCGACGACAAAGACGAAGGCGAAGATGACGGCGACGAAGACGACGAAGGCGAAGACGACGAAGGCGAAGACGACGAAGGCGAAGGCGACGAAGGCGAAGACGACGAAGGCGAAGACGACGAAGACGATGACGACGCCAACGAAGACAACGAAGGCGACGACTACGAAGACAACGAAGGCGACAACGATGACGACAACGACAAAGATTACGACGACAAAGACGACGGCGAAGATGGCGATGAAGGCGATGAAGACGATGACGACGGCGAAGACGACGAATACGACGAAGACAACAACGAAGACGACGACGGTGAAGACGCCGAAGATGACGGCGAAGGCGACGGCGACGCCGAAAACGACGAAGATGACGGCGACGAAGACGACGAGAAAGACGACGACGGAGACGACGACGGAGACGACGACGGAGACGACGACGGAGACGACGACGGAGACGACGACGGAGATGACGAAGACAACGACGAAGACGATGGCGATGAAGACGAAGACGATGACGACGACGAAGACGAAGACGACGATGCCGAAGACGGCGAAGACGACGATGACGACAAAGACGAAGACAACAACGACAAAAACAACGAAGACAACGAAGGCGGCGACTACGAAAACGACGAAGACGGCGACGATGACGGCAACGAAGACGGCGACGAAGACGATGTCAAAGACGATTTAAGACGATTTACGAAAACGAAGGCGAAGATGACGAAGACGAAGACAAAGATGACGAAGACGAAGACGAAGACGACGACGAAGACGACGACGAAGACGACGGCAATGAAGGCGACGAAGACGATGATGAAGACGACGATGAAGATGACGGCGACGAAGACGGCAGCGACGACTACAAAGACGGCGAAGAAGACGGCGAAGTCGACGAAGACGACGAAGACGGCGACGAAGACGGCGACGAAGACGGCGAAGACGACGAAGGCGAAGGCGAAGATGACAACGATGAAGACGACTAAGACGTAGAAGAAGACAGCGAAGAGGACGACGAAGACGACGGCGAAGACGACGACGAAGACGACGACGACGAAGACGAAGACGAAGGCTACTACTAAGACGGCAAAGACGATGACGAAGACGACGGCAAAGACGACGGCGACGAAGACGAAGATGGCGAAGATGACGAAGACGACACCGACGAAGACAACGAAGGCGACGACTAAGAAGGCGACGAAGACGAAGAAGGCGATTGACGAAGATGACGACGACGACAAAGATGACGACAAAGACGACGGCGAAGATGGCGATGAAAAGGATGAAGACGATGATGACGGCGAAGACGACAAAGAAGACGCGAAGACGACGACGACGAAGACGCCGAAGATGACGGCGACGGGCGAAGGCGACGGCGACAAAAAACGATTTAAGATGACGACGACGGCTAAGACGAAGACAAAGACGACAAGAAGACGAAAGAAAGAAGACGACGAGAGACGATGAAGATGAAGAAGACAACGACGAAGACGATAAATGAAGAAGACGAAGACGACGATGGCGAAGACGAAGAAGATGGCGAAGACGACAAAGACGAAGACAACGCCGATTTAAAAACAACGAAGACAACGAAGGCGACGAACGAAGACGGCGATTTAAGACGATGTCGAAGACGACGAAGACGATTTGACGACAAAGATGAAGGCGAAGATGACAAAGACGAAGACAAAGATGACGAAGACGACGATGAAGACGACGACGAAGATGACGAAGACGATGATGAAGACGGGAACGAAGAAGACGAAGACAAAGAAGAAGAGACGGCGACTACGAAGGCGACGAAGAAGACGGCGAAGTCGACGAAGACGGTGACGAAGATGATGAAGACGACAACGAAGATGAAGGCGAAGGCGAAGATGACGACGATGAAGACGACGAAGACGACGACGAAGACAACGACAAAGATGACGACGGAGACGATGACAAAGACGACGACGAAGACGACGCCGCTGAAGACAATGAAGGCGACGACTACGAAGACGACAAAGACGACAACGATGACGACGATGACAAAGATGACGACGACGAAGACAACGACAAAGATGACGACGGAGATGAAGACGAAGACAAAGACGACGACTAAGACTTTTAATACGCTGAAGACAATGAAGGCGACGAAGACTGAAGACGACAAAGATGAAAGACGATGACGACGATGAAAAAGATGACGACTTACGAAGACGACGGTGAAGATGGCGATGAAGACGATGAAGACGATGACGAGACGACAAAGACGACAAAGACGATTAAAGACGAAGACGAAGACAACGAAGACGACGGTGACGAAGATGAAGACGAAGACGATGACGACGATGACGAAGACGACGACGAATACGACGAAGCCGACGACGAAGATGACGATGACGACGACGGCGAAGACGACAAAGAAGACGACAAAGAAGAAGACGACGAAGTTGACGAAGACGACGACGAAGACGATGCCGAAGACGAAGACGACGACAAAGATGAAGGCGAAGATGACGATTTAAGATGACGACGCAGATGGCGAAGACGACGATGATGACGAAGACGGCGACGGCGAAGCGTAAGACGGTGAAGACGACGGGCGATGACTAAGACGACCCATCACGACTCACAAAGATTTAAGACTAAACTACTACGAAGACGATAAGATGAAGACGACAAAGACGACGACTACGGCAACGACTCACGAAGATGACGAAGACGATGAAGACGATTTAAGACGACGACGAAGACGAAGACAACGACGATACGGCAAAAACGGTGAAGAAGAAGACTAAGACGAAAACGAAGACGACGAAGAAGACGACGACGAAGACGACGAAGAAGACGACGACGAAGACGATGAAGACGAAGAAGACGACGAAGACGACTGCGAAGACGGCGAAGACAACGCCGAAGACGACGACGATGAAGGCGACGAAGATGGCAGCGACGGCGAAGACAGTGGCGACGGCAAAGGCGACGAAGACGGCAGCGACGAAGACGGAGATGACGAAGACGACAACAAAGACGACGAAGACAAAGACAAAGATGACGACGAACAGCGGCGAAGACCACGGTGACGAAGACGAAGACGAAAACGACAATGACGGCGATGGCGAAGATGACGGCGACGGCGCCGACGACAAAGATGACGACGAAGATGAAGAAGAAGACAGCAAAGACGAAGAAGAAGATGAAGACGACGGGCGAAGAAGACTTACATGAAGACGACGAAGAAACGAAGACAACGAAGGCAACAAAGATGAAGACGGATGAAGACGGCGACAAAGACGACGATAAAGACGAGGAAGGATAAAGACGACGAAGACAATGACAACAAAAATGAAGGTGAATATGGACGGGGAAGACTAAGATGACTAAGACGATTTAAGACGACGGGCGACGACGAAGGCGATTTAAGACGATGATGAAGATGACGACCAAGACGACGGAGAGGTTTAGAAAATGACGAAGACGGGCGCATTTATGATGACGCGACGAAGACGGCGACGATAAGACGAAGTCAAAGACAAAGACGAAGACAACAACGTACAAAACAACGAAGACAAAGATGATTTGTTTTAAGACGACGAAGAAGACGACGATTAAGACGACAAGTCAAGATGACTTAATAAACACGATTTAAGACGAAGACAAAGAAGACGACGGCGATTTAAGACGATTTATTAAGAAGACGATTTTAAGACGATGATGAATGAAGGCGATTTAAGACGATGATGAAGACGACGATGAAGATGACGGCGACGTAAGAAGGCTACTGGCAAAGACCGAAGATGATGACGGCCGACGAAGACGGCAAAGACGACTTAAGAAGATGAAGACGGCACGAAGACGACAACAAAGATGACGCGAAGATGACAACGATGAAGACGACTAAGACGTAGAAGAAGACGGCGAAGAGGACGACGAAGACGACGGCGAAGACGACGGCGAAGACGACGACGAAGACGACGACGACGAAGACGAAGACGAAGGCTACTACTAAGACGGCGAAGACGACAAAGGCGACGACTACAAAGACGACGAAAACGACAACGATGACGACGACAAAGATGATGACGATCTTAAGACGACGGCGAAGATGGCGATGAAGACGATGAAGATGATGACGACGGCGAATATGACGATGACTAAAGTGACGGCGAAGCTGGCGGCGACGGCGGCGGCGGCGGCGACGGCGAAGACAGCGGCGAAGACGGCGGCGAAGACGGCGGCATTTAAGACGCACGAAGACGAAGACGTAAAGACGGCGGCAAAGACGATTTACGACTTAAGACGGTGAAGACTAAGACGATTTACTACAAACCGAAGACGGTGCAGATTAAGACGGCGCCGAAGACGGCGCCGAAGACGACAATGAAGACGAAGCCGACGATGACAACGGCAGCGAAGACGACAAAGAAGACGACAAAGAAGAAGACGACGAAGTTGACGAAGACGACGACGAATACGATGTCGAAGTCGAAGACGACGACAAAGATGAAGGCGAAGATGACGACGAAGACGACAACGCAGATGGCGAAGATGACGAAGACGACGATGACGAAGACTACGGCGGCGAAGACGACGATGACTAAGACTACGGCGGCGAAGACGGTGAAGACGACGAATGCGACGACTACAAAGGCGACGACGAAGACGACGAAGACGACAACTACGAAGACGACTACGAAGACGACGAAGTTGACGAAGACGACGACGAAGACGAAGACAAAGACGACGACGAAGACAACGACGTATACGACGGAGACGGCAAAGACGGCAAAGACGTTTACTCACCTAAGACTAATACGAAGACAACACTAAGGAAGGTGAAGGCGAAGATGACGACGAAGATGAAGACGACGAAGATGAAGACGATGAAGATGAAGACGACGAAGACGATGAAGACGATGAAGACGATGGCGAACACGACGCCAAAGACGACGACATAAAGATGAAAGACTAAAACCGGCGATACAAGCTTATTTAAGACGGCAAGACTACGACGACGAAGACTTATTTACGAAGAAGACCATTTACTTAAGACATCTAGACCAAGACGACTAAGACCCACTTATGAAGACGACGATGACCAAGACTACTACTTAAGACGACGATGAAGACGATTTATTAAGACGACGACGAAGACGATTAAGCCTGAAGACTAATACGACGATGAAGAGGACAACAAAGATAAAGACGAAGACGATGACGACGCCGAAGACAACGAAGACGAAGACGACGAAGATGACGGCAACGAAGACGAAGATGAAGGCGACGAAGACGAAGGCGAAGATGATGACGACGACGAAGACGACTAAGACGTAGAAGAAGACGACGACGACACGACTATTTAAGACGACGACCAAGACTTTAAGACGTAAGATGGCGAAGACGAACATAATGACGAAGACGATGATGACGACGAAGACGAAGACGACGAAGACGACGAAGACGAAGGCGACGCCGATGAAGACGATGAAGACGATGACGACGGCGAATACGACGAAGACGGCGAAGACAACGCCGAAGACGACGACGATGAAGGCGACGAAGATGGCAGCGACGGCGAAGACAGTGGCGACGGCAAAGGCATTTAAGACGGTTTAAGAAGACGGAGATGACGAAGACGCACAACAAAGACGATGAAGACGAAGACAAAGACGCGATAACAGCGGATGAAGACCACGGTGACGTAAGACGAAGACGAAACGACAATGACGGGCGACGGGCGAAGATGACGGCGATAAAGAAAACGACAAAGATGACGGCGACGGCGACAAAGACGACGACTAAGACGAAAACGACGGCGAAGACGACGACGAAGACGACGACAACGAAGACAAGGAAGGCGACGACTACGAAGACGGCGAAGACGGCGACAAAGACGGCGACGAAGACGATGTCTAAGACGACGAAGACAATGACGAAAATGAAGGTGAATATGACGAAGACGAAGACGACGACGACGAAGACGACGAAGACGACGGCGACGAAGGCGACGAAGACGATGATGAAGATGACGACGAAGACGACGGCGACGAAGACGATGATGAAGACGGCGAAGTCGACAAAGACGGCGACGAAGACGACGAAGACGACGACGAAGACGAAGGCGAAGATGATGACGACGACTAAGACGTAGAAGAAGACGACGAAGACGGCGAAGATGACGAAGACGACGATGAAGGCGAAGACGACGGCGAAGACGACGGCGAAGACGATGGCGAAGACGACGGCGAAGACGACGGCGAAGACGACTAAGCCAATGACGACGAATACGACGATGAAGAGGACAACGAAGATAACGACGAAGACGATGACGACGACGAAGACAACGAAGATGAAGACGACAAAGATGACGGCGACGACGATGAAGACGACGATGAAGACGACGATGACGACAGCGAAGAGGACGACAACGGCGAAGACGCCGACAACGAAGACGGCGAAGACGACGAAGACGACGAAGACGACGACAAAGACGACGGTGACGAAAGCAAGCGACGACGAAGACGATGACAATGACGATGAAGCCGACAACGAAGCCGACAACGAAGCCGACGAAGAAGACAAAGACGACGAAGACAAAGACGACAAAGACGATGACGGAGACGACAGCAAAGACGGAGACGACGACGAAGACGACGACGAAGACGACGACGAAGACGACGACGAAGACGACGAAGAAGACGAAGGCGATTAAGACGACTAAGACGTAGAAGAAGACGATGAAGACGACGACGAAAACGACAATGAATATGACGACGACGAGAAAGCCGAAGATGACGGCGACGGCAAAGGCGACGGCGACGGCGAAAACGACTAAGATGACGGTGACGAAGACGACGACAAAGACGACGGCGAAGACGACGAGAAAGACGACGACGGAGACGACGACGGAGACGACGACGAAGATGACGAAGACAACGACGAAGACGGTGGCGACAAAGACGAAGACGACAACAAAGACGACAATAAGACGAAGACGAAGACGACGATGGCGAAGACGGCGAAGACGACAAAGACGAAGACAACGCCGACGAAAACAACGAAAACAACGAAGGCGACGACTACGAAGACGACGAAGACGGCGACAAAGACGACGACGAAGACGATGTCGAAGAAGACGAAGACGATTTATTTAAAATAACTTAAGATGACGAAGAAGAAGACAAAGAAAAAAAAAGACGATGATGAAGACGACGACGAAGACGATGACGAAGACGACGGCGACGAAGACAACGACGACTACGAAGGCGATGAAGAAGACAGCGAAGTCGACGAAGACGGCGACGAAGACGATGAAAACGAAGACGAAGGCGAAGATGACGACGACGAAGACGACTAAGACGTAGAAGAAGACGACGAAGACGGCGAAGACGACGATGAAGGCGACGACGAAGATAACGACAAAGACGATGACGAAGACGACGGCAAAGACGACGGCGATGAAGACGAAGATGGCGTAGACGACGAAGACGAAGACGACACCGACGAAGACAACAAAGGCGACAACTACGAAGACGACGAAGGCGACAACGATGACGACGACGACAAAGATGACGACGACGAAGACGACGGCGAAGATGGCGATGAAGACGATGAAGACTATGTTGACGACGAAGACGACGAAGACGACAAAGACGACGAAGACGACGAAAAAGAAGACGACGAAAAAGAAGACGACGAAAAAGAAGACGACGAAGATGACGGCGAAGGCGACGGCGACGGTGAAAACAACGAAGATGACGGCGACGAAGACGACGACAAAGACGGCGAAGATGAAGATGACGAAGAAAAACACGACGACGGAGAGGACGACGGAGACGACGATGAAGATGACGAAGACAACGACGAAGACGGTGGCAACGAAGACGAAGACAACAACGAAGACGACAACGAAGACGACAACGAAGACGAAGACGAAGACGGCGATGGCGAAGACGGCGAAGATGACAAAGACGACAAAGACGACAAAGACGAAGACAACGCTGACGAAAACAACGAAAACAACGAAGGCGACGACTACTGAGACGACGAAGACGGCGACAAAGACGACGACGAAGACGATGTCGAAGAAGACGAAGACGACGACGAAAACGAAAGCGAAGATGACGAAGACGAAGACAAAGATGACGAGGACGACGACGAAGACGACGACGGAGACAACAAAGGCGACAGCGACGGTGAAGGTGAAGGCGACGGCGACGGCGACGGCGAAGACGACGGCGAAGACGACGGCGATGAAGATGACGGCGATGAAGACAACGATGACGAAGATCGCGACGAAGACGACGAGACGACGAAGACGAAGACGACGAAGACGACGAAGACGACGACGACGACGAAGATGAAGACGACGACGACGAAGATGACGAAGACGATTTATTTACATAAGATAAGACGATGAAGACGACAAAGACGACAAAGACGATGACAAAGACGACGGCGAAGACGACGGCGAAGACGACGGCGAAGACGACGGCGAAGACGATGGCGAAGACGATGGCGAAGACGACGACGAAGGCGACGACGAAGATAACGACAAAGACGACGACGAAGACGACGAAAAAGAAGACGACGAAAAAGAAGACGACGAAAAAGAAGACGACGAAGATGACGGCGACGGCGAAGGCGACGGCGACGGTGAAAACAACGAAGATGACGGCGACGAAGACGACGACAAAGACGGCGAAGATGAAGACAACGAAGAGAAACACGACGACGGAGAGGACGACGGAGACGACGATGAAGATGACGAAGACAACGACGAAGACGGTGGCAACAAAGACGAAGACGACAACGAAGACGACAATAAGACGAAGACGAAGACGACGATGGCGAAGACGGCGAAGACGACAAAGACGAAGACAACGCCGACGAAACAACGGGCATTTACCACGGAGACGACGAAGACGGCGATAAAGACGACGATTTAAGACGATGTCGAAGAAGACGAAGACGACGACGAAAACGAAGGCGAAGATGACGAAGACGAAGACAAAGATGACGAAGACGACGACGAAGACGACGACGGAGACAACAAAGGCGACGGCGACGGTGAAGGTGAAGGCGACGGCGACGGCGAAGACGACGGCGAAGACGACGGCGACGAAGATGACGGCGATGAAGACAACGATGACGAAGATCGCGACGAAGACGACGAAGACGACGAAGACGACGAAGATGACGACGACGAAGATGACGACGACGAAGATGACGACGAAGACGACGACGAAGACGATGAAGACGACAAAGACGATGACAAAGACGACGACAAAGACGACGGCGAAGACGACGGCGAAGACGACGGCGAAGACGACGGCGAAGACGACGACGAAGGCGACTACGAAGATAACGACAAAGACGATGACGAAGACGACGGCAAAGATGACGATTTAAGACGATGAAGACGACGAAGATGGCGATTTAAGATGAGACGATTTAAGACGAAGACGACAAAGACGATAAAGACATGACAAAGAAGACGACAAAGACGACGAAGACGACGGCGAAGACGACAACGAAGATATTAAAGATGAAGACGACGGCGAAGATAAAGACGATGAAGAAGACGACGAAAAAGAAGACGACAAAGACGATGACGACTAAAAGAAGACGACGAAGATGACGGCGACGGCGAAGGCGACGGCGACGGTGAAAACAACGAAGATGATGGCGACGAAGACGACGACAAAGACGGCGAAGATGAAGGCGACGAAGAGAAACACGACGACGGAGAGGACGACGGAGACGACGATGAAGATAACGAAGACAACGACGAAGACGGTGGCAACGAAGACGAAGACGACAACGAAGACGACAACGAAGACGAAGACGAAGACGGCGAAGACGACGAAGACGACAAAGATGACGACGACGAAGATGACGACGAAGACGACGACGAAGACGATGAAGACGACAAAGACGACAAAGACGATGACAAAGACGATGACAAAGACGACGGCGAAGACGACGGCGAAGACGACGGCGAAGACGACTGCCGATGACCATGACCACGACGGCGAAGACGACGGCGAAGACGATGGCGAAGACGACTAAGCCGACGACGACGAATACGACGATGAAGAGGACAACGAAGATAACGACGAAGACAATGACGACGACAAAGACAACGAAGACGAAGATGAAGACGACGAAGATGACGGCGACAAAGATGAAGATGAAGACGACGATGACGACGGCGAAGAAGACGACAACGGCGAAGACGGCGACAACGAAGACGGCGAAGACGGCGAAGACGACTACTACGAAGCAAAGACGACGGTGACGAAGGGGGCGGCGGCGGCGAAGACGAAGACGATGACAATGATGATGAAGCCGACAACGAAGCCGACAACGAAGCCGACGAAGAAGACAAAGACGACAAAGACGATGACGGAGACGAAGGCGAAGATGACAGCGACGAAGACGATGACGACGATGATGAAAACGACGAAGACGATGATGAAGACGACGAAGAAGATGATGACGACGACGAAGACGACAGCGAAGATGACGACGAAGACGATGACGACGGCGATCACGACGACAACGGGCGAAGACAACAACGACGAAGACAACGAACGACGAAGACAGCGAAGGCGACGGCGAAGGCGAAGGCGACGGCGAAGATGACGGCGACGAAGACAACGACGAAGACGACGACGAAGATGGCGACGAAGAAGACGAAGACGAAGACGACGAAGAAGACGACGAAGACGACGAAGACGAAGACGAAGACGACGCCGACGCCGACGAAGACAACGACGTATACGACGAAGACGCCGAAGACGTCAAAGATGACGAAGACGACGACGAAGACGACGACGACTACCTAAGAAGACGAAGAAGACGACGAAAGACATTTAAGACGACGAAGAAGACAAAGCCGAAGAAGACGTCGAAGATGACGTCGAAGATGACGTCGAAGATGACGTCGAAGACGACGGCGAAGACGACGGCGAAGATGGCAAAAACGGCAAAGACGGCAAAGACGACGGCTAAGACGACAATTAAGACGACGACGGCGAACACGACGGCGAAGACGACGAAGATGACGAAGACGAAGGCTACTACGAAGACGACGAAGACGACGACGAAGACGACGACGAAGACGACGACGAAGGCAAAGGCAAAGGCGAAGGCGAAGGCGAAGATGACGACGAAGATGAAGACGACAAAGACGATGAAGACTATGAAGACGACAGCGAAGACGACGACAAAGGCGGCGGCGGCGGCGAAGACAACGAAAACGACGAAGACGCATAAAGATCACGGCCGACACGAAGATGACGAAGACGACAGAGACGACGGCGAAGACGAAGGCGAAGATGACGGCGACGAAGACGAAGACGATGACAACGATGATGAAAACGACGAAGACGACGACGAAGACGACGAAGAAGATGATGACGACGACGAAGACGACAGCGAAGATGACGGCGAAGACGATGACGACGGCGAATACGACGAATACGGCGAAGACGACGACGAAGACGACAACGACGAAGACAGCGAAGGCGACGGCGAAGGCGAAGGCGACGGCAACGGCGAAGATGACGGCGACGGCGACAACGACGAAGACGACGACGAAGATGGCGACGAAGAAGACGACGATGAAGACGACTTAACGAAGAAGACAAAGACGATTTACGATGATGGCGAAGAAGACAAAGACTAAGAAGATGTCAAAGACGACGAAGACGACGACGAAAACGAAGGCAAAGATGACGACGACGAAGACGACGACGAAGATGACTTAAGAAGAAGACGAAGAAGACGATCACGAAGACGAAGAAGACGATGATAAGAAGACGAAGACGACACGAAGATGACGAAGAAGATGACGAAGACGACGACGAAGACGATGATGAAGACGACGACGAAGATGACGGCGACGAAGACGGCGACGACTACAAAGACGGCGAAGAAGACGGCGAAGTCGACGAAGACGGCGACGAAGACGACGAAGACGGCGACGAAGACGACGAAGACGACGACGAAGGCGAAGGCGAAGATGACAACGATGAAGACGACTAAGACGTAGAAGAAGACGGCGAAGAGGACGACTAAGACGACGGCGAAGACGACGGGCGAAGACGCATTTACTAAGACGACGACGAAGACGAAGACGAAGGCTACTACTAAGACGGCGAAGACGACAAAGGCGACGACTACAAAGACGACGAAAACGACAACGATGACGACGACAAAGATGATGACGACGAAGACGACGGCGAAGATGGCGATGAAGACGATGAAGATGATGACGACGGCGAATATGACGATGACTAAAGTGATGGCGAAGATGGCGGCGACGGCGGCGACGGCGGCGACGGCGAAGACAGCGGCGAAGACGGCGGCGAAGACGGTGGCGATTTAAGACGGCAATTTAAGACGGCGATTAAGACGACGGCAAAGACGGACGGCGAAGACGACGATTTATTTAAGAAAAAAGACGAAGACGACTTTACAAAAGCGAAGACGCAGAATAAAGACGACGATGAAGACGGCGCGAAGACGCTAATGAAGACGGCCGACGATGACAACGGCAGCGAAGACGACAAAGAAGACGACAAAGAAGAAGACGACGAAGTTGACGAAGACGACGACAAAGACGATGTCTAAGTCGAAGACGACGACAAAGATGAAGATGACGAAAAGATGACGACGAAGACGACAACGCAGATGGCGAAGATGACGAAGACGACGATGACGAAGACTACGGCGGCGAAGACTACGGCGGCGAAGACGACGATGACTAAGACTACGGCGGCGAAGACGGTGAAGACGACGAATGCGACGACTACAAAGGCGGCGACGAAGACGACGAAGACGACAACTACGAAGACGACTACGAAGACGACGAAGACGAAGAAGACGACGACGAAGACGACGATGAAGACGACGATGACGAAGACGACGACGAAGACGACGATGAAGACGACGACGAAGACGACGACGAAGACGACTAAGCCGACGACGACGAATACGACGATGAAGAGGACAACAAAGATAAAGACGAAGACGATGACGACGCCGAAGACAACGAAGACGAAGACGACGAAGATGATGGCAACGAAGACGAAGATGAAGGCGACGAAGACGAAGGCGAAGATGATGACGACGACGATGACTAAGACGAGAAGAAGACGGCGAAGACGACGGCGAAGACGAAGACAAGATGACGAAGACAATGACCAAGACGATGAAGACTAAGACGGCGACGAAGACAACTAAGACGACGACGACGAAAAACTAAGATGACAACGACAACGATGAAGACGACGGACGACGAAGACGACGAAGACAAAGGACGGCGGCGAAGACGAAGACGAAGAAGGGACGAAGACATGAAGACGATAAAGACGATGAATAAGAAGATGAAGAGGACAATGAAGACAATGACGAAGACGATGATGACGACGAAGACAACAAAGATAAAGACGACGAAGATGACGAAGCGAAGATGACGACGATGAAGACGACAAAGACGATGAGAGACAAATATTTAAGACGCGACGGCTAAAGACAATGAAGACGGCGATTGCGAAGGCGAAGAAGATGGACGACGGCGAAGACAGTGACGATGAAGACAAAATGATGGCGACGAAGACGCAGCGACGGAAGACGGAGATGACGAAAGACGCCAACAAAGACGACGGTGAAGACGAAGACAAAGACGATGGCATTTAAAGAAGACGACGACGAAGACGAAGACGATGACGACGACGAAGACGACGGCGAAGATGACAACAAAGACGATTTAAACGACAAAGATGACGACGAAAAGGCGACCACAAAGACGACGAAGAAGACGAAACGACGACGACGCGAAGACGACGGTAAACGAAGAAGACGACAACGAAGACAAGGAAGGCGAACTCAAGACGACGAAGACGAAGACGACGGCGACAAAGACGAATAAAGACGAAGACTACGGCGACGACTACTTAAGACAATGACGAAAGCAATGAAGGTGAATATGACGAAGACGAAGACGACGACGGCAACGAAGACGATGACGAAGACGACGGCGACGAAGGCGACGAAGACGATGATGAAGATGACGACGAAGACGACGGCGACGAAGACGATGATGAAGAAGATGAAGATGACAAAGACGGCGCATTTAAGACGATGATGAAGACGACGGCGAAGTCGCATAAAGACGGCGATTTAAGACGACGAAGACGCATTTACGGCTGGGCGAAGGCGAAGATGACAACGATGAAGACGACTAAGACGTAGAAGAAGACGGCGAAGAGGACGACGAAGACGACGGCGAAGACGACGGCGGGCAGATCGACACTAAGCCGACGCCCACGGTCACGACAATGAAGAGGACAACGAAGATAACGACAAGACAATGAACGACAAAGAAAACCCCCCCCCCCCCCCCCCCCCCCCCCCCCCCCCCCCCCCCCCCCCCCCCCCCCCCCCCCCCCCCCCCCCCCCCCCCCCCCCCCCCCCCCCCCCCCCCCCCCCCCCCCCCCCCCCCCCCCCCCCCCCCCCCCGGGGGGGGGGGGGGGGGGGGGGGGGGGGGGGGGGGGGGGGGGGGGGGGGGGGGGGGGGGGGGGGGGGGGGGGGGGGGGGGGGGGGGGGGGGGGGGGGGGGGGGGGGGGGGGGGGGGGGGGGGGGGGGGGGGGGGGGGGGGGGGGGGGGGGGGGGGGGGGGGGGGGGGGGGGGGGGGGGAACCGCAAGACAGCCATCTGCCCCCGAGATTTCCGGGCCCCGGGCCCCCGGGGGAGAACGAGAAAGAAACCCCCCCCGAGCCTTAAGGGACTAAAAGAGTGTAAAAAAAATAAACCCCCATGTAAACCGGGGCCGCCGGTTTAGGACTTAAACTCCCCCCATTTAAAGCCTCCCCCCCCCCTTTTCCCCCTACTCAAAAAACCAAATTTTCCTAAACTTTTTAAGCTTTTTAAACTGGAAGGGTTTGGTGGGGCACCGATCTTGAGTTTTGGAGTTGTAGTTCACCTACATCTAGAGAGCACTGTGGACTCAATGATGGATCTGCACACATACTCAAAATACCTAAATGTAACCACTGGTGGAGTTTGTGGAAAATAGAACTTGACATTTGGGAGTTGTAGTTGCTGGGATTTATAGTTCACCTACAATCAAAGAGCATTCTGAACCCTACCGACAATAGAATTGAGCCAAACTTCCCACACATACTGTGTTTTCTGATGGTCTTTGCGGCTCCTCTGATACACTCAGGTTGAGAAATGCTGCTCCTAAGTGGTCCATGGTCACATCCATTGGATGACCTACAGAAGACATGCTAGGTTTATGACACATTGAACTATAAATCCCATCCTTTGTTATGGCCTCCTTTCTCCAGGACCGGGGAAAATGAGAGGAGGGGGGATGGTTTCTGGGAGGCTCACTAACTTGTAAGGGTCCCAGGGGGCCATCCTTTCCCCGCTACTGTTCAACATCTATATGCGCCCACTGGCTCAGCTGGTTTGCGACTTTGGTCTGGAGTGCCATCAGTACGCGGATGACACCCAGCTTGTGCTGAGAATGGATGGCAGGCCGGAGACCGTCTCCGATTGTTTCCATCAATGCCTTGAAGCCATGACTGGATGGCTATGGCTAGCCGACTGAAGGTTAACCCGTCGAAGACAGATCCTATGGCTGTCCCCTGGATTGAGTGGTTGCCGGCTGCCTACCTTAGGTGATACTGTATGTGAATCATGTAAACCGCCCCGAGCCTCCTGGAAGGAGCGGTATATAAGAGTGAATAATAAATAAATATATTAGCCCATGCATGGGCAAACCTGGGCCGTCCAGGTGTTATGGACTTCAACTCCCACCATTCCTAAAGCCTCAGGCCCCTTCCTTTTCCACCTCAGCTGCTAAAAAATATTTCCATACATATTTATATTTCTATTTAAGCATTTTATATACTATAATATATTTACATAAAATAGTTTTATATACATTTTTATTGATTAGCTCTTAGGCCATTTCAGAATACCAAACCAAACAGCTTGATCAGACTTGATTGCACTCTTATGTAGTAAGTTGCAATAAAGATACTTGTAACAGTACAGTAAATTAAATATGAGTGTTATATAAATATATAAAATATATACTTCTATAAAATATACAGAATACTTCTATAAAATATACAGAATACTTCTATAAAATATATAAAATACTATAAAATATACAGAATACTTCTATAAAATATATAAAATACTATAAAATATACAGAATACTTCTATAAAATATATAAAATACTATAAAATATACAGAATACTTCTATAAAATATATATATTTCTATAAAATATATAAAATACTTCTATAAAATATATAAAATACTATAAAATATATAAAATACTTCTATAAAATATAGAATAGTTATATAAAATATATAGAATACTATAAATATAAAATACTTCTATAAAATATATAAACTATAAAATATCTAGAATACTTAAATAAAATATAAAATACTTCTATAAAAATATAAAATACTTACATAAAATATATAGAATACCTATATAAAATATATAGAATATTTAAATAAAATATAAAATACTTATATATAATACATAGAATACTTATATAAATATATAAAATACTTATATAAAATATATACTATAGTATATTTATATAAAAATAATATATTGTAATTAGAGCTTTATCATTATCCCAGAATTGAACACAAAAAAATATATATATATTCTGGGATAATGATAAAGCTCTAATTACAGTATATTATTTTTATATAAATATACTATAGTATATATTTAATATAAGTATTCTATATATTTTATATAAGTATTTTATGTATTTTATTCATTTTGGGAGGGAGTGAAAACTGCCTGCATTCCAATGTCTGACGCTTCCCATTCAAACCAGCTCCACCCCTGAGCCGCGCGCGCCTATTGGCTGCCTCCTTTCCTCAGCTCTTCCTTGATTGGCGGAGACGCAGGCAGCGCTCTGACGTCACAATAGGAGTCCTTTTTTTTCTCTCCTCCCCTCTTACTCTTTAGAGCGCCTGCGCTGGGTTTGAAAAAAAGAAGAAAAAGAACTGCAACTCCCAGAATCCCTTGAGGCGAAGCGGAGTGACGCCCAGTGTATAAAGATGTGAGCGTCCATTCGCTTCAGAACTACGGCGCCCGGCATGCCTCACGCGGGCTCAGGGAAGCGCTTCCGGCTGGAGGAAGGCCTCGGTGGTAAACAACCAGGTAAGGGAATGAAATTAATAGAGAATATTTTTTTTAGGGGGTGGGTGAAGAAAGAGGGGTAGATGCGGGTTGGGACCGCTTTAAATGCCACGGCTCAATCTAAAGCAGGCCTGGGCAAACTGAGGCCCTCCAGGTGTTTTGGACTACAACTCCCACCATTCCTAACAGCCTCAGGCCTTTTCTCCCCCCCCAGCAGGTGTTTTGGACTACAACTCCCACCATTCCTAACAGCCTCGGGCCTTTTCTTTTTCCCCCTCAGCCGCTTAAAGGCCTGAGGCTGTTAGGAATTATGTGAGTTGTAGTCCAAAACACCTGGAGGGCCCAAGTTTGCCCAGGTCTGATCTAAAGGGATCCTGAGAGTTATAGTTTCACCTTGTTAACCTCAGCAGGCTGAAAGCCAAAAACCAAGGTCACAACAACATCTGTTATAGAAATCCAGTATGCTGATGACAACGTCGTATGTGCGCATTCAGAAGAAGACCGACAAGCCACTCTAAACACCTTCGCAGAAGCTTACAAGAAGCTCGGCCTGTCGTTGATCATTGAGAATTTACTCAAATTGTCCGTCCGCTGCTCCGCATCACCCAAATGCCCAGTCCCAAAGCCACGACTTTAGCCTTTTTTTCTAAAGGAAAAGAGGGAGAGGTTGATCTAATTTCGCTGGGGAGCGGGTTCCACAGGCGAGGAGCCACCACCGAGAAGGCCCTGTCCCTCGTCCCCGGCAAAAGTGTTTGCGACGAAGGTGGGATCAAGAGCAGGGCCTCCCCGGAGGATCGTAAATTTCGAGGTGGGACATAAGGGGAGATACGTTCGGACAAGTAAGCTGAGCCAGGGAAGTCAGGAACAGAAAGCCAAACATGCTTTCAAAAAAAACTTTTCTCAATCTTCCAGACCACATACTTCAAAAACAAAAGTCACTCCAGACACATGGGCTATGCAATACCTGGGCCCATAACCTGTCAGGGATTATGGGTTAGGTTTTCCTAGTATAAAACACAAACCTAATTTAGCAGAGTAAAACAAAAATGCAGCAGCTTCAGCTTAGCCCAGAAGTAATGTGGTCATTGAGAAAAACTCCATACCATAAAGTCAACTTACTTTATTGTAAGTAAAATAAAATATCCATACAGGAGAAAACGTTCACAAAGTAAACCTCCACACAGGAGAGCCATAAAAGGAAGCCACAAAGGTAGCCACAAAAAGGAGCCACAAAGGGAAAGATACAGAATGGAAAGGAGTATTTAAGGACATAACAATTAGACCCCCACCTTTCCCCAGGAATCTAATTGTTGAGCAACTCTGCTGTAACTTGTTACAACCAAAATTAACATTACTGAGAACACTTAAAGGTACAAATATAATTTTGTAACATAAATATAAACAAGACCCCTTATTTATTCATAATAATAATGATGAGAATATTCATTCAGCCTCTGCTGCTGCTACTACTACTATTACTAATAGTAACAACAACAACCGGTGCTTGGCTGCTGTGTTGGACTAGATTATTATTATTATTTATTCAAACTTCTATTACCGCCACTCCCCGAGGTCTCGGAGCGGTTCACAAGCTTGACGTAAAACAATTTACACACAAAACAACACGACAATGACAAATAATACAGTCCTATAAGGGCACCGTCTTGCCATCAAAAGGAGGAAAACTAGGCGGCCCTAAAGGGATCACCGGTAGCCTACCGCCGGTGAGTAAAGTGGCCTGCATTCTACTCTGTGGCAGTCCAAGAGGGGTGCCCCGGTTTGCCAGGGGAATGTCCTTATTGACCTTATTATGGCCAGAATGTGTCCATCGGGGCTCTAGCTGCCTATAGCACGAGCTCTGAAAAGTTCTGGCCTGGAATGTCCTCTGAGTCCTGAATTCAGCTGGCCTGGGCCTCCTTTCCTTTGATAGAGTCACCCGTTGCCTGGTGGCTTCATAGACTCGGCGATCACAGTGAGGGGCCAACCTTGTCCGGTGCACCATGGTGGGATCGGAGGAACGACTTCCGTTCCTAGGTTTCCGGCGTCGTTTCTGCTTCTTTCGGGGGCCTTGCAGCTTCCGCTATGGGTCGCTTCCGGTTTTGGAGTCCTCCAGGGGCGGGGACTTCCGCTGTGAACTGCATCCGGGTCTCCCTTCTTCCCTGGACGGGAGCATCTGGCCTGGTTGGGCATTTCCAAGGTCAGACGCCATGTTGGGCTGATCCAGCTCGACCTGGCTCCCCCATTCTCCCACAGTACAGTGTCGGCGGGGGCGGGGGTCCCGGACAGCGGCTAAAATGAGGGCTAGCAAATTGAAACTTAATCCAGACAAGACAGAGGTCCTCCTGGTCAGTCGAAAGGCTGAACAGGGCCTGTGTTGGATGGGGTCACACTCCCCCTGAAGACGCAGGTTCGCAGCTTGGGAGTGATCCTGGACTCATAGCTGAGCCTGGAACCCCAGGTCTCGGCGGTGGCCAGGGGAGCTTTTGCACAGTTAAGACTTGTGCGCCAGCTGCGCCCATACCTTGGGAAGTCTGATCTTGCTACGGTCGTCCACGTTCTGGTCATATCCCAAATAGATTACTACAATGCACTCTACGTGGGGCTGCCTTTGAAGACAGTTCAGAAATTGCAGCTAGTCCAACGGGCAGCAGCCAGATTACTAACTGGAGCTACATTCAGGGAGCATACCACCCCCTGTTGTATCAGCTCCATTGGCTGCCTGTCCACTTCCGAGCTCAATTCAAAGTGCTGGTTTTGACCTTTAAAGCTCTATACGGTTCTGGCCCAGCTTACTTGTCCGAACGCATCAGCCTCTATGTCCCACCTCGTAATTTAAGATCATCCGGGGAGGCCCTACTCTCGCTCCCGCCAACTTCTCAAACGCAATTGGTGGGGACGAGAGATAGGGCCTTCTCGGTGCTGGCTCCCCATCTGTGGAACGCGCTCCCAAGCGACATACGATCAACCCCATCCCTCCTGGCATTCAGGAAAAAAGTGAAATCTTGGCTGTGGGACCAGGCGTTTTGCACATTAGCACAAGGCAGCACTTTGGACTGGATTTGTAACAGCAAGTTGATGGATATGGCTCAATGCTCCTGTTATGGACACAATACTGTTTTTAACTTAAGAGAATGTGTATGATGTGTTAATGTTAATTGTATTTTAATGTGTTTTAATGCTGAATGTTTTTGGTTTTATATTGTATTTATTATGTTGGCATCGAATTGTGCCTTTTGTTAGGCCACTCTGAGTCCCCCCTTGGGAGTAGAGAAGAGTGGGGTAGAAAGCGAACTGTGTCTATTGAGCCAGCTCCATTCAGATCTGGCTCTATCAGCCAAATCTTCCATTTCTGTTCAATGTTATGTAAAGGTAAACGGTTTCCCCTTGACATTAATTCTAGTTGTTTCCAACTCTAGGGGTTGGTGCTCATCTCAATTTTGAAGTCGAAGAGCCGGAGTTGTCCATAGACACCTCCAAGGTCATGTGGCCAGCATGACTGCATAGAGTGCCTTTACCTTCCTGCCAGGCCCGTAGCCAGAATTTTGATTTGGGGGGTGGGTGGGGGGCTGAGTCTGAGTCAGTGAGGGTCTACCCTAGCAAACCTTTTGTATCATCCCAATACCCCCCATGCATATGGGATATAATGAGCATGGTGATCAGATCATGATATGAATAAACATAACAGTTTAAATAATGTACCAGTAAGGCCTTCTCGCGGACCACCCTGAGAATTTTGGCCGGGGGCTGAAGCCCCTTCCTGGCAAGGTAGTACCTATTGATCTACTCACATATGCATGTTTTCGAACTGCGAGGTTGGCATATGTCCAATTAACATAACTTAAAATAGAACCATTGCAATTACTGAAAACATGTAAGAAAATAACATCAACATAAAAAATAGCTGCTGTTGCTGGAATAAAAAGCATGAAAAATGGTAAAACCGATTAATTTAACTGATTTATGAGGCCATAAAATCCCCCTGGGCGTCTCTCCACCCCGCAGGACTTCCACCCGCAATTGGATTACCATTTTTACAATTTCCAGGATTATCGGTTTGGATTACAGTTATCATTTGTACTCTGATATTGTGTGTAGACCTAAAACGGACTATATTGGATTCGCGACGGACCTCCCATTGAACTTTTTCCAGTCCCGGTCTTCACTTCCCCATCCTACATTTGTTCCCTCGATAGCCTGTGTATTCAGGTGATGT